>JAXQGV010000173.1:600000-836653 GCA_037040395.1 Aureobasidium sp. M94-06E | reverse complement strand
TAACCCTAACCCTAACCCTAACCCTAACCCTAACCCTAACCCTAACCCTAACCCTAACCCTAACCCTAACCCTAAAACTTCGATCAACACCTTGCCCAAAAGGTATATCGACTTATATCGACTCTGACAGCACTCTTGCACATGGTGTAAGTGTTCAAGAGTTTTTCCTAGTTGTCTTCGCGTGTGTCGATCCCAGGTGTGGCTGTCGAGCGCTTGGAGTGTTCGCGACCGGCGCGTGTGACTTTGATCCAGAGTCTCAAACCATCGTAGGTCCATTGGTCAGGTCTAAGACAGAAAAAATCACGGCAACGGAACAACAATTCTCTCGATTTGAGGATCTTTCTCTGACATCTTACTTGCTAGAAGTTTGTTGCACACAACATGGTGGGATCAGCAAGACTCAAGACGACATACTGCATACCTACGCAAGCGCTGGCAACAACAAGATGGCCATCGATGTATCAGATCTAGAGCACCGAAGTGGCTTCACTGTCCTCCATTCTATGTATAGGATCCTTAACGAAGCGCCTTCGACCATCATAATTTCTGCCAAAAGAAAGACTTTCCAGAGATGACAATATCCCAATGGTTGAACATCTTCCACCTTCTATCTTCAAGCTTTCTGCTTGCCTTCTGTGTCTGCGAGTTTAGTACGTAGACATCAAGTTGCATTACTGAAGAGCTTCCACTGTTGATCTGTCAGGCGACCAATTCCAGGTGCCGCCGACCTCCTTGTAGTCGTTGCGTTTGTCAGACGGTAGGTGCAGAATCCTAGTGACCCGAATGAATTGGCTGTGAATCCACTCATGTTGTCCTGGTCTGATCAAGCTCGCTAGTGGATGCCCACAGTCATCCGACAGAAGTGACAAGAGGCGACTGAGTGGATTCATGGCCTGCCATGGCCCTTGAGAGATTAGATGATGCCGATAATCTTGTGTCTGAACATGAAGCTTATGACCTTGGGCCACATCATCTCGAGGCAGTCTCGATTGTGGTAAATAGGTCCAAGGTATCAAGACACCTGGGTCAACAAAGTCGGACATGCTGACTGGATTCGTCCGATTGCCTAGGTAAAAAGGAATACTGAAACAGACGCCATCTACAAGCGCCCGAGCGGTCAGTCCGCAATGATCGAGCTCCTCTTGCATCATACAAGGCATCTTGACAAGCAATTTCAGCATGATTCTCAACAATATGAGACGTTGAAACCGCCACAGATTCCAGGTATCAGCAACAGGACAGGACATATATACCTCGCAGATGGAATCATACGAAGGAATTGATGGATCGAAGTCTTGTCCGCTGTTCAATCTCTGAGGCTGCCAATTGTCAGGTACGCTTTGTGACCACGACAACAATTGATGGTCGAGATTTCTTGCTTCAGCTTGTACTTCAGCAAAGATATGGATAGACAAGGGCCGTGAGTCCGCTGAAGAAAAGAGCCTGGCAGCTGTAGTCTGTAACTCAGCCACACAGAAGCCAATGGTATCGAGCATCGAGGTTGGGTTCTCGGGTACCACATCTGAATTCTTGCTAACAATCAAGGAGTACGCTATGCTGGACAGAGGTCGTTTCTGGCGCATCGCTGCTGCCACCTCAGTATGGAGCATGAATCTTCGAACATGTTCACGAAGAGTGAGATCCATATCACAAAAGTCGGTCAGAGTAAGGAGTGATGCTGCACCGTTTTGGTGTACGCTTGTGGCCGAGCGGAGTCCGAAAACCGAGGCAATGTTTTCGTATAGTTGCAATGCTAACACGGCGAAAATGGTCGCTGGGCTGCGCCTCTCGATAGGATCCTGGACAGCTAACCGAACACGAGCAACAGCACGAGCATACGGCAGGCGGAGTGACCTGAAACCATCGCCACGATGGCGCCATAAAGACAAGATCTCAGATGCCACAGCTGAGACGGCGAGCACGAGAGCTGAGTTCTGCGCTTGGGTAGTGTAGACCGGGATCAGCATCTCAAAATAGCCGCGTGCCGATTGCTTGTCACGGCCTAGGCTGGCATAGTGCGTGAGGAAGAAAGGTACTGCTACATCGAGCTGTGCGAGTGGACGTGAGAAGGTTGCTCTGCAGCGGTCGTCTTGGAATTGACCCTCATTCGCTTCAGGCTGGCTTCGATCGGCTTTATCTAGATGTCGAGGAGGCTCGTCTTGGACGCTGAATGTCGGGATTTTGTTGTGCGACATGTCGGCTCCAGGCACACGTTTCTCATGCCTGCAAACGGGCGATGAATGATCTTGGTCAGGACGTGACGTGGCACGGAATTTGTGACTTTGATCCCTGAACTTCATCTCTGCAGGTCTCTTGACGTATCCCTCACAGACGATAGCACGTTCCTGACATCGTTGACACGCCGGCTTTGCTTCATCGCATTTGACTCGTCGTTGTTTACAGGTGACACAGCCCCCGGACCGTCCGCGATTGACCATCTGTATTGTCCAGTGAACTACGTTCCAAAATGGAAATAATCTTGCGAAAGTCGAAGGCAGCAACTTCCTGCTATATGAACACCAATCGATGTGGGGCTCATCACGGAGCCTCATTCATCCGACTTATGCAGCCAAGAGTAACACGACGTATTAGGTATAGATCAACTAGAGACCGGCGCCTGTGTCGCAAAAAAATTACCAGATTCGATCTAGTCAAGGGGATTCTCGTTCGAAGCTCCTTGCCGGGATGTGATTAGCATGGCGCGTTCTATATGCATGACAGAACTGGTTGTCAGTTCGGAAGCTCATCTGTCAGATACTTAAGATCTTATAAGTAAGGACCATAACACACGAGAGCTATAGATTTGTCAAAACAACTTCCCAGTCTTTCTCAATCCTGACGATAAGCCATTGACCATTCTTGGTAATCACACTTTCGAGTCATCTCAGCCATCCTCTTCGGACTGTCAACAAGATCAGGATAACAAGGCTGTCACGGAGCAACTTCATGTACAAATCGTGGTACTGTGATAGCAATGGAAGCCTCTGGGCTCTCTATTCCATTTCTGGTGTGGCTACTTTCCTCTTACCTGGAGCCCTGGCACACAGCGAGGAACATGATCCACACGGATACACCCATCAGGACCACGACAATGGTACATCAAAGTATCCAGACACATATTTTACTCTTTCAGAGCATGCTGGGATCATGTACGCTCACATCATCACTATGACTATTGCCTGGACTTTCATCTTGCCCATTGGTACGTCTCCAATGGCATCACAGCGATGCTTGATCATGCGCAATGCGGCTTTACTAACCTTTGCAGGCGTCATGCTGGCACTGGCAAGATCACGACACAGACTTTTCGCTCAATGCCTCTTCTTCACTTTGAATGCTCTCGGCGTAGCTCTTGCTATCAGTTACAACAAACTTACCCCGAACCTGTATCCGAACAACGCTCACCACAAGATTGGTTGGATCATTACCTTAGTCTCCACCGTCGAGATATCTATCAGCTTCCTTAGTCTTGTAGTCCCAATCTTCACTGGCAGAACAAAGGTTCGACAAGATGAGCCTGGACACCCATTGATGTCCGTCACCCTGCAGAACCTCGGCCCGGTAGAGAGCTCCTTAGACAGATCTTCCTCATCTCACAGCAGCGGTTATGGCTCAGAGACTGAGGCCGGATCTCTGCAAGGTGACGGAGATGATAAGTCCGACAAGTCGTACATTGACATGGATGATGAGGTTGAGGGCACCCTTCTGCCGTTGTTACACTCTTATCCTCGGCTTAGCTCACAAGTCACGAGGCTTGTCCCATTTACCTTCTGGAAATACCACATCGCTGTCCTCCGTATTTTCAATTACATGATCTTACCATTTGGATCAGTCGCTATCGCTACCGGCATTGTTACCTATGGACGGCTGTTCGTGCGTCTCTCAATGTACTTTACCCTACACAAAGATTCACTGACACACTCGCAGGAAGGTCATACCATGTTTGGCGGCCTAGCGCATTGGATCAAAGGTGGGGTGTTCGTCTGGCTCGGTCTGTTCACCCTAGGTCGCTGGTGTGGAAGTTTTGCTGAATTGGGCTGGGCCTGGAACATCCGTCCAAGTCCTGAAGAGGCATGGCGGCCTTCTGCGGAGTTCATCGAGAGCGCACTTATTTGCTTCTATGGATGTACCAACATCTTTCTCGAACACATTAGTGCCTGGGGTGGACGCTGGACTGGCCGTGATCTCGAGCACGTTGCCATCACTGTTCTGTTCATTGGCGGCGGAGCGGTAAGTCAGCAAATACTTATGATATCTGCCACAGGACTGATGTGAACACAGCTCGGCATGCTCATCGAATCAAGGTGGATCAGGGAGTTGTTAGATACGAGCATCCGCCACAAAACCTCAGATCTCCATCTGAACAAACTAGACCACGAGCAGCATCAGAACAGCGCCAGATCATACAACTTCTCGCTCAATCCTATTCCTGCATTGGTCATTCTGCTTCTTGGAGTCATGATGAGCTCACACCAACAATCAACCATGATGGGTACCATGCTTCACACACAATGGGGCAGTCTTCTCTCCTACGCCTCGCTTGCTCGAGCTTTGACATACGTAATCATCTACCTGAAGCCACCGACATCCATACTCCCGTCGCGGATACCGACAGAGCTTCTTACCTCGTTTGGCCTGATCTCTGGTGGAATCATCTTTATGGCTAGTGTAGGTTGATGCCGCTTACAATGCTTGGGATTCCAGAATGCTGACGTACCTCTAGAGTGACGACACCATTCAGGCTATGATCTATCATGAGCTTGGCCCGATGTTCATGTACACCGTTACCATGGGTCTGGTTGGCTTGTTGATGGCGTGGGAGGTCGCACTGCTTGCTTTCAAAGGTTGGATCGTTCGTAACGAGCTTCGTCTCAACGACGTTCAATCGTCTGACATTGCGATGTGTGACCAAATTTGATGGAGTCGAGAGAGTGAGACGAGCCGCAATGGTCGGTCGCTTGAAGAAGTGAAAGCATTTGGACTCTTACGAAAGGACAGCGAGCCATCATCCAAGACCTCTTCAAGATCCTATGCCTGACTCCGGCATCTCGTGCTCGAATCAAGCTCGCGACTCGAATGAAGCTTGATCAAATCCCACAGGAAATCCTTACAAAAGCTCATCGGTCAACTTAAGTTTGCTTGGCTTGGTACTAAGTGTATTGATAGATGCGGTTTAGTCGGCCCACCACACGTAATGAATTAAGTTTTCAACTCCCAACTTATATTATTGATTATGAATATGCTAGATATCACCGTCTATCATGAATGGTCTCGCCGTCACGCAAGCGTCAGTCTTCTTGTTCTCTATGTCCATTGTCGTCGATCGTAAGGATTACATGTTGGGCCAGCTATTGCTGGATGTGGTGTTACCGCTGGTGCTAATGGTGCCATTGCTAGATGCCAATGGTGTAAGAGGGCAATAACCGTCGTAGACACGGTAATCTGCCACCATTCCCATAGTGTTGTGGTTGTTGACATGGCAGATAACCTCCCACTTGCCGACACCAGCCGCGGTCATAACAAGAGTGTGGACTTTGCCATCGTTGATGCCTAAATGAGAGCACGTTTGTCAGCATGCGAATTTGGGTCTTTGTGCAGAACCGATGTACTCACTTGCAGAAGGCATGGAAATGCCATTCTCCATGAAGCCGTTTCCGTGCATATGGAAAACGTGCGAGCCAGATCCATAGGCATAAGTATACCAAATGACCTTGTCGTCACGACACATCTCAAAGGGAGGGTTGTTGGCGAGGACGTAGCCATTCATACTGTAGAAGGTCGGACCATTACCATGCCCCGATGACAGTAGGTTGGTAAGTTGCGGCTTCCAGATGGATACATTGCCAAAGTTTGCGCTGGGGTTCAGAAGATCTTGGAACTCCTGGTGTCCGGCTGCTGGGTAGGTCGCGTTAGAATTCGCAACAGACGTGTTGCCATTGGAATTCGTGGTATCATTCAATTGTTGGTTGATCTGCGACATGAAAGACGACTGCTCATCGATAGACATGTACAGGATGGGAAATTCCCTCCAATTATTCATGACATGCTCCATCTGGCCTCTAGGGTAGATGAACGTTGGTCCGATGAGACCAGCGTTCGTACCTTCCTGCATGGTCACATAAGAGTGGTAGCTGTGACCTTTTGCGGGCTCATTGACAGTGTTGGGTCCTACTGATGAGTCAGAGATGTTCGAGTCGCATCGAATTTTCTGGGTGCTACTTACCAGCCCCTTCGTTGACCATCCACTTATAAACAACACATCTGCCGGGAGAGACCGCCATAGTCTCGACAAATGGAGATTGTTGACCGGGCATAGTATTGTTAGGATAATCAGCACCCTCAGATCCCTTGTCGTACATCAGACCCATCGAGTGCATGGAAGCATAGTTCTCGGTCAAATTGTTGAGGAACATGATTTCGATCAAGTCGCCAACCTCAGCACGGATAATGGGTCCAAGAGTTCCTCCCCAGGATGGTCTCTCGAGTTGCTGGGAGAAAGTCGCATCAGTGTAACCGCGGTAGAATGCTTTCCTCCATGTCAAACGCGGAAGATAGTTTGAAACCTTTGCGCGTGGAGAAACATTGATGGGAACGCCCATGTAGTTGTCCCAGCCTGTCGGTGCATAGTTCCAATCCTCCTCTTCTGCAGCGATGTAATGCTTGCGAACATTGCCACTAAATTTGAAGTTGGAGGGAGTGGGATTGGGTAAATTGCCGTCCAGGGATATCGTGGAGCACGCATCAGCAGCCAGTGCTGCGGCTGATGTAGCTTGAGCGGCAATGATCGAGACTGGTACAAGGAGACTGGGTATGAAGCGCATGATTGAGGTGGTTTGAGGTCCTTTGTGATGCACTAATTGCTAGTGGATAAAAGGTCGCTATATATACAGGTACTAAGCGTTATTTTTGCGAACTGAACATGCGTCACCAGAGTTTCCTGATGATGCCGTACGGCCGGATTTTCGACAAGAATAATTGCATCCGAGGAACCCGAAGTATCTCAGTGGTGCTACACATTGCACTCTGTTCCAAAGAACGTTGGTATTGACTGCCGACATGAACTCAGTAGAGTGTCACTGAACAAATCCCGATCGGCACGACGACGGGAATGGAGTCTGATATCGCCAATGCTTGTGCTCTGAGGACTCGACCTCTAAGCGATTCAGCAGATTTGGCAATGCAATGACATCTGATTGCCGCGGAGCACTGTGATCAGAATCTCTTCTAGGTGAAGACGCTCAGTGGGGGTGGATGTTCTGTCGTTGAGTGTCTTGACCGATTTTGCTGCTCCGCGGTCGTCTTTGTGAGGCCCACCTCGTTGTCAAAAGGCGCAGATACTCGGCAATTGTCGGAACAAGCGACATACATGTTTAAGAGTCTCACACGCTGTCAGAGTTGGCGATCAAATTGGCGTGATATTCTGAGTCGCCAATGTCGATGACCCAGTTATTCCCGGCCAGCTGGCAGCAGATGCGATAGCTGGAGTTGTCCATATCGGCATTTGTTGATCTCTGTATGCCTATCTAGATGTCAAGAGCTCCGGCAATGCCGTCCTTCCCGCACAGAAGCTTTTTGCCAAGCGACTACGTCAAAGGTCCAGCCTCTCCACCATATCACCATCGCCCGTGCTCCCATTGGATACGAACCGTGGCTTCCGACAGTAACTTCCAAAGCTGTCTCAAGTGTTTGATGTATGTGCGTCCTCGATCGTTGACTGCTCCGGGTGGACTTGTGATCGCTTGGTAGAATGGAGTACGTGTCCTCCGAGGCGCGCGCTGGTTTTAAGCGTCTTTGACCATGGCCTGTCTCCCGATCAGCACCGTCCTCGCAAGGGGATCCAGGGGACTCTGAGCCAAACATCAGCAAGACCTTTGATATAGATTGTCAGATGGAAAGCTCAGAGAGGCTTTGATGGTGACCGGAATATCTTTCTCGGTACACTCAGCTCAGGTGAAAGTACTTGTACAGGTTCATGGATAGACCGAAATGTTCAGGCGCATGAGCCCGAAGCTTGTGTGCAGTGTCACCCTGTGCCCAATTCCTGTCAATCACTCAGATGGCTCGACCTTCCAGACCATTTGGCAACTGCATTTCTGCAATACTGCTTCGTCGCGGTCCATCGGGTACTGTTGCCACAACGCAAAAATACAATCCAGGCACTGGGATGAACTTGAATAAGCGGCATTCTCGCATGGTAAGCAGAAGCCTTGTGTTCTCTCGACTCCAAAAGCCAGCTAATCCTCTATGCGAGATGATCATACCTCATCATTCCACATACGGTGGTAACTCCTCAAGCTCACGGAACTCCTCCATCGAAACATCGTACCCCAAATGCCTCTTCAACAACTCATGCGTAACAAACCTCTCAGGCGTATTTCCCTGCGCATCCACAAACGAAACATGATGGTTTACATCACTGATCCTCTGCAACTCATTCGCATGCCGATGATGATGCGGGCATCCATCAACACCAATCAAGAAAATTGTCACATGCGCCCAAGACAAACCCAAAAGCTCCAATTCAAACTCATCCATATCTGTTGCTTCGCCGTCGAGGAGAAGAAGGAGCCGCAACATAGGTGTTTGGGGGCCTGCTTGCCAGCCATACACAGGATGGTATGTTGCAGACTCGGAGTGTTTCTCGAAGTGGCGTTGCTTGACTTTTTGCCAGCCGGTCATGACGCGAGTGCCTCCGCCTATGGCGATTCGGTTCCACGTTTTGTCGAGATTGGTGTGAGTTATCGTGCCGACAAATCTGGCGTGACTAGAGAAGGTGACGAGATCGTAGCCATTAAATTCGTGATCGTGGTTTGCCATTGCGTCGATGAAGCGACGGATGATAGCTTTTGCGACATCTATGTAATAGACATGAGTATCTTCAGAGTCATTGCAGATTGCAGATGCGAGTAGATACCTTTGTTCTTCGGTTGAGTGGACGGGGCATATCCAGTGATCAGATATTGATCGTAACTGTGATTCGCGTCAGCCACCAATCATACCTGGAAGCATACCATGGTGCAACACTTACACTGGACGAAGCGGATCAAAGTCCATTGATCCAGATATATCCAGAAGTATCATGGTATCATCTGTCGGTAATTCAGGCCTATCACTCGACCTGAAAGGGCTCGGCATGACTTGCTTCGAGTACCCCTTGGATGTGTGCTGTAGATGACAAGTATCATCAGCAGAGTAGTAATCCGGCGGCGGTTCCACGGCTCTCGCCATGCGGTCGCGAGCCATATTCATCTCCGAGATGAAATCTGGCTTCATGCGTACGACATTCGCAGGACCTTCTCTATGGTTCAATACCCAGTAGAGACGTTCTTCAGCTGTATCTTCGTATCCTCGCCACTGCGGCGTGATACCTCGCCAGCCTCCTGCAGCTTCGATGTTGAATGTGAGGATACTGCTAGCTTGATCTGCCCAAGCTACAGGTATGGGTTCAAAATATCCTGCTCGCAACAGATGAAGGTATTGTAAGGGCTGATGAGTGCGAAGATGGGCGATTTTCCTTTCCATGCCGACCTTGCCCTGATACTGCGCTACGATCTGGCGAGTTTCTTCGTCTGGCCACCGACCTGCTTCTTCTGCCAGAATGTCGTGCCGCAGTCGAATGCCCTGGCCGGTTGCCTTTTCTGATTTGGCCTGCGCTCTCTCATCGGATGACTTGATACCTACAGCTTTCCTGAAGGCCGCAAACTTGGACGAGCTGCTGCGCTCAGATTGTCCATTTGGTCGCGACGTTGGCTTGAAACCAGATGCTTTCTCGACTGGATAACCTTTGGTGTCGACCTCGCTGGTTGACGGCGCACCTTTCTCAGGCGCAACCGACAAATTCGACATCACACTCTCCAATGTCTTGTCATCCCAGATACTGTGCTTAGGTTCCATGGCGTCAACTTTAGCCTGGGCTTCATGATTCAACTGGTTGTTCAGCGCAATAGTCTGATGGATGAATTTGACATGATAGCCAGGGCGAGGATGCGACTGGATCCAGTTCGTGCCACCATAGCCGTACGGAGAAATGACGCGAAGTTGATACGGATTACCGCTGAAGAGGGTGGTTTGAGGTGCCAAGTCGTGATAGACCTTCTCACCAGGATACATGACTGCTTCTGACCATTGCGTCAACACGGATCGACGGGAACGCTTCATGCGTTGGTATTGATGAATCGGACAAGCACAGGGATAATCGCTGTCGTGTTCAGGTTCGATTTCGCTGTTGTAGATACGATATCGCATCTGGACATCTTGAAGGGCATTTTGCATTTCTCGCTGACGAGCAGAGGTCAGCATTAGGAGGATAATCTACTTGAATCGCAGGAACGATGGTCATGACGAATGCATACCTCACTCTGGGCGCGCAAAGCTGCCGCTTTGTCCACAGCATTCACATGAGCGACATGGCCATGTGTTTTGGTCGCATGTACATTTGTTGTGGTCGCATTGCGATCACCATCCATTTGTTGCAGCTTTGCCTTCGTCGGTGATGTGCTGCTGCTTTTCATGTCGGGCATTGAAGGCGCCTGAATCGGTGATGCTGTCGCAAGCGTGCCGTTATCTTGATTGTCTAGATCTTGCGCGAAGTGCCAGTCGTCGTGTTCGCCTTCGTCGTGCGAATTGATCTCCTGATTGCATCGCGGGCAAACATACCTCTTTTCCATGGCTCTTATGATGATGATGAATCTGGTGTGAGTTGAGTGAATCCAGGAATGCGAACATGACGATTATATCGATTGGATGCGGGATTATGCGTCGCGTCAGATGACGCGCCACCCACCATGGTAGAGGCAGCCGTACAACCGACAGCCACACAAAGCGTGATTTAGATTCGACGGAAATAACAACCAGGGAACAATTGAAATATACAACATGGCACAATCGCCACATACAAGACTCATGATATGATACGCAATATATATCCCGGAAACACCTCGCTATGCTCACTCAAAATCCAAACGCATCAAGCAGAGAATTTGGGTCAGGTTCCTTGAATGCTTCCGGTGGCGGTTGCTTCAATCCCTTCGGCAATTTGTATTCTTCAACTTTCTCATCACCCTTCCTGCCAATCTTCAAATCTTTTTGACCATTGGCTTTCGTATATTCATTGTTCTGCGAAGCTCCATTATCTGACTTTGGCTTCGAGACGCCGTCATCATTGACATTGATTTTCGTCTCATCCTGATTTGCATCGTCGTTGGCTGAGTTGGGCATCGAAGTCGGCATGGTCGGGTTGGCCAGGAATGGGGTTACTTTAGCGGCAGACTCTGGCGGCGCTACAACAGATGCCTTTACCTCTTCTGAAACGGCGAGCGCCGATTTGGACGAGGGTGAAGGTGTCGTCCACGGGTCGAGCATAGAAGGTGGTGCACCTCTCGAAGATTCGATGCTGGGCTTTGCGACAGGCACAGTCCATTCATCGAGCAGTGAAGATGCTGGTTTGGCGACTGTCTTTGACGTAGACGGAGTTGGTGAGCTCCATTGATCAAGCATCGACGGTGTCGAAGACTCGGCCCTGGCTTCTTCCGGCTTTGCTTTCGTAGCTGGCATAGCCCAATCATCAAGGAGCGAGGGAGCAGGTTTGGTTGCAGGCTGAGGTGCCGAGGACCAATTGTCGAGGATCGAAGGCGCTGACGCTTTTGCTTGTGTCTCTATTGCTTTGGACTTTGTGGGTGGCGCAGTCCAGTCGTCAAGGAGCGAATGTGCGGGCTTTGAGGCAGATTGAGGTGGAGTAGCCCAGTTGTCAAGTACTGATGGTGCAGCATTGGCTTGCTGTTTCGGTTTCTCCGGCATGGACCATTGTTCAAGCATGGAAGGTGCAGCTTTGGGCGCAGATGACACGGGGACAGTCCGTTGATCAAGAAGCGAAGAAGGTTGTTTGACTTGTGGCGAGAGCGCACCCCAGCCATCCAGCATAGATGGGGCAGCATTCTCATGCAGGACAGGTTTGCCTTCAGGCAAATCAGCAACGACAAGACTGCTGCGTCGGCGAAGCAGTTTTCTTGGATCAAAGTCATCGGTGGTAGTCCTCGACAATTTGCGACGTGGCAGTTCAGCGACAGTTTCTTTAGGCTCTTCTTCTCGTTGCGCGACAGGAGGTGGCTGCAGGAATTCCCAATGTCGCACCAGATCCAAGGCGAGGATGTCGCAACCCATGCGCAATAGCAATGTCGCAGTTTTGGTGACGAATTCCCACTCCTCCTTGCCGCTGATCATGAGAGCGCCTCTCAAAGTTTGCAAACTCTTCTCTCGTAATTGCTGATACAGAACGACAAGCGCAGGATCATCGTTCCGGAAGCTCTTTGCTTGTAGCGAATCTGGTGGGGAGCCTGGTGGATCGAGCAACGAGTGTAAAGGACTGACAAGCGCACGCACAGCCAACGAACGTTCTCCGAGCATCCAGTACGTCCAGGTTGCCTGACAGCGATTACCATCGAAAGCAGCATTGGGCAGCACGCGTTCATTCAAGAACTTCCTCAAGGAGGGAGAGTCATCCCCACCATAGACGCGGGCAACAGCAATTGCTAATTGTATGTCTCCGAGTTGGTTGCTGAGAACCGACACGGCAGAGTCAAGATTGTCGGCAAGAAGGAAGAAGGCAGCAGCGTACTCGAACCGCCTCTTACCCATCAGCGCATAGGCATTCTTATTCGCAGCTGTGCGCCATCGGGGGTCGGTGAAGTCATTCTTCAAAAGGCGCATAGTAGCAGCTTGTTCTTTTGACCAGGTAGCCATGCGCCACAAACCTGTCAGAACGTTCTTCTTGCGTAGCGCGAGGTAGTGTAGAGAGCAATTGACGGGGTCACGTAGTTCTGTACTTGCGTATGCGCTTCTTGCGACGGCTTCAAATTGTTGGAGGAGTGCTTCTCGATCGGTAAGCCAAACGAAGACGCCGGTGTCTCGAGCATGAGACCATGTCATCTGTCCCTTGTTCTGGCGAGTGACAATGTCAACAAGGATATCCTGGCTACTGCTGTGATATGCCCAGAGCATCTCACGCCAAGTCACGGCAGCAGAAGATGATGACTGGCGTGAGCGCATGACGGTTTCTCTCCAGAAGAGCAAATATCGAGCTGCATTCTCATCGATAGAGCGGCGGTGCTTTTCTGCCATACCAACGCATTCGATGATGTCGGCCAGACTGAGCTGTTCAGTACTCGAGAGTTGAGGAACGGATTTCTCGGAAAGCAACGAGACTAGTGATTGAGCGACTTCTTCGGTGACGGTGGTCGACTCCTCCTGCATGTCGAGGGTGCTGTATGACTTGTGCAACTGTTTGCTAGAATTTGAGAATTTCTGCCTGAATGTTAGTATTGTTCTGTGCGGTGCTAGATAAAGCATACCTCTGTGGACGACATGAAATCATCAACGTCGAGACCTTGGAAAGAGTCGAGGTCGTCACCCTCAGTATAGAATTTGAGCGTCTTTTGTAGACTAAGCAAAACACGGTGAACAATATCCATCTTGCCAGCAAGAATGCATTGTGATATGAACTGTGGATGAAATACGGGAAGTGGCCCGTTAAGTCTGCGGACAACGTCTTGGATGCGGGCAGATGACTTGTGCGGAGCTGAGCTCTGCAAGTCAGGCGAAAGATCTTTCTGAGGATCGACCTCGTTTCCGGCAAGATAGAGCTGATTGCCAGCGCCGATGACCAGATTGCCCGAGCTTAGCCAGACAGAGTCTCCAATAGGATGAGGAGATAGGTTGCGAATGTTGATTTGCTTGATGCGGCTCCAAGAAGGGCGTTCGGTGACGTAGTCGTAGCGGAGCTGGGTATAGACAAATACAGAATGAGAGAAGCCGACGGCAAGGATAGGTTGATTGTCGGGAGTTGAAGCCCAATCGAGATCTTGTATCATCTGGTTTTCAAATGTTTCCTCGAAGTCCAGACGTCCGCTCTTGGTGTCCCAGATGGTCAATGTGGAGCGGGACTTGTCGACCAAAGCGGCCTTGCGAATAGAAGTGCCGCTACCGAGCGAAGGATCCTGTATACTTGTGTCGGTCGTGGAAATGTTCAGCCAGGTTACTGACATGTTCTGCCGGTCGACCTTGGCAGTCCATGTTTGAAGAACGCCAGTCGTTGTCCACGAGACAGCGACATCTTGGGCAAAAGTATCAAAGAGGCCCGAGACGATAGGCGAGCTGCCTGCAGGGTCGACAGGCAAGAAGTACGACATGTTCTCGATGCGGTCAAGCTGAAAGGCACAAAACTCGATCATCTTTGGTAAATGTGCAGTGAGATCAAGCTCCCAGACGACACCATGCATGTCGGCAGTCACAGTGGCGAGATAGGAAAGATGGCCAGCATCTTCAGGAGCAGGAAGCAAGACGAGACAGAGTGGCTTGCCAGGTACTGAGTATGAACAGCGGCCAATTTCTCTCGCGTTCGGAAGACGAGTATCCCACAAAGAGATGCTTTCGTGATGCAGAAGGACGACAAAGTCGCCATCCTGTAATAAGACAGTGCGGTGGATATGTTCTTGCAGCTTCACCTTGCTCTTTCTAACCAGGAACTTGGCGCGGTGCTTCCAAACAACACCTTCATCGGTATCAGTGCGTGAAATGACGGCTGATCCGTTGGCAGTCCGGATGAGTTTCTTGATCGAGGAAGAGTGGCCAGTCCAGGAAGCCAGGTTGCGCATGCGATGTTTGCGTGGTGAAGGATCAAAGACATGGTGCACGCTGCCCTGGTACCACTGAAGTCGGCCGTCAAAGTGGTGAACCAAGAGGGCAATGTCTCCAGGCTGACCAGGCAGAGCGAAGTTGATGATGCGGGCATTGTCTTCGTCGACGTGTGCGTGCTTGGAGAAGTCGAAGAAGAGGTTCTCGACATGGGTGGCATGGAAGAACTCGCCGTGCTCAGTGTTGGTAGTCCTCTTCTTGCAGCCGACATTCTCCAGTCCCCACGCGCTCATGTGTCCTTGATCGTCCGTCACAACCACAATGTCAGGATTTCTGTTGGCAAGCTCTTTCATGTACTCGATGGCGTGACGCTCGGCGGGGAGGGTAGGAGTATTGATAGCATGCTCGACGGCATTTGAGAAGACGGACGAGGGCACGAGGAAGGCGTAGCGGCGGTTCGAGGGTATCAGAGGACGGACTGCCTTGGTCAGATCGAGATCAGCATAAAGGCCAAGCACATCGATTTGATGTGGTAAACCAGTCTTCCACACTCTCAATCGACCGTCCATGCAGATAGTATAGAGGACGTCTTCGTCGGCAGAATCCGCCCTCCATTCGACATGGGTAACAATGTCGGGATGGGGAAGATAGGCGTAGTCGAAGATGGCAGACTCGAACGAGAGGCGGCGCCAGACCTTGACGAGTCGATCGTATTGTGAGGTGGTAGCGAGAAGGGCGGCCGAGGGCGAGAAGGTGGCATGCGACACGGGCGACGGCAAGGAACGAGTCCAGCGGATTGAGTGGTCTTGGGTCGACAGTAGGACGACCTTGTCGGAAGCGACGAGCAGCTCGTCGTCGGTGCCCCAAGACAAGCTCCGTATCTCGGTTGCAGAGGAATCTTTGTTGACATGGAATGTCATGTCGAGGAACCAGCGCAACTGGCCCTTGATCTCCTCGCGCAAGACGTAGATGTAGACATTGTCGCTGGAGGCTGTTGCGATCTTTGCGGTTCGATGGTCGTACGAGACGGCGACAAGCGTGGATGGAGGAAGCAGGTCGTCATGGTAGATGGTCTGCAGAAGCGAGTCGGGCCCATTGCAGATGATAAGAGCGTTGCCCGAGATGTAGCAAATGACCGTCTGCCCTTCAAAAGCCCCTGTTGACACGGCCTGCAGTTGAGCTTGCGGTCGGCCAGGGAGAATCGCTTGCATTGTGACCTGCAGCTCGTTATCGCTTCATATTTCCTCCTCTTTACACAGTGCCCAAGGAAACGGAAGGAGCCAAAGTGTGCAAAGTGCAATGTTTCCGTCTTGATGCACCTTCCATCCATGTGACGATGATCGCATCTCCAAGGGTCCAAGCTCTCACCCACATTTCCCACGTCTTGGCATTGATTCTCTTCCTCGAAGGTCTTATCACCCTGTCCTCTATTTCGCACATGCTCTTCTCGCCAACCACTCGATCTGTATCTAATCATTATATTAGGTGCCAGTCATGGCCATACGCAGCGGGAGTAATCTCTAACTCTAGCCTTCCGTCCTTCATGCTATTTGTCACTACTGTCAGCTAAGCGATCTTTGTTCTCGAACTGGTCCCAGGTCCGCATTTTCATGGAACTGAGCTTGTGAGATATCTTGTTGTGCTTCTGCTATCTTGACCACGATTCCTCGCATGTTTTTCTCGAGACGATGCCAAAGAGAAACACCGACCAAGCCAACGGTCCACCTCCCAACAGGGATAAAGACTAGACGAGACAAAGAGTGATTGAGGTGGTCGCTGGGCAGCTTTCCAGACAGTGGATGAAAGCTCCATACATGTTTCTGATCTGGTAATGGCACCAAGAAGCTATGTCAATGTTCATCTTTCTCTGACTCTGATATGACCAGAAAAGTATTCGATAGGAAGGGAAATTAACAAGCTCTGCTCGCTTTATGCTTCTGAGCCCCAGCGACAGCTACCGACAGCCGTGCGTACTTCTATCGTCTGGAAAGCTATCGCGCCTCTGGCTTGCCATCTGAGCGTGACTGGATCTGGCGCGCGTGCTATACGAGCATACTACGTGCGCATGCATACGTGCGTATAAAGATTTTGCCTCTACAATCACTGCAGTAATCTGTGTGGGGAGCTGCAAGCAGATGGAAGAAATGTGCATTCGTCAGTACACCTGGAAAATTTGGTGCTAGAGCTCATATTTGGCTGAAATCTTCCCAAGCTTATTGTGGAACAATCCGTCTTACTGCCCAGCGATAATCGGGATACGGCAATCTTTGTCTTTCTCTCGCGCATCAACAACTTGTTCGTGCCTGGGAATGCCAGCAAGTTTGCATTCCCGTTCAGTCCCGGGCGACAAACGGAGTACGCTCCGTTCATCCTGTCGCTTGGCACATCCCGCTCCTCAAATTCTCCTCATCATCTCTTCAATGCTGTCCATCTTCAGCCTTGCGCGCTTCGAACGAGGAGTCTCATTTGAAGCACGCTCAGTCTTGCGTTTTAGCCTCCATAACGGTCACCATAAGGTAGGTTGCATGTGGCAATACAGGTTGGTCTGCCCATTACAGTCGAGGTGTCGTTTGTTCCATGGAAATTACTGGCGTAACCAAGAAAAAAATTACTTCGTACCCTTCGTTTGTTGTTTGTGAATTCTTAGATGTTCCGTCACGTTCATCGCTCTCCAACACGTCTCGTGCTCTCACTGAGGACGATCAATCATTTCTCTTTGCCATCTTCCTCCACCCTTGCTCTCTTCGCCTGCGTTCCTTCAACTTCCAACACCAGTCTTCTCAATCATGGCTTATCCTTATGGAGCCATGGATCTTGAGACGACTGCGCTCATCCTGCAGCTCCAGCGCGAAGATCTGGAGACAGCTCTGTCTGAGAGTGATGCGCTCGACAATGTCGCTCTGGAACTGCAACTGCAAGAGCTGAGTCTCACCCAGTCCATCCACAAGGACTACACCATCGCACAGAGTTGTTCGCGCGCCATGTTCAATGACAGAAAGATCCTCGCGCATGAGATTTCGGCTGAGCAGCAAGCCGTGAGAGATCGCGAGATAGCCCGCCAGCTCAACGAGAACGAGAACATGCAGCTTGTTCCGTTTGTCCAACAAGATACCGCACCAAACTCCGAGGTACAGACTCTCCTCAGACAGGAGGCCAGGATTGGCGCTGCTCTTGCTCCTCCCAATGATGATTCCAACAAACAGCTCGTCCTTTACTCTGGCGGAGCCACTCCAGATGAGGAGACCGACCATGACTACCACGAGCCAAACCCCATTGTGTGCGTGGCTTGCACCGAAGAGTTTCCTTGGTTCGACATCCTCAAGACTCCTTGCGGTCACGACTACTGCGTGGGCTGTCTGACCGTGCTTTTCGAGGACTCCATGGTCGATGAGACGATGTATCCACCCCGTTGCTGTCGCCAAACCATTCCTGTCGACGACGCCAAATCCCTGCTTCACCCAAAGCTCGTCAGAAACTTTAAACAGAAGTCCATCGAACTAGACACAAAAGACAGAACTTACTGCTTCGATCCTCGCTGTTCGACCTTCATCCCTGCCGAGCACATTGCCAATGACATAGCCGGCTGCCCTGGTTGCGGCAAGAGGACTTGCGCCATCTGCAAAGCTGCTGCTCATCGTGGAGACTGTCCTCGCGACGAGGCTCTTCAGCAGTTCCTTCAAGCCGCCGATAACCAGGGATGGCAGCGCTGTTATGAATGTCGCCGTGTCGTTGACCTTTGGTCAGGATGCAACCACATTACGTTTGTCCTCACCATCTGTTCTGTGGAGACCGTACTGACACACTCGCAGTTGCCCTTGCGGCGCGCATTTCTGTTACGTCTGTGGAGCATCCTGGATCCCGCGCACCTGCGACTGTCCTCAGTGGGACGAGCAGCGTCTTCAAGAAAGAGCCGAGCAGATTGCAGCTCGCGACCCCCGTCACAGACTATACCGCCCACCCCAAGGCGCCTTGGATCCTGGTGTTGACGCCGCCGCCGCCGTTCCCGCAGAGCCTCCAGTCATTCCTCGAGACAATGCCCCTGTCGCCGCTCGACCAGCCGTCGCTGTTGTCCGCCCACTAGCCCCGAATAATCCCGCCGCTCAAGATGCTGCCGCCGCTCAAGATGCTGCCGCCGCTGCGCGCCAGCAGCGCGTCGTTGCGCGGATCAGAGACGACCTCCAGCGCAACCACGAATGCGATCATCAGAAATGGTTGTTCCGCAGTGGCCGTCATCGTTGCGAGGAGTGTCATGACGTGCTTCCTCAGTACATCTTTGAGTGTATCCAATGTCACATTCGTGCTTGCTGGCGTTGTCGCCGCCACAGATTGTGAAAGCGCTAGGTCTGTCTTCAAGGAGAGCTTTCTATGGTGCAGCTGCTTGAATCATCTAGTTGGCCACGAGAGCGCATGTTTGTTGAATAGCGCATGGCGGTGGCTGGATGAACTGGTTGCTCGGAAGAAGATCAGACTCAAGATTAATGCAGAAGCTTGGGACAGATGATGCTTGGGAAGCTCCAGTCACAGATTAAGAGGACTGACAAGATGAAAAATGCCTGATGAAACATGGTCAGAACAAGAAACTTTGGCTCAGTGCCATGATAGGAAACGACACTCATTGGATTATTTCCACTCCTAGATACTTCATCTCATAGTTTTCATCCTATGACAAAGTTTCAACGTATCAGAGGTCGTTTCCGCCCTCAAAATTTCTGCATGAATCTCATCTGGGCCTGTCGAAGAACCTTGATTGTGTCTTGGAGGTATCGCTCATACATTGCATGTTCTTCTAAGTCAACAAACCCGAAATTCAAGAAAACGACCAACCACCTGTGTAGGTCTCGAAGAAGCCATCTGGATCATACTTTCGCTTAATCTCTTGTAGACGAGAGTAGGTACTGAAAGTCCGCAAAGGATTTTGATCATAACTTGCATCATTGATGAACAGTGGCAGTCCCTCAGCATTAGGAACCGAGTTCACCATGTCTCTGAAGCTTTGCTGGATCTTATTGTATGCGGTCTTTGAAATGCCTGGAGGGGTCGAAAGCAAGAAATTGAGCCAGAACCATGGTCCATCGGGCATCTGCATTGCGTTTCCGCCATTTTGAGAATTCGATGCATCAGTCAAACTCTTTGGCACTGGTTGGAAGTCGAGGGAAGAGATGACATATGAGCCTTTGTTGGCCGCACACCAATCCTCCCACGCTTTCATTGCTGTACGGTATGAGTCGTCATCGAGGCGATGTACTTGTACTCGGAAGATGTTATCGCCCCGACTGAGTTCTGTCGACAGTGGGATAGGCATGTTCACCACTTCCGGATATGTCTTTGGGCCCAATGTATTCACCAGATGAGGTAGTGCAGTGAAATTAGCAAAAGCATTGCCAGGGTCTGGCCCATCGTAGACCAGGAACATGATGACTGCTTCATCCAGATCGAGGTCACCAACGGCTGGAGTGAACAGTTTCTCATACGTGCCGATGATAGCTGCTTTCGGATCGGTGTTGTACTTCATGAAACTGTGAATGGCGTCCAGAACATTCGCTGTTTGGTTGAAGAGATATATCAGGTTGCCAGCGTAGAATGTGCCTGATGGCCTTGTCTGTACAGTGTATCTTGTAACAACACCATATGCATTGCCACCACCGCCACGGTCGGCAAAGAACAGATCCTCATTTTCTGTGGGTGAAGCCGTGAAGATAGTACCGTTGGGTAGAACGACCTCAAGCTCGCGGAACGAGTCGCAAGCCAGACCGTACTGTCCCGAGAGATAACTCAGGCCACCACCCAGAGCAAGAC
Source organism: Aureobasidium sp. M94-06E (assembly GCA_037040395.1). Classification (NCBI taxonomy): domain Eukaryota; kingdom Fungi; phylum Ascomycota; class Dothideomycetes; order Dothideales; family Saccotheciaceae; genus Aureobasidium; species Aureobasidium sp. M94-06E. The sequence continues at coordinate 816,229 of JAXQGV010000173.1, read as the reverse complement.
CAGTGCCGACTCCTGCAAGCCGAGCTCCGACCACAGTTCTGCCGTATTGTTGGAAGTAGTTGTATACATCGCCGAATGTGCCTCCCGGTTGGTAGGATCCTAGGGTAGTGGCCGAGTCGTATGACTTTTGAGTCATGATATTCAAATCAATCAGCACTCCACTGTCGACGGAAGAGAAAAAAGTGTTCGGGTTGTGACCGCCAGCTTTGATTGCAAATCGTGACCCAGCACTCTTGATGGTCTTCAGTATCGTTGAAACGTCCTGTGCAGAACTCGGATAGACCACGCATGAGGGTTCATATGAACTTTGGACTGCGTTCCAGTAGTCTTCTTGGGAAGCAAGATAGGCTAAGCTTAGAGGACCTTGCACTCTAGCAGTTCCGAGTGCTGTGGTCAGTTGGGTACATGCTGACATTCCAGGCAGCGAAGCTCGAGGTGTCACTAAAGCAGACACGAGGTTCAGGTATGTCAACCAGACACCGACAGCTACTGTTGTATGATGCATCTTGACCAGAAATTTTTGTTTCTCGATTGCTCAAGCTATATGAGGAAGAAAGCATGGCAGACATTGGCCCTTTTATGTCTTGCGCCATGAGGTCGAGTTTCTACCGAGGACATGATAGGTCGAATGCAAGCCAGTAGAGCCATGGTAGCCTGATCGTCTGGTTATGAATTCAATTCTGCTGGGTCGGATGTGATTGGTGATCAGCAATGCTGTATTGATTGTCCTAAGAAAGGAGTCTGGGATATATTATTTTAACTTTACAAGCAACCGTGCTCAACCTCGGCAAAGATTTGCGCCTCAAGCGACAAGCCAGTAGCTTGGTATCGTCTCCACAAGCTTGATAAGACCGACAAGGCATACCATGAAGTCGGTAGCAGCTTTACACAAGCATATGACTCACCGCGGTGTCGACTATCACAGGTGTCATTCTTGCTGAGCCTGCCAGCATTCTGTGAGGATGTAGCACGAGGAATTATATCTCCACCGAGGCATTGAAGTTACTGCCAAGCAAGATAAATCTGGAAGATCGTCAAGACCAGATGAGCTACTGAACATTATCCAGGGCGTTGTTGATAGTCGCTCAGCTTGTCGCTGTACATCACCAAGGCTGATCAGTGGACGTGCCGTGCCTCGGCGCCCGTGAAATGTTGGGAGTAATACGCGATGGTAATATCGATTTTATGCAAGTATCTCGCGCTTTACCGAAGACTGGAAGCTAAACAAACGCGTGTACCGATACGACTGCACAAACCATGAACGACTCTGGTGTATGGCGGCGAGTTGCCCCAGTATCCGTGCCAAGGCGGCTGGCACATTGTCCATCGAAGCGTTCTCCACACTTTGCTGTCAAGCTATCACAGTTCGCTCTTTGGTTCTGCAATCATCACAATGATCATGTCATGTCAAGCGGCGGCCAGCGCATCGACCGTCTCCGATCTATCTTGATGGCTGCCTCTTTGTTTGTTGTGTTGTTTACCTTAGACTCCATCTCCGTAGGGCGATTCAATCAGATTTCATCCATTCTGGGATTTCTCTGCTCAATGAAGCAACACCTTATCTGTTGGATGTGAACATGTCTGGGAAAACATCCTGTTCTTGCTAGCACACATTCTGCCCTGGACTGCCTTCCGACGGATCCCTGATCGGGTTTTCGAATGGCGGCGCGATCAGAGAAGGTCATCTCCAAGCATGGCTGTTGTAGAATCATCAACATCCTGTTTTGGTTCATGCAAATGAGTATCCAAATTGAATTGAGACGCAGTCGATATTGCTGTCTGCTGCTGTGCGACAAAGTGTCTGTTCATCAAAGCACTCTGACCACATCTTCCCATGGCAAAACAGGCAGATTGCATACTGCGTCCGGATTCGTATCTTTCCAGTCAGCTTGCATACCATTGCCGTGAGAACAATGCTGCAATGCCTCAAGGCAGGTAGAGTTTGCAGAATTCTGGATTTTCGGTCATACGGCATTCACAACACCTCTTCTGTTCAAAAGTACTGCGCTCCATATGCTCGAAGGTTGAAGACTTGGATATCGACGAGTGTCGTTGCTGCCCACGGCAATCGAGGTCTTCTTATAATTTTAAACGTGTTCAAGATTGAGTGCTTCGAGTGATAAATCTCGCGCCCAGAATTGTCCAGCCCTTCGTGGGCTTGAATTTTGGCAAACTGAAAAAACTCGTGTAGTATGATGGCAGGGAATATACGAAATGGCGTCAAATATTTGCAGAATCTCGACAGTTACGTCTGGGAGCAGATGATCATCTGCTGAGCGCTCTGGAAAGAGTGATAACCGATAACCTTGGCTAAACGTTGGAATAGCCGGAGCGCTTGACCTGAAGCGTTAGCGGGTCATGCGGGAACGCCAACTTACGAAGCTTCGGAGCTTGATTTTCTCACATCGACGACCATGATAGGTCATACATGCGCCCAAGACGTCAATTTCACTTCAAATGGCTTCTTCTTCACCAACCCCTCCTCGTATCTTGCAAGAAGCTCTCCATGCTTTCGGCCGAGCTCGAGATCCCGCAGCCACAACAACAACTATCAATGAGTCTCGACGCACAACGGATTGTGGAGCCCCGCACTTTCCTTGAACTTCTCTTGCCGTTCTTGGCTCGCCGACACAAACTATTTCCTGGTTCTCGTGATGAAACCATGTGCATGGCAGAACGGCAGTTGAGACCGGCAGAGAGCTAGCCCTCGAGATACTGCATCTGCGACGTCGGATCGCATCAACATATAAGAGCAATGAGAACGTCCCTCAAGACCTGGTAGTCATCTCATACCACGTCCAAACACTTGCAAAATGAAGACTTTGATGTCAATCAGAGCAGCGCTTTTGGCAACAGTAGCGACCAGCGTAGCAGCCGATTGCTCATCCGCCAGTATCCAGGCCTTGCTTCCCTCTATCGCTAAGGTGGACTTTGTATTATGGCAAGCCGGAGGATCAACATTTTCGGTTCCTAACGGAGATATTGCGTATCCAACTTCACCTACTAATCTGGCGGCCCACTGCGCTGTCCAGATCCGAGTCACAAATGGAACTTCTCAATATGGCTTTGGCATGTTCTTGCCTGATAACTGGAATGGAAGATTTCTGTACGCGCACCTAATCGTCTTTCGTCTGTTGAAAACCGAGGTCCAAGCTAATCAAAATGTTCAGGGCTGTAGGCAATGGCGGCTATGCTGGCGGCATCAATTGGTTGGACATGGTAAAGCATATGGTCCTTGACCTGCGATCACATTGCTAACAGATGTTAGGGAGGTGGTTTAGGATATGGTTTCGCAGTCATGTCCACAGATACTGGACATAACAGCACTGCGTTTGACGGTACATGGGCGTACGGACAACAAGACAAACTCAAAGACTGGGGCTACCGAGCCATGCATGGCTCCACCGTGCTGGGCAAGCAGTTGACTCAGAGCTACTACGGCTACAAGCCAAAGTACAGTTACTACAAAGGCTGCTCAACCGGTGGACGTCAAGGTATTCGTGACATCCAGCTTTACCCCGAAGACTTTGATGGTGTTGTTGCTGGAGCTCCCGCCTGGTTTTTGACTCATATGTCGCCGTTCGTCATAAAGGCCGGCACTTGGAACCTCCCCGTCAATGGATCGACTCATATCCCTGACAATCTGTTCCCTGTCATCAATGCCGAAGTTCTTCGACAGTGTGACGCCGTTGATGGTGTTAAAGATGGTATCCTCTCCGACCCACAAGCCTGCAACTTCGACATGGATGCTCTTCTTTGTACTCCAAAGTCCAACCAGTCTGAGTGCTTGACAGCGCCTCAGCTGACTACTCTCTTCAAGATCTACAACGACTACTTCGAGACTAACGACACATGGGTGTTCCCTCACTATTGGAAGGGCAGTGAGCTTGGCTGGGGTTTGGTCTTTGGTGCCCCTGAGCCAGGAAGTTTGGGTGTTGATTACGTGACCTCTTTCATGCAGTACGGCCCCAACTGGAAGTGGCAGGATTATGACTACAGTATTGTCCAGAACGCCGAAAGAATTCGTCCTGGCAACGCAACAGCCGACGACTACAACATCGAACCCTTCAAGAAACATGGCGGCAAATTGCTTATGTACCATGGTATGGCTGATCAGTTGATCCCGACTGGCAGCAGCTTGTACCTGTACTCACAGATCCTGCGCGAGCTTGCACCTAGGGGTATCGAGCTCGATGATTTCTTCCGCTTCTTCCTGGTCCCTGGCATGGGGTGAGTAACATTCTTGTTTGCTTTCAGATTAGCCCCGATGACACAGTTGACTGACTATACTATTTTCGACAGTCACTGCAGTGGCAACTTCGCCCCAGGTCTCGCGCCTTGGTACTTCGCTGGTGGAAGTCAAGTCCTGAACCCAGGCGTCTACGGCGTGCCTGGATTTAGAGACGCTGAACACGATGTCCTGCTTGCCATGATGCAATGGGTCGAGCACGGCGTTGCGCCCAACCAGATCATTGCTACAGCTTGGCATAACGATACCACGCAAGATACAGTTCTGAGACAGCGACCGCTTTGCATGTATCCCAAGAAGCAGAAGTATCTTGGTGGGAATGTGGACAAAGCAGAGAGCTGGTCGTGTGCTTGATAGGGATTAATCTTTCCTTGGACGATTTCATCCGACGCGATCGATAAGACGGACGAATCCCGTCGTGTACCTTTCTTTAGACCCCTTGCAATCAAGAAAGCAGACGCGTGTTTGGAAGATGATTCCGTGGTCGCGTGATGTTGTCCCTCATCACAGAATCTTCGACAGTGCGACACAGTAAATGATGATATGTGCGATCAACCCATGGACAAGACGGATATACTGTAAGAGCCGGAAGTGATTTCCTAGTGAATGCAAACAAGATGCCAAGCAAGTGTCCTGTCTTGCTCCTTCGGTCATCGATGGCAAAGAGGGGCATGTGGGGCCCCACCGGAAGGATTCTACAATTGTGTGTCGACCCCTCACTTGACATCCGGTCATTCAAACACCTAAACATATCAATTTGGAAATCATCGATCTCAACGCAATGGTAGATAGTCCACAATCTGGAGTGTCTGTCGGCTCAGACGTCGTCGAAGGCAGACAAAGGAAAAGGATTCGCATCTGGACAGCAGAAGATCGAGCGAAGCATCGAGTGCTTGAAAAAGAGCGCCGGGAAGCTTTTAGCGACAATCTTTTGGCAAGTTGACCCTGTCATCAGCATCAAAACATCGCTAATCAGATGATCTAGCTGCTTGCTCGTTCCCTACCTGCTCTTGCGGATGTCAAAGAGAGCAAGTTGTCTAAGCATACAATCGTCGAAGAGAGCCTCAAATATCACCAGCTGCAGCAGAAGCAAGTAGAGGAACTGCAAGATTCGGTTGCTACGCTCACAGCAGAGCGAGATTCATTGGTAGCCGAGCTGAATCAGTGGAGGCAATGCTTAAGCACAATCTCAGATGTCCAGCAGCCACAGCATCAGAAATTAAGCATATCACGATGTGATGGTGGTAATGCCGAAGAAGTAGCACAATGCGAGACTTCTGGAGAAGATTTTCCGACCAGCTTGATGACTGCGGGACTTGACGCGATGATCGAGTCGACGGTGGGTCAGCCGATGGCTTCCAAGTGGACAGCACAACAATACAACCAGCAGCAAGATATGGACCCGGGAGAAATACATTCCACCGCTCAAAGCTCCGGAAGCATGCATCCAGGGATGGACGCTTCAAGCATGTCACTTGTGCCTGACGCTACATTGAGTGACAGCCACACGCTTTCCAACGAAGACCAACCTGTTATGATGAATATTCAACCTTATAACAACCTCTTGACATATCCGCCAGAGCCCTCGACACTCCAAAGCCGGCTCAGCCCAGGCGATTGGGATTCCATGATTCAAGCTTTCGCCGAACCCACATTCTGGACACCGTCAATTTCTACAAGACCATCGGCAATGCAATTCGAGACATGCTTGTCAAACTTTCAATACAAAGATAATGGTATACGAAACTAGACTGTTCTATAAGGCACCGTTAACATCGACCTTGGTGGCTCAAACCTGCTCGAACCACTTTTCGATCTTGGCCTTGCTCTCCAACAAACCACCAGTAAAGAGTTTCAGTGCATCATCTAGTCTCTGAGAGGTGACAGGATCAGCCTTGATCGCTTTCTGCAGCTCCTCGCCATTGTTAGCAAGATAGTCAATGTCAGTGCTAGCTATCTTTGCGTCGATAGAAGCTGCAGCAAGTGGATCGATCTTTGACACCTCTGCAAGACGACCTGGAGTTTTGTAGCCGGCATACATGTGCGCAGGCTTGGGCTTGCCCTCACCAGGCTGTTTAGAGCCATCGTACGTGAGCGTAGAAAGCTCGTCCAAGACTTGAGGCGAGATCGTCGCACTATGACAACCGTGCTCGCCAGCAGCCATGGCTTCTTTGGCTGTAATGAAACTAGCTTGCTTGAGGAGAGGTTGCTCCTTGCCAGTTTCCTTGTATAGACGAGCATATGTCTCAAGAATTTGCAGCGTACGTGCGGACATGGTGTGCTGAGTCGCGGGGTCTTCAACGTTGGGCCAAAGCTCCAGATCGTCGTGAGCCTTGGTCTCATTGAAGTATGGGCTGATGTATAAGCATCCAGCTTGACTACATGCGATAGCTTGAGGCAGCCCAAATAATGCGGTTCCAAGAGTGGCAATGCCTTCTTTCTTTAGCGTTGGGCAAGCATTGAGCGCAGGACCAGTCGAAGGGATCTTAATGCAGTATCTCTCCTGAGGAATGCCAACACGTTCGAACTCCTTAGCATAAGCCCGAGCAGAGTCAAGGACAGCCTGAGTATCGTAGGCTTCGTTGGGATAGACCTGGAGCAAGGTTCGGCCTTTGATATTGTCGATATTGTTCTTGCACATGTTGACAGCCTGGGAGAATACACTGATCAGATGCGCTCAATTCGAGACAGAAAGTCAACTCACGATGCGAGTGTAAGCTGCCTTCCAGCCTTGGCCTTTCATTTCCTTGCAGACTTCGAGGACCATCTTTTCGTTTTCGGGGTGCGACATCTGCTGATTCACCCAGAGATTGTTGCTGGTCATATCATTTGGAGTGATCGCAAGGTTTTTGGAGTAGGTTGGGTCCATCCAGTCAACATCGACATTCACTACATTGTGAATCAGTACTGGATTTGATCTTATCATTGGGTTGTGTTTACGTTGTTCATCAAGAACTTCCAACCATGTCCTTGGGGCGTCACGGGTCATGATTGTTATGTATATGTTGTGTAAGAATGCTTTCTAGCCACTATACAAAGATGCAAAGAGATTGGATGTTATCAGCGAAACAGCGGAACAGACTCTTTCTTGTATCAAAGGCCTGCGATTGCTCATTCCATGATGTGAGATGGTCGCACACAGGTCATGTCAATCAGAGTGGGTCGTCTTGGAGCAAGAGACTGTGCACAATCACGTTCTCCATCGAATTTCGCCTACTCGGCTGCTGGCCTGCGCAGGCCAATGATACAGGTCTTGCGGGAAGGATCCGAGCATGATCAGGCCGCGGGGAAAAGTGGGGGTCTGTTCGTGTGGTTGTGGGGGTCATTCGTTTGGTTGCACGCAGGGCAAGTCTTCACTCATGCAAATCTGTCTACCTTGAGCCCTGCCGATCACTGGTTTGATTCCCTGCTTGCAAGGTGCCCTGCGCAGGTCATTCGGCATAACTGAGACCGAGGGCGACTTCCAATCGTCACGAACTCCTGTGCTATAGACTTTGACTGGCCAGTGATTGCTGAAGACCAACCTTTGTTCTGTGCGGAACAACTTTGCCAAGCATAACGATCGATAGTGTGTCACTGCGCCACTACTAGCCATCATCGAACGGTACAATTCCCGGTTGACAACTCCTGTACAGGTCGAAGTTCGAGCACATGACCTGTGCAGGACCCCAGCTGTCGGGCGTCGGCAAGCAGTTTCTTGCAGCGAAGGATCGAACCTTATTGATCACCCCGGATCCGGGGCCCCGCTTTGTGGTATACAGCGGAGCACGGCAAGAGCATAGGCGGCAGCCGCATCCTCTAGCGACGACTATGAATATGGAGTCATCTCCCAACGTTTCGAGATATTCAGTTCTTCATCCATCAGCCACAGCCTCTTTGTTTATACTCACCCGGAAGCTCAATTCAACCTGAATACTATGGATAAAGACAACAAAGTTCAGCAAGTAGAATGTCTTGAGTATGGTCTCAACAAGTGTTCTTCCCGCAAAGGTGTCGGCGTCAAGGATAGTAATCCTCTATTCGGTCTGACCACGGAAGAGCTCCAAGATCAGGCAAACCTGTTCTGTGATACCTATGGCTTCGAGGACAAAGTTGAAACATTTCGGAAGGCCGCTCTGATCGCCCAAAGACCAATGACTTTTGAGTCCATCGATATATTGACTGAAGGCGATAAATACTGGCTTCGTCGAGAGGTTACCAGTATGCAATGCGTCCATCTGTATGCTTGTCGCAAGAGAGCTGACATGAACTAGATCGTTGGGACCTACCGTGGGCAATGTATATGTGTATCATCATCGTCTCTATCGGATCTGCCGTACAGTAGGATGAACTCATCATACCTCAACGTACACGACTGACAAGCAATCTAGAGGTTGGGATAATACGGGTGCCAACGGAGCCAATCTCTCTTTTCCAGAAGAGTTCGGCATTGCAGATCGACCATGGCTGATCGGAGTCATCAATGCTTCGCCTTCGTTGTTCGGTTTACTCAGCGCATGGGCAGCAGACCCCGTCAACAACTACCTCGGCCGTCGAGGCACGATCTTTCTCACTGGCCTCTTCGTCGTGTTTCCGGTTCTCGCTCAAGGTTTCACTCAAGACTGGGTCGGCCTCATGATCTGTAGACTCTTCATGGGCCTTGGTATGGGCATCAAGATATCGACGATACCTATCTATAGTGCTGAAGTATCCCCGGCCAACATCCGTGGCGGGATTGTCACCAGCTTCCAACTCTGGGTTGCTTTCGGAATTCTACTGGGGTTCAGCACTAACCTCATATTCATGGATGTCGGAAGATTGGCATGGCGATTTCAGCTTGGCGCTGCTTTTGCACCCGCTTTGCCTCTGCTTGGGTTGATCTGGCTGTGCCCCGAAAGTCCCCGCTGGTTGATGAAGAAAGGACGTTACCAGAAGGCTTTCCGAGCGTTCTCTCGCATCAGAAATAGCGAGCTTATCTGTGCGCGTGAGATGTTCTACGCTCATTGTCAGCTCATGGCTGAGTCCGACGAATTTAAAGGAAAATCACTGTCCAAGAGAGTGATGGAGCTCTTCACGGTCCCCAGAATCCGTCGCGCGACGATATCTTCTTCAATCATTGTGATCGCGCAACAATTTTCGGGTATCAATATCATGGCTTTCTATTCGTCTACTATCTTCTCAGAGGCCGGGTACTCTGTAAAACAATCTCTGCTTGCGTCATTTGGATTTGTAAGCTCTACACCACATCATCATGAATTTGGTAACTAACACGTTCCTGTGCAGGGTGCCGTATCATTCATCTTCGCCTTCCCTGCGATCTACACCATGGATACTTTTGGCAGAAGGAACTTGCTGCTCAGCACATTTCCGCAGATGGCCTGGTGCTTGCTGGGCTGTGGCTTTACCTTCTTGATGTCGAATGACAACAGCGCCAAGATCCCCCTGATCGCTGTGTTTGTGTTCCTCTTTGGTGCTTTCTATGGCCCTGGTAAGCTGTGTGAACATTACTCAAGACATGTCCAAGCTAATGTTTTCGACCAGGCATTGGTCCGATCCCTTCAATCTACTTCTCAGAAGCCTTTCCTCTATCTCACAGAGAGATTGGTGCAGCTTTCACCATATGCGTCAACAACTCTGTTAGTAGCGCCCTTGGTCTGACGTTCCCTAGTCTACTGGCCAAGATTACACCGACTGGCGCATTCTGCTTGTATGCGGGTCTGAATATGCTCTCCTTTGTCGTAATATTCTTCGTTGTGCCTGAAACCAAACAAAGAACTCTTGAAGAGCTTGATGAGGTCTTCAGTATCTCTACGACAAGGCATGCATCATATCAGATCAAGGTATGGCTTCCTTGGTGGATCAAGAGACACATCCTCAGGCGGAAGAGTGCTTTCTGTCCTGAGCTTCTATAAATATTGATCTTTTCTGTGGCAAAGTACAGGGTCAGGGGTCAAGGGGAGTGGCTGACTACATTGACTGTGTGGTAATATATCGGTTGATTAATCTTCTGTGCGCTGGCTCGATACCTGATAGTATTGCTACAATGTCGTTAATTTCTTATCGACATCGCTGAACTCTGTCTCTATCCTTTTCTAAGAAACATTTTCAATTTTCGCGAACATATGACGGTATTTTGCAGTTCACTGGAGTCGATACCTGAGAATGGAGCCAACGCATGTCCAAAAGAGCTGGAGACGACAGCGGATATCATGGCCTTGCTCTAATGCCTAGAGAAAACGATACGCCCGTATAAGTCACCTATATCTGTCGTTCGCGCATCGACAGTGATATGACCTCAACCCTATACATTCCAGATTGGATACAGTAAATTGCTGGCATCACCCACTACTCAACCTTGTGAGTGTGCTCAGCCTCTTTCTCATGATCATCACCTCTGTTCTGACGCCGTCCAAGGCTCGAAGATCCACCATTACCAATTTCTAGATCGTTTTGAACGTGTAATCCCTCAAGTACAGCACTGTGATCCTCGGGCGTTGGACCCGCCACGTCGTCAAAGAAACAATACGCACCCTCGCCGTGGACGGCATCGTCGCCTAGCAGCATAGCCTCCTCGCTCATACGCAGCGGTACACGACACACGTACTTGATGAAAAGCATGATGAGCGAGGTCCAGACGGCATCCCAACCGATGATGAAAAGAGCGCCGACTATCTGCAGCCATACTTGCTTTCCATTGCCGTCGATGGCGCCACCAGGGTTTGTGTCGCCAAAGGCAGCTACGCCTGGAACGGTTGCGAAGATCCCTGTCAGGAAGCCGCCGAGAAAGCCCGCGACGAAATGCGTGTGCGTAATTCCTGGTTGGTTGTTAGCTTGTTGTACCGACATGGCTGCAAGGACAAGAAATTAATACCCAGAGTATCGTCAACGTGACGTTTGAAGATGGAGGAGCGCGTAGCGACGACATTCATGCTGACCCAGGGAATGGTACCGGTGCAAAAGCCAATGATAATGGCTCCCCAGCCGGCGACGAACCCGGCAGCTGGTGTGATGCCGACCAGACCGGTGATCATGCCGTTCACAGAGCCGATTATGGATGGTTTGCCGAAGAAGATAATGTCCATGCATGTCCACGTGAGCAAGGACATGGCAGTACAGATGTTGGTGTTGAGGACGGCGGCGCCAGCATCAGGGGAAGCAGAGTATGGATCGCCGCCATTGAAGCCGTTCCAGCCAATCCAGAGGATGCCGGCTCCAACCATCATGAGTGGGATATTGTTTGGAGTGAAATTCTCTCTGTCTTTCTTGAGGCGAGGCCCGATCCAGTAGGCGCCAACAAAGGCGGCCGTGCCGGAGGATAAATGGATAACGTAACCACCCGAATAGTCGAGGACGCCCAGTTTTGTGGCCCAGCCACCGCCCCAGATGCTATACGCCCCAGGGCAGTAGGCAAAGATCAACCAAAGCGGCACGAATATCATCCAGGCCGTGAAATTCATGCGAGCGAGATAAGCACCCGCGATCAGGGCGAGGGTGATCGCTGCGAAGACAAATTGGAAGTAGACCATTGTTGATTGTGGAAAGTTTTGACTCAAACCGGCGGAAGGCAGCGTCGATTGAATCAGTTCGTCGCTCATGCGGACAACGGTGTTTGGTATGCCCGCAAAGGGGAGCATGTATTCACCAAACGCGACTTTGTAACCCACAAGAACCCAGACAATGAGTGTCATTGCAAAGGCGTAGAAGACCTAGCTATTCAGTCAGTGGTGCGTCGGACTTTTTTGCAACAAACAAAGATACCATCATCATGCTGTTGATAACCCATCTCCTGTGCACCAATCCAGCATAGAGAACACAGAGACCAGGTACACTCTGCAGAGCGACAAGAGAAGCAGCAGTGAGCTGCCATGCGTTGTCGCCAGTGTTCAGCCAGTCTGGGGCAGGATTTCCCAGATTCGACATCTTGCAGATGAGCGCGTAGGACTGGCAGATGCTCTGTAATATGTAAGGAGCAAAGGACTCTGGCCTGGAGATATCCTCACGAAGGATACAAGAAGGCGATCTGCGGGGGAACGCAACAACATATAAGATAAAGAAATCACTCCCAAGAGCCTCGACAAGCAGGAGACCAGCCACGCTCCCGAAAGTATTGGATATGAGCTCGAACAGGATACTCAAACTCCATTGCCACGCGTACCTTGATTTGCAATCTCGCGAGCAGAGGAAGCGACCGCAAAGGATTCAGGGATGCTGGGGTACATGCCAATAGCGACAAGAAAGATAACAACGTTGAGCAAAAACGAGACAGCCAATCATAGACGGGAGCCTTATCGGCAGGTTCGCAGGAGGGATGGTATGACCATACAAGGCACATATCGTCGCAGAAGTTGTCGAAGATTAAGACTGGCAGACCGACCGGTGCTTTGTGTGACAGACAACCATTGATCGATATTCCCATGAATGTCTTGTATAGTTAGGTTCGCAGTCTTGGTCAGCGGAGGTTGTGGTCGTAAATCCCTGTGAAAGAAACGATCATAAGCGTGTCTCGTCGGATTAGCATTGACGCTGTTCGTGAGATCTGGGCGCCTCGAACAAGCGATTAGCTACTCCCCGGGTAGAGCTCTGTGAGACGATCTTTCGGAGATCGCTGTCGTGGCCGTTGCATCCCACATTTCAAGCTCGCGAAGCTTTTGCCTTATCGCTGACGAAAGCTTGATTGCGTCAGCTTACCGCATCTCGGCTGCCACGTCCAATTATTCCCACGGGTCATTGTTGACCTTGTCCCCTGAAAAAGATTCTTATCTCCCCGGGCGCCGATAGGCGCTATGTTAATTAAGATGACCGACTTGAATCACAGGCGTGGTCGCAGTCAACAATAGTGTATTCAGGACTCCCCAGATAGGATGCATATTATGATGTCGTGCTGTACGCTCGACAGGCCAAATCGATACTCTCAACCCTTGCTGGGCCTTGACTGTAGTGAATGCTCTGACTGAGTACTATGTTTCCGGGCTTGCAGGCACTGGAACAGACAGAATCGCCAAACAAAGTGGCAAGAACAAATTTGTCTGGGTCCCAGCACAGAGTTCACCATTATACTTGCAAGGGCGTTGGTTCAGAGTTGTAGAGAGATGCCAACTTCGCATTTCTCTTGGTACGACGAGCAACGGCAGAAGGTGTTGCTCGAGCAATACCCGAACTTCGCACCACGTGCTAGGGATGATATGGCTGGCCTCGGCGCAATACCCCATGCTACGCCACACAAGATCTACAAGAGTCTTGTCTTTGTGGAGCCCAATTTCTTTTGGAATATCGCCAGAAAGGCTTGAGGTCTTGAGAAGGATATGAAGGTTCGCAAGTCGCTTTCTCGTTTCTCAAACCAAGCTCGGCTACCTCAAGCCAACTGGACGTCGTGACCGCTCTGGTGGCTTTCAGGAGACTGTCAAGGGCAGCTGGCCATATGCTATGTCTGTGGTTGATCGTGTCTACACAGATGTTCAATGATATTGGAATTATGAACAAACAGTCTAGCTGTAAGATGGCTCGTCATGTTGTTATTCGTGGTATCGACTTGACGCGCTAGTTTAGTCTGTCGATTTTACACGTACGTACAGATGACTCATCCAATTGCGGTGCCTCAAACTGCATGTTTGCTGTGCTACTCAACATCATCTACAAACAATGCCCTTAGTTGTGATAGAATGGACTAAGCTAGAGCTTCGACGAAAGTAACCGCAGCTCCTTTATCTTTCGGCAGGTCTCTCAATTCTTCCTCGGCAGCTGCTGCTAGGTCCAATGCAGATTCTGTGAACTGTCAGTCCGAGGTCGACAATTGTCAGCACGGCATGCATAACTTACGTCTAAAGGCACGCGGAGATGCGCCAGCCTCAAATGCCATCTGGATTTGCTCAAGGGAGAGCCCAGAAGTCTCGGGCAGCAAGAAGTATACCCAAACCACGGCACAGAGTGTCAGTGCGCCGTACAAGAATCCAATCTTTGCACCCATTCCTGCCGCATCGGCATTGAACAGGTAAGGGAACGAGAAGCTCACAACCCAATTGAAAAACCAGTTAGAGCCAGTCGACAAGGCAAATAACTTCGATCGATTGGGTCCAGTCGCGATCTCGGACGTCACAACCCAAACAGTGGGTCCCCAGCCAAGATTGAAGACAACGAGGAAGATGTAGACCATGGCCACGATGGTCTTCTCGAGAGGGACCGACTTGTGCTTGGCAAGGCCTGCGCCGCCCATGATGACAAGCACAGCGAAGGTCAACAGGCCTGAGATGATAAGGATAGGTCTTCTGCCAAACTTCTCAATGGCGTACTGGCTCATCCATACTGCAGGCATTGCAACGAGGTAGAGGCCCATCTGGATGAGAAAGGCATTTTCGATGCCAATCTGAAAGAAGAAGACAATACCGTAACCAGTGATAAAGTTGATCCCTGTAGCTTGTTGGAGGGCTGAAAGAAGTTGGACGTGTCAGTATTGCTCCCCCTGCTTTGACATGGCAGATAGATGGACTGACCTTGCAGGGTGCATCCCAGATAGGCCTTACGACCCTCTGGACCCCATGTGAAGATACTCCTCCAGGAGGACTCGCTGCTCATTGGTTGTAGCAGCTGGAGTTGAGTGACCTCCTCTTCTGCCCTCTCGGCTGATTTGTCCGTGAGCCTCATGATCGATCGTCTGGCTTTGTCGATATTGTTTGTCTGTACCAACCAGCGGGGGCTTTCTGGGACGAAGAGCAATAGGCCGGGTACAAGTACCACAGGGAACACGAACTGCACGGCGATCGGGATCTTGAAGGAGGCAGTGTCCGTACGATTCTTGGTACAGTAGTCGACGATGACACCAAGAAGTAGTCCAAGACCAAGGCAGTACTGGTACATGGATACCAGAGCGCCACGGAACCGAGCCGGTGCACAGTCGGCGATGTATACGGGTACAAGGCATGAAATAAGACCGACAGCATATCCTGGCGTAAGGTTCAGCTGCATGTTATCTCGAGACGAACTTTCTCAGCTTACCAAGGATCAAACGCCCTGCGATGAGAGCTCCAACATTTGGAGCTAAGACCTGAACAAGTGTGCCGACGATCACGGCAGCACTAGACACAAACAGTCCATTGCGAGGACCTAGCCTTTCTCCGATCACGAAGGAGGAAATGGCGCCAACAAATTCTCCAGCATTGATGATGCTGGTGGTCAACGACTGTCTTTCCGCCGACATGACATATGCTCCCTTGACCGGTTCGAGATGACCAAAGATCTTCAAGAAAGGCTGCATGGCGAGAATGCCTGGTGGATCGTCAACTCTAGACAAACATCGTCGTGGTGCGTTCTAGCATAACATACCTGAATAGTAAGAGGAGTCATAGCCAAATTGGAATGCAGCAATAGTGACAAACAAGCAGACGGCCAGTGCTCGTCGGGACTCGACTGCTTGCTGCAAGATTGTAGAAGACATGCTTGGTTCAGTATGTGAGAGGATAGTGTTGATCGTTCTTGACCTGGATGCATAGACTTGATCGAAGCAATTGATGGCTATATAGGCCAGAAGCATAGCATTGCCGAGGACATACATCGTCTTACCCGAGGTGTAGAGGCGTCACTCCAGACCCTATGGCTTCAGCTCGTTGTTTGATGCTCCACCATACTACCCCAGATTGGTCCCAATGTTCGACCGTTAGAGCCTGAAGCTGAGGAAAGCTTATATCGCGTCTTTTGGGGCTCTCCACTGCGCTCCCCACTGGGTTCTCCACACAAAACCATGAGTTAGGGCTAACAAATGATCTTGCCCTGAGGATATGTCTGCCTAATCTGGCTTGCCGGATTCTGCAATTCGAGATGCCGATAGTCCTTGGATGGTGACGGTACATCCAAGATATCAACTCGGCAATTTAGGCACTGCGCTGCACTCATTGATAAGTTGGCCTAGACAACATTGCAGAAAGCGCGCAAGCAAGTGGCACTAGGCTCTTGATAGCCTTAACAGATCTGTTCGGCCGAAAACAACAGCTCCAGGGTTGATTTCAGCCTTACAACACGCTCGAAGCAGACATGGCCAGCGACTCAAGAACCGTCGTTCGGCTACCCACTCAAACACATGATCCATCAGTCCAAGAGATCATCGGCAAAAAATCATGGATGCCTGGTGTGGATGAGTTTCGTGGTATTCCTTATGCTGATGTTGCAGGCCGTTGGATGCATTCGACCCTACGACTAGAGCTGCCGTCCGACAGCTTCGAAGCCTTATACAATGGGTACCATCACCTCTTGGCTGTCCAGAGATTCGATACTGACCATGATACCAGCCCACGATGTCCACAACCACAAGCTCCAAACAACTCGGAGACATTCCATTCGTACCTGGCATTTCCTGATGTACGAGAAGACGAATTTGCGTGCTTGAATCTCTTCATCATCCGCCCCAATGAAGGGTCACTCAATCGTCTGGGTCTTCGTAATGGTCTCAACAGACTGCCCGTCTATGTCTACATCCATGGCGGTGGCTATGGGTTCGGTGCTGCTACAGATCCAATGTGGGGTATGAGATGCAATTCCACATGCCCTTGGGAGTTCCCTGTCACTCTCTGCAATGCTAATACGATAACTTAGATCCGACTCGACTAGTGGCCAACTCGATCGAACTCGGACGTCCCTTCATCGCTGTCGGCATTAACTATCGACTCAATATCTTTGGCTTTGCGGCATCACCACTCCTAATCCGCGCTCAAAAGGGGACCTCAGGCACCAAGGGATGTAACTTCGGACTTGTCGACCAGCGAAACGCCCTCAGATGGGTTGCTGCCAATATCGCTGCTTTTGGTGGAGACCCGAGTCAGATCACGCTGGGCGGCCAGTCTGCGGGAGCAAGCTCAGTTCATGCTCACGTGCTTGAAGCGACCGCTGTGAACAGTAATCCATTGTTCTGTCGCGCCATCATGGAGTCTGGAGCCGTGGGGACATTGGGTCCTAACTCGTTGGCATCTGGACAGGATAACTTTGATAAATTGACCAAAGCACTTGGTCTGGCAGGATTGCATCACGAAGAGATGCTTGCTCGTCTGCGGGACGTACCAGCAAGCAAGATGATCGAGACAGGGGCAGCGCTTGGTTGGTGGGTCTTTCCACTTATCGCGGATGGTTACACGATCCGCAGCTCCATCCTCCGTAGGTGGGAAGTGTCTTTGGGCAACGGCGAGATCCAAGCTTTGCAGCCGTACTGCAAGCGACAGATGACTCTCATGGCTGGAGACTGCGATACTGAGGTAAGGTGAAAATAGGTCGTTTCGTGTCAGAGATACACACTCATAAGTTCTTTAGGCCAGTATCTGGGACGCCGAGGTTTTGCGCTTGCAAAGCTTTGAAGAGATCCAATCACTACTGCACTCAAATCTCTCGGACAAGGCTGTAACGGAGTTCTGCCAAGTTTACCCCCTCGATGGCGCACTCCCTATCGTCTCTTTGCGCCGGCAGATCACACAATTTCTGTCCGACTTCGCGTTTGGTCGTCCAGTACATCTCGCACTTGAGGAAATGAGAAATAATTCCAGCTCTCACCCCACGATTTCTGTTCGACCATTCCGTGTCAAGTACCGCAATCCGTTTCAAGGACACGAACAAGCAGTCTCGCATCATTGTGTAGAACTCATATACGTCTTCGATGCTTTCCACGAGGCTTTGCGCGAGGTGGACGCGAAAGCCGGTTCCAGCAAGCATGCAGAATTAGTTTGTGCAGTGCAGAAGCATTGGACTGAGTTCATCACAGGGTCCGATAAACTCGGTATAGCGAATGACAACACCATTGTGTGGGACTCGAATGGGAAGACAACAGTCAAGACCTCAGAGCATCCAGACATAATATCACGATTGCAGAGGTTCAGGACCTTGGACAACATGGGGGCTCAAGCTAGTGCCTTATTTAACGCGCTCACAGGCATTGATTAGCTTTCAGCTATTCCTGTGTCTGTTCCCATCTGTCGGAGAGTCTATCGTCGGCAGGATCCCCAGCATTTCCAAATCTAGATCTCCAGGCTTACAAAATTTGACATTTTGAGAAGTGACTGCCTTTTTCTCCCAGGGGTTGGATGATTCTTCCGCTGGTGCTGATGACGCACACCCTCGTTGCTTTCCGCTCAGGTAAAGTTGTCGTTGTCTGCCGGGCAGATATCGTCGGCACAAAGCTGCACCACGTCTGAACAAGGGCATAAGACAAGCTACAGATGCCGCCGTGATCCCGATGCCCATCTCCAGAATTGCCATGTTGATGACAAGAGCAGTATTTTGATAGTATGTCGAATGTTCTGGATCAAAGTATCTCGCGTCAAAATGGAGGGAGCCGACGTATATAGTGCGGAGCACGGCACAGAGTGAACCACAAACCGCAAGTACCATCAAGAGCGACACGCCCACCTTGGTCTTCGCCGGCATCGAAGATTTCCACAGGATAAGGATGGGCAGCAATGCAAATATCCAGTCCGAGAGTGCTGAAACGACGCCGTGAGCATAGAGGAGTCCATTCCACAAGTGCGTTGGGATGCATTTGTGATTGATGTGTTTTGCGGCTAGATTTACAGGTGCACCACATGGCAGGAGACCGAGAAAGAAGCCAAGTACCGACAAGGCACAGTAAAAACCCGTGAAACCCAGAACTACGTAGCGCTGTGTGCGACCCAACAGAAATCGGCGGAAGAAGATTGCCAGCGAGATCTTGAAAGGAATGGATGTTGCCATGAACAAGCATTCTGCGATAGAGATCAGCTGCATTTCGTGTAACATCAGCAGATGCTCTCATCATTTCAAGATTCTTCTGATCAACTCACTAGCAGGACTGTGTCGGCACTGGATTCAGTCAGTATGGGATTTCGTCGTTCCACTACAGTTATAGCAATGGCCACACCGCAGAAGATCAGATAGAGGAACTGTTGAATGAAGAAGTCAGAGAGATGTTACTCATGCTGATGCGCCAGTACGTGGAAAACGCGACTCAAGCCGTCTGTTTGATGCTGCTGACCAACGCAACCAACATGAACCAGTCTTCCATCCGTGGGCCGACATCTAGCCATTTGCACCTTACCAGTGTCCTCAAAGATACAGAGGCACACGTCAGCCCGACACAAACGTAAACAACAATGGCGATTGCATCCTCAGGAGCCATGAGGGCTGGCCAAAATTTGTCGGGTCCTGGATTCGTGGGGTGGACATTGCCCCTGTTTTATTAAAGCCCTATCATAACGGCGAGACACAACCGTTGAAGGATGCAAGCCAAATATTGATTTTAGACCAGGCCAGGCGTTTGCCGAAAGTGCGACGCTGCGTCATGGACGCAGGAACATACTCTGTTTGTGTCCCTTCTTGCAATTTCCGCATCTGAGCTTCTGAAAATACTTTGCCGACCATCCAAATTCGAGCCACCGTTTAAGCATAATCAGCCACTGCCAATCACAAAGGCCTGACCTATCAATTCAGAGCCATGCGCTAACTCTCAACACTGACAATGCTGCTGCAGAAAGGTCGCAATTCTCCAATGTCTTTATCGAGCATGCGGGTGAACTCAGACATGACTGAATTGCTTTTTTCCCAACGACCTCCAAACCATCTTCCATCGTGCCAGAACGCAAACATTTCCTAAGTAATTCCAACGCACTATAAAAAACAATCTGCACCTCAGATTGCTATCCGTTGTCACTGCCACAGCTTAGGCCACGATGGAGACTTTCTCAAATGCAAACAACCATCGCGAACATGCAGAACGTCATAGCATACCAGGATATATGTGCTCTTGGTGCTGCATTGGGTGTAGTCGAGGCAGAAGCAGCAGCCGAAGTAGCACTTTGAGCGCCGGAAGTCGCTCCGTTGCCTGCTTTGCTGGCTGCTGTTCCGCCGGTTGCCGCAGTTGTAGATCCCTTGCCGGCACCCTTGCTTGCCTGCGCGGCTACAATCGTGCGAGGGGATTGTCCTGAGGCCGGCGTCCAGATGATAGTTGCTTGGGTCGGCGTTGCTAGCGCACCTTCTCTGTTGTACAGTGTCTCGGTCCCGTTGGGCGGAAGATTGTCCAGAGCATAATAGGTAGACATGGCATTTCCCACTGCTGCGCCGAATCCGAAGTCACCTGCACAATCGATTTTGGGCATCAGGTTCGAGCATTCCAACTGCGGCTGGTCGGGGTTAGGCGCCCTTGGATGATACATCAAATCCGCTCCGAGAATTGCCGGCTGCGTGTTTGGGCAGGTTTCGTGGTACCTGTGAGCGAGGAGTCAGCTATCACAGTCAATGGTCAAAAATGTGGAGCGTCTGAACGTACGAAGACTGGATGTAAGCATCCATACAGCACTTAGCTGACGCCCAATAAATAGCCTGGTCACCATAATCCGGGATCGCCTGCTCTACGTTCGTCCTGTTGCCATTTAACGCATCCAATTGTGCGGTGATTTTCATGGTCGTCAAAAGCACCTTGCCTTGGTTGCAGCTGCACGAGCCTGGTGCCGAATCTGGTGCAGGATAGTAAGGGATTCCATCGTTGTCGAGGCCCGAGGAAGTAAGACAACTGTCGATCGCGTTGGCGACAAGCTGATCATACTCGCAAGTATAGACCTGTGCATCCATGTGAGTCAGACCGTCTGGTAGGTTGGTGCGATGCTCGAAGACGCACCTGGTCCCAACAATCTTGTGCTACACAAGCAATACGGTCTGTATTGCGGATGCAGTCGCAGACGTCGAGACAATCCTTACCAGCCTGAGGACAGTTGTTGTAAACGCAATTCGCATCGCCTTTGCAGCTCGAAACGCAAACCGATCCCGCACAATAATCGTTGACACAGGTATTGAACTTAGCATCGGCGTCCGCGTTACACTTGTCGTAGCCAGCTTGATTGACACATGACGATTGGTCGGATGAATCCGAGGAAGCAGCTCTAGCAGCCACTGAAAACAGAATCAGGACAAGAGCACGAACAGACATCATCATGATAGTTTGATGGTAAGTAAGGCAAGCGATCGCATACTCTTCCGGAAGGCGACTGGTACCTTTTAAGCATCTGCAGGATCACTTGGCCAATTCGAAGGCCAAGAAGTTATTGTTCCTTCAAGCTTGGCGTGGCTCGTATACCATACTCCATGGGTCCAAATTCGCGGCGCCAGAGAAGGGCGTGCATCCTGCAGGGCGGAGTCGGGTCCCGCTAAGTCAAGACAAGAGCATGATCGTCTATACCACTTCTATGATATACCCCGGACGAGGATGTCTAGCCGGTGTAGACCCTTGGCTCTTGCGGATCAAAGGCTGATTCTTGAAACACTAGCTAAGCCTCCTCAAGAGACCTGTTTAGTGTCTTTCGGTCTTATAGTTTGCGACAACTTTAGCGACGGCAAGCTCTCCTGACAGCCATCGGCATTTTCTCGAATCCTTTCAAACGTATGGGGGCGCCAGTGGAGGCAGCCGTGCCATCGCAAGGCTAACCTGATCTGGCAACTAGAACAATATTGCGCGTCGTGTACGCGCTCGGTGCCTAAAACTTGTCTTGACAAAGTCAGGATCCGAGGGAGACAGTCGCCTTTTTGCCTAAGCTATATGCCAAGCTTTTCTGCCCCCTTGAGTCATGCAAGCATTCACTTGCTGTTGCCAACGCATAGCCCACAACGACGACATCATGGCAATCCCTCTTCGTTCCAAACAATGACTAGGCTCCAATCACACTTTGCGCCGCCAAAACAATTTCTGTTGAATGTATCTTCAATATCGCTTGATTGACATGCTATATGATTGAGAAATATCAAGTGGGTCCAGCATCGACGAAGTGGTACTCTCGTCGTTCGTAACAAAGATCACTCAAACCCCATACCCTTCCACTCAGCATTGACCTTTTCCTTGATCTCTGTTGGGTACGAGTTTTCGAAATCAGCTGCTTGCCAATCGGCCCCAGTAGTGTATTCAACAGGCAAGAGCGCATCGCTAACGACTTTTCCACCTTTGACGGGGCTGAAAGAACCATGTCCGTTATATGGGATCAATGGGAAAGCTTTGCAGTCACCAAAGAAGACCTCGTCATCGCCAGGGCGACAGCGCGTGCAGAATGCCCACATGACATCTTTGAAGTCATAGACGTTGATGTCGTCACCCACCAACACAAGACGGTGGATGGTGTAGCCTACTTTGTCATTGAACACAAGGTCGCCAACTCGTTTGGCAAATTCCTTGGGTGTGGTCTTCATTTGGCGGAGTCTTGCGGTGTCGATCTTAAGAGCCACCCAGGTGACTTGTGATTCAAAGTTGGACATTGCTTCGGTGACAGGCAGACCGGCTTCTTGACAGAGCTGGCGAATTGACGCCGCAGCCAGAGGACCAATCATGGTATGCTGGAATATGTTAGTCTTGTTACTTGGATGGAACATCTGCAGACACTCACAGTCTCATCAGTGAGTCTTCCGCAGGCTGAGACTGGAAGAATAGCATCGTCGCGGTGGGTGATGGCATTCACAGTATACTTGGGCCATTGGTGAGTGTCGCCAGGGAAGACATAGCCATGCATCTCGCCAAAGGGACCTTCAGGGCCAGTCTCTGTGATCGACAGGGATCCTTCGAAGACGATCTCGGAATTGGCAGGTACCCACATGTCGTTGGTCTCGCATTTGACAAGGTCGAGAGCGGTACCAGTCATGGAACCTATGTACTCTGCCTCGGTGACGCCGGCGGGTAGAGGCATACTAGCTGCCATAATGGCAGCAGGAGGTACACCAAAACAAAGAGCCCAAGGACAGTCACGACCTTCCTTCTTCCAGAGTTGATGGATTTGCCAGATGTGCTGGGGCTCAATGACAAGACCGACGAGATGGCGATTATCGTCTATCATGGCACGAGCAATGGACCAGTTTGTCCATTTATCATCAGGCGACTGCACAACGTGCATGCCATAGGTTTGAATGTACTTGCCACCGTCGGCTTGATGGATCAGCGGGGATGGTAGCTTGGTGAGGTCGATGTCATTCCCGAAGACCTTGTTCTCCTTACAAGGCCCACTCTCGATGTGGTTTGGCTTGAGAGGAGTGGCCTTCTGCGCAGATAGCATCTTGTCCAAGATCTCCTTCATTCCGGAGGTTGGAGGCAAAGCCAGGTGTCTAGCTAGACGACCATATCTAGATTCTTTGGAGGAGCGAAGAGCTGCGGGAGCGCCAAGCATTCTGAAAAGACCATTCTGCATGCCTTTGACGTTGTTGAAGAGGGGAGCTGGACCGTCAGACTCGTAGACCTTGCGAATGATTGCCGAAATTTCGAGATTGGGGTCCTTCTCATCGTGGATCTCGACGAGGTCGTTGTCTTCCTTGAGAGCTTCGACGAAGGAGCGAAAGTTCATGTGAGGCAAGTCTTGAGGGTTCGGTGATTGGTGGTAGCTGGTCACAGGGCGCTTGGGAATGTAACGCTTGAGAGACATGGTTGGTATGTGAGCGAATGTCAAGGTAAGCCACAATGTGTGACAAGAGATGAGTATTTATCCAGCGAGCTCGAGTCTGGATCTTGCGTGAATACAGCACTGACGGCTCTCGGCTGCTCGGACTAGACATGGCATGATTGACAGGACGAGTAGGCACGTAGGAATGGAGACAATGTACCGACAAGGCGACGCCCCGAATGTCTTTGGGCGGACGTTCGGGTACTCGGACGCTCGGCTTCATCGGATTTTTCTGAGCCCCCTGAAGTCATGGCCGAGCACGGCAATATGGGTCAGGGCATCTCTGAGTAAATTGTATGATGCAAGTACCTACACTTCGACCGGGTAGCTGGACCATGCGTCAGTCACAGCACAGTCAATGGTCTGAATGAGTTGTGGGTTAAGAAATATCCTTGAAGCAGAACATTGCAGGTGAGGCAGAGCTCCGAATCACGTGATTTCGCAACCGCCTGCCAACGTCATCGTTCTGGAGCTATTCTTTCGCGCACACAAGGGCTGAAACAGAAGATCAGAGAATACATGGACATAGAAGCCAATGAAGCAGCTGCGCCAGCATCCTTGACACGAGCTGATGTCGACAAGGCGCTTCAAGAGAAGCGCAATCATGGTGAACGCCGAGCGTGCTATCCTTGTTCCACGCGCAAAGTAAAATGCGATCGAACAGTCCCATGCCAGACATGTTTTCAAAGAGGCCACCCTGATTTGTGTATACCTAGCGGTCGAAGCAGAGAGAAGGTCGCCTCGCGAAGGCGTCCTGGGGCACGACGAGCTCCATCGGCTAGACCAACAACGCCTAGCTGTACTAGTCCTCCTCCGCAGAGGGCTCCTCAGCACGTCTTAGAGAATGTTCCACATCTCGGCGCTATAAATGAGATGACCGCACCCCCACAAGATATGCCTCGGGTGACATTTGTGGGCCAAGATTCTTTGCCATCACTCGTCAACACAACGCCACATACAGATGGCACTCCATCAGATGACATGCGACATACTTTGGGGCTTCAGAATACATGGGACATCTATCCATATATGAAACGATCATCCACGCAAGATCTAGCAAATGAAGTGAGCGCTCTTGTCCCTGCGCACCAAGATGTCTTGAGGTAATGCTATGTCTTGCATCACGTATTGGTCATTGTTAATGTTCAGCAGATACTCCCAGTACTACCAGAGTATTGTCTGGCCTTTCTATCCTCATATTCCAGATGCTCAAGAGCTCGAGTCTTTGATTTGCGTCTATCTTGAGCGTTCCTCTGCGCGCGAGACATCAGGCAATCCTATCTTTTCCGGATCAATCACGCAATTAGAGGTCGCACGTACTAGCTTAATGCTTGCTGTCCTAGCATCTGGTGTTCATTTCTCTGATCAACCGCCATATCAAAGGAAATCACTGTCTCAAGAGTATGGTATGTATCATGCCATGATCTAGTCTTTTCTAATCCTCGATCTCGGGGTACTGATATGTGCTAGCACGAAGGGCATTTCACTGCGCGAGACTATCCAACTTCCTTCTCAGGCCGACCCTCGAGAGCATACAAGCGTTGCTTGTGTTAGGCCATGTCCTGCAGAACAACGGCCAAGCGGATGCCTCGTGGGCACTTCTTGGTACTACGATTCGTCTCGCTCAAAGCTTGGGATTACATGGCAATCAGTATGCGGAGGATTTGCCAAGTGAGGTTAGGATTAACCGTACCAAAACATGGTAAGAGTCTCCCCATTGCAACAACAGCAGAATCTTGGCTCACGGGACGATTGCAGGCGATCTCTGTTGTGGCAAGACAGCCTATTATCTCTGTCATTCGATCGGCCACCTGCAAGGGCAAGTTCCGATCCGGCGACTTTGTTGCCACAAGATGGTAGTGGTCTCAGCTACATAGAGTGCATGTACGCGTGGTCTCAAATTGGTCGAGAGCTCCTGGAGAAGACTCGGCATGAGAGAGCCAACGTCGATACAATGATGCACTTCCTGAACATGCTTGATGAGATCAACTCCAAAAGTCAGCCACACCTGAGGACGTTGTCAGCATGCACATCTCGTCAGTCCCGTATGGAACATCACGCGTTTCATCTGCAACAAGCTTTCTGCTCGTCCTTCGTCTGCAGACCAGCCATGCTATGCGTCAACGCGCTTGGGAGAGACCATGAAATGCGTATCATTCTTGACAAAGCCCAGGATAGCCTGTTGGAAACCATACAAGCATTTATGGCTCTGCAGTCACTGACAGTTCTGCCCTTGCGGTCATGGTCAATGATACATGCTGCTATTGGCGCCGCATTGCTGCTCCAAGTCCAGGAAAGAACTGCTCAAACAGAAGAGATCAGAAAACTGCAAAATAGTCTCATCAATGCACTCTCGCGCGAATGTAGTGGCGAATCTGGTTTTGCTTCTTCTCAGACACAACCTTGGCTCTCAATTTCACACCTCAGAGCATTGCGCACGCTGAAAGGCTCGTTAACGAAGAGACCATTAACAAGCGGGAACTATGATCAACCAGCAACCACCAGCCATGGGCAACCGGAAAACAACATCACTGATAGTTCAACAACAAATCTGCTTGGCGAGGCGGAGCTGGCAGACTTAGCGATGGATAACTTCGGAAATATCGAGTGGGGTAAGTCTGTCATCTTGAGCAGTCTATCTAGTGTGATCGCTGACATGATATCGTGTAGGTTGGGATCTATATGGTGATGACACTGTTGAATCCGACCTCTCTATGCAACAATTTTTGGATTTGTAACATGTGAGCATCTCTCGTTGTTACTGTCAAAACTTAAGATCTTCGGGACACATGGTTGAGGATGACTCTAATCCTCAATGCCTACAGGCAAATCCTAGCCAACGCTGACCTTGGAGCAAAAGAAAGGAAGGTGTTTTGCCGTCCTGGGATAGAAACCTTGGCCACCATCATCGATTGAAGCCTGTCCATCTCTCGAACTCTTCTGTATGGATGTCCAAGGCATCCAACATACGACCGACACTCTGATTGACCAGATCGTCAATCGTCTTTGGTCTTGTGTAAAACGCTGGAACGGGTGGGAAGATGACGGCACCAGCTTTCCTCAGCGACAGCATGTTCTCCAGATGAATATCGCTCAGAGGCGTTTCTCTGATGGCCAAGACCAGTCTCCGGCGCTCTTTGAGACATACGTCCGCAGATCTCGAGATCAAGTCGTCACAATAGCCGATGCGGACGGCCGCCAAAGTTTTCATACTACAGGGAACGATAATCATGCCGTCGTGCAGGAACGAGCCGCTAGAGGGAGGTGCCGACATGTCTTTGAGTGTGTAGCTGGCTGTGGCAAGCGCCCTGACTTCGGCTTCGGTCATTGATGTTTCGTACTTCATTGTCGCGACGGCCCATTTGCTCATGACCAGATGCGTTTCGATGCCAAGAGATCTGAGCACCTCGAGAATGCGGATAGCAAACAATGTTCCAGTGGCTCCGGTCACACCAACAACTATCCTTTTCGGTCTTGGCGGTGACATGACAATCTTCGAGGATTTCTGGGGCACTCTTTCCAGCCAGGCATCACCTGCTTCAGGGGTAGGTAAGGTTGAGAATGATGTTGTGGTCGTTGCAAAGCTTTTTGTAAACGTCATGTCGTGGCTGGCGCCGGAAGGGGTAGAAGCGGTCTGCCTTCGAAGTGCACTTTGTGCAAACACGCCCAGAGATTGCTGATAATGTTTGGAGATTGATGGGCGGCAACGGCTTGACCGCAGGAATTTGGCGACGTTCATTCTTCTTGATGATGAAAATTCAGAAGCTCAGTCGGGGGGCGATAATTTGTTTGGCTGTTGTGAGTAGATAGTGGTATCGAGCAGATCTATGTGCCAGACCCACAACGAGGAATGCTGTCCACTATATGTATCTATTCTGAGCAGTTGTGGTTCCATTAACAGTAGCCTTGAGGATTGCCACACTCTTGTCTCGGACCTCTCGCAAATCGAAAGGGTTGTCGAGCAGCGGCCGGAGCTGCGCGATATAGGACTGTGCACTATCCGAAGTGTCCGAACGTCCCGAAGCCACCGAACCCCCAACCATCGGGCTACTACATCACGAAAGCTTCCTTGCCGCATGGTCTGACTGGGGATGTCGTCACAAATGTCATGAGTCGTGTGTTCGAACTTCGATTTACGCTTTATTAGCAATTGGCTATGCCACTCTAAAACTAACAACAGGTAAAAATGTTCCGATTTTCATGACCCATGCGCTACCCACCTCGTATGCTGATATCCTCAGTCGGGAAATCAACTTAAGACCACGCGAAACCGTTTCAAGATCCTCTCAGTAGCGCATACCATCGATGACACATCTTGAAACAAATCACGCCAGACTGAGACCGAGACCGCCAAGGGTTATAGTCTATGGAATCTTAGTTCATCGATCTCGCAAACACCCGAGGACCGTGTGTGACTCACCTTTTGAATTTGGAACTCTTCCATGCCATAACGACCACCTTCGCGGCCGAACCCTGATTCCTTTACACCACCAAATGGTGCAACAGGATCCGAGATAGTTGTTGTGTTGATGCCGGTCATACCAACTACACGCACGTTAGCAAGGATCGCATTGCTTTTTCAAGACATACTCGAATACCTTCGAGCTTCTCGGCCATGCGCCAAGAAGTTCCGTAGTCAGTCGTGAAAATGTAAGCTGCGAGTCCGACAGGCGAATCGTTGGCCATCGCGACCACCTCGTCCTCGGTTTTGAACTTGTAAACCGCAATCAGAGGACCAAAGATCTCCTCCTTACTGGCTTGCATGTCAGAATTCATGTCGGTCATTATTGTGGCTGGGAAGAATGTTTCTCCAAGTTCAAGAGCTCTCTCGCCTCCACAAACGACTTTGGCTCCTTTGTTCTTTGCATCTGTGACGAGACGCTCGACCTTGTCAGTAGCGGCCTTGTTGATCAGACATTCAAGCGTTGTATCTGGCTGGTCAAGAGGTCCGATGTGTAGTCTTTTCTCAACCTCGACTTTCAGCGCTGCCACGAATTCTTCGTGGACTCCTTCCTGGACGAACACTCGGTTCGGCGAGACACAAGTCTGGCCAGATGCGCGGTATTTACCACTGAGAAGACTTTCAATGGTCAACTTGATATCGGCATCTCTGAAAACTATGGTCACAGGTAAGCACGCATCGCAGAGTATGATGTGACCACCTACTGATGAAGGGCGCATTCCCTCCCAGCTCGAAAGAACATTTTTTTAGAGTTGTACTTCCTCGTTCCATGATTAATTTACCAACACGAGTCGAACCAGTGAAAGAGAGCTTCTTGACTGTAGGATGGGTACACAGCACCTTTCCAACCTCATCAGTATTCTCCACTGATGTCGTAACGACATTGAGAACTCCCGCAGGGACGCCAGCTCTGGCAGCCAATTCAGCCAGTGCAAGCGCAGAAAAAGGGGTCTCTGCCGCAGGCTTAACGATCACAGAACATCCTGCAGCGATGGCCTAGAAGAAGATACGTCAATGCGATTTTCGGTGGATCTCAGGGTTGTACTTACTCCTGCTACTTTGCGAGTGATCATTGCGCTAGGAAAGTTCCATGGAGTGATCACGCCAACTACGCCCACAGGCTGCTTGACAGTGATGACTCGGTTCCCTGGCAGACTGCTCTCGGTTGTGTAGCCGTAGGACCGAACGGCTTCACCAGAGAACCAATCGATGAATGAGGCAGCATATCTGATCTCTTGCAACGCGCCAGTGATCGGTCTTCCGTTTTCGAGCATCAGAATCTGCGCTAGATGATCTTCGTTCTCTTGCATATAAGTGAACCACCGTCTGAGTATCTCTGCTCGCTGTTTGGCTGAAGTAGTCTTGAATAACTGGAAGGCGGCCTCTGCCACGTCAATCACGTTGTTCATATCTTCGGGGCCCCTGCAGAGTGTCAATAGACGTGATGTTCATACATCGTCACTGTCCACGTACATGTTTGGACATTGTCCCAGCTTTTCTCCATTCGAGGGATCTGTCGCATGCATCTCAGTATGCGTGTGCATCAACTGATTATAGATACACTTACTAAGAACGTTGTAAACGTTGCCTTTGGCAGCTTCCACCCACGAGCCATTAACGTACGCTTTCTCGCGGAACAGCGGCGTTCCCTGTATCTGAGTAGACTTCCTCACAAATCAGCCACTGCAAGGATAGAGAGGTCTACAAATCCTCACAAAACTGCGTTGACCAACCTGGAAGCCTCTTTGGAATTGGCAGCTTGCCAAACGCTTCCCTGCAGTTGCCCAGACAAACATGGCGTCCGAGAGTACTCCTTGACAGCAGTAATGAAGTGAGTACAGGTTCGATCTCGAGCGACGACACCGTAAGATGATAGGTAGCGACGATCAAGGGCTGCATCCATATTTGGCCCGGGCGGAAATACCTAAAGTTCAGTCCTCAAGCGTCATGCGGGCGTCCCTGGGGGCAGATTTCCGAGATGAAAAGTGGGGTTGCTGTGGGCGAGCTCGCACCGCGTCCCATCATAAGCTTTTGCAGTGAATGATGGTTCAAATCACTAGTGGGAGATCTCGAACACGGCTGCAAGGAGTTTCCGAGATAGAGACTGGGTCGGCCTGCGGGGTCTTGCTTGTTGCCTCGGTTATCAGGTCACTCCACAAACGGCAGCCGTCATGAGTCCAGTCGCCTGCTGCTCGTCTAACTTGTCGAATCTCGGAATTCCATGCTCACCCCGCACCATATACTTCCTATCAAGAAACGCACGTCGGCATAAAGTCTAGGTTGCCGAATCCAAGACACATCATCCCAGTGCTTAACGCCATCTACACGCCACGCTATCACGTCTTCTCTCTTGTTCAACAACCATGTCGAAGCTCCAGCAAGGCGGACGTCTTTTGGGCAAGGTAGCCATTGTTACTGGTGAGGGTTCAAATGCTTAAGCTGAAATATTCTGCTTGCTGACTTTGAAGGCGGTGCTTCTGGATATGGAGCCGGAATTGCCAAAAGGTTCGCCGAAGAAGGTGCAAAAGTATGCATCACGGATCTCAATGTAGACAACGGAGAAAAGATGGCCTCGAGCAGCAGCGGTAGAATATCTTTCTTCCCCATGGATGTCTCCAGACGACATGATTGGGATGGTCTGAGTCAACATGTGCAGAAGACTTACGGGGTCTTGGATTGTCTCGTAAACAATGCAGGAACCACATATCCGAACAAGGCAGGTGATGGAGTTCTGCCCTGAATCTTACAATGCTAACATCAACAGGCCACAAAGGAAGTGACTGAGGCAGACTTCGACAGGTGTTTCAACGTCAACGTGAAGGGCATCTTCTTCGGTACCCAGACACTGATACCTTTGATCATGAACGGTGGAAATGGTGGATCAGTCATCAACATCGCTTCTGTGGGTGCAACAAGGCCGAGGCCAGGACTCGTCTGGTACAACAGCTCAAAAGGAGCTATCTGGAATGTAAGTCATATCGAGTTCCAGCCTTGCTCACAGTCTGATATCGCTTGTAGGTTACCAAAGGCTTAGCCGCCGAGTACGGCCCCCAGAACATCCGATTCAACTCTGTCTGTCCGCTGCTCGGAGCCACAGGACTGTAAGATACCTTATTCATGCTTGTGAATGTGGCTAAGATTTCCTCTAGATTCAAGGACTTTTCTGGAGTCGAGGATACTCCTGAGAATCGTGGCAAGTTCCTCGCGAATGTGCCACTTGGACGTCTTTGTACACCTCAGGATGTTGCAAACGCATGCTTGTTCTTTGCAAGCGACGAGTCATCTTTCGTCACTGGTATCAACATGGAAGTAGATGGTGGCAGGGCTGTCTAAGTGAACATTCAACAAGCGTGTGAACTCGCTGAAACAGAACTTTTAAGTTTGACCAAGTCTCATGAAGTTGTGCGGAGAATCACGATGTGAATGAGAATGAGGAAACCTCAAAATTGATCAGTCCTCACGTTTGACCGAAAAGTCCCTACCAATGTGCCTGAGTGCTTCTGAAAACACAGCTGTAGAATCCATCCAAGTATGTTGTCAGCTAGCTAGACAAGCCACACGGAGCAATTCCGCGATCACGCTAAACTCTCCTTGCATGCATGGCATCAAGTCGCCGAGGAGCGAGGCTTGGACAGAGGGTTTGGTGATCAGACCCCGGGCTGAAGCTAGAGCGTCAATCCTTCCCCGGACGATCTGTTGACAGAAAATCGCGCATCGACTGGACACGATGACCGAGGACCAGTCTTCTCGGAACCCCGCATCTCGTGTCCTTCACCAGTCTTCAAGCGTCACTTGCTCACCTCCTAGAGTCTTTCCTTACAATCCATCCATCGACAGCACAAGTACGAATCGCCGCTCAACAACATGATTCTGCACGCTCGCATCACTTCTCAGGCTGTTCGTAAGGCTCTGTTTCCCAAGATACCCTCAGTGTCTGGCTTGAGCGTACAACATCCACGAGCACTTGCTACTGCACGTCCCGAGAGGCTTTCGATCAACGGACGTGAAGTCAGCATACCGACTGGTCTGTTCATCGATGGCAAATTTGTCTCCGCCAAAGGCGGTAATGTCTTCGCAACGGAGGATCCTGCAACTGGCAAGCCATTAATGTCGGTCTCCGAGGGCCGTGAGGAGGACGTAGAGATAGCTGTAAAATCGGCTCGCCAAGCCTTTCAGACCTGGAAAGACACCGACCCTACTCATCGCGCTAAACTGCTCAACAAGCTTGCTGACCTGATGGAGAAGAACGCCGAGGATCTCATTGCTATCGAGTGCGCAGACACAGGCAAGACCCCACGTCAATGCTCGTCTCTTGATCTGCCAGGCTCTATCGGCACTCTGCGTTATTATGCCGGATGGGCCGACAAAGTCGTTGGGTTGACGTCCTTTAACATCCCCGGAACCTTCTCCTACACAAGACGCGAACCTGTTGGAGTTTGTGGACAGATCATCCCATGGAAGTATGCTGCATTACCTTTCAGCAATTTCTTGTTCTCTGCTTACGTGAATCTTAAGCTTCCCTCTTCTCATGTTTGTCTGGAAAATTGCTCCTGCTCTGGCTACCGGCAACACAGTTGTCATCAAGTCTGCTGAGGCGACACCACTTTCAGCGCTGAAAGTCTGCGAGCTTATCGAACAAGCTGGCTTTCCCGCAGGCACAGTGAACTTGGTATCCGGCTATGGTAAGACCGTGGGCAACGCAATTGCCCATCATATGGACGTCGACAAGCTTGCTTTCACAGGATCAACTGCTACTGGTCGGGCCATTCTGAAGGCCTCAGCTATGTCTAATCTGAAGAAGGTCACTCTTGAGCTGGGAGGTAAATCTCCGGTATGGACCATCTCCTTTGCTTGTCTATGCAGATACTGATTGTGTAGAACATCATTTTCCCCGACGCCGACATGGAAAAGGCCGTGGAATGGTCAGCCTGGGGAATCAACATGAACTTCGGTCAAACGTGTCACGGTATGTGATTAGACTTTATTCCTGAAAGCTACTAACAGGTCATGTCACAGCTGGAACTAGGATCTATGTGCACGAGGACGCCTACGAGAAGTTCTTGCAGGCTTATACCGCACGCATGAGCGCTATCAAAGTCGGTGCGCCTTTTGAGCAAGGTGTTGACCAAGGCCCTCAAAACTCTCGTATGCAATACGACAAAATCCTGGGCTATATCCAGGCCGGCATCGACGAGGGTGCTACAGTACACCTTGGTGGCAAGCCTATCGAAGGCGCTGATGGAGGTTATTATATCCAACCGACCATCTTCACAGACGTCAAACCGCATATGAAGGTAAGTCACTCGTCGACATAGTTCATCCCCCACGTTCTTGTCTAAAGTGGAGCTACAGATCATGCGCGAAGAGATCTTTGGACCCGTTGTCACCATAACCAAGTTCAAGGATGAGTCTGAAGTCATCGAACATGCCAACGACACTACATATGGTCTTGCGGCAGCCGTTCACACAAAGGATTACGAGCGTGCCGTCAGAGTGACCGGGGCTTTGAAAGCTGGCACTACATGGGTTAACATGTACAATTTTGTGCATTGGTCAATTCCCTTCGGAGGTTACAAGGAAAGTGGACTGGGCAGAGAGTGTGGCGAGGCAGTTTTGGAGAACTACACTCAGACCAAAGCAGTATACCTTAACATGGGTATGTCTGCTCCCCAATGAGGGTCTAGATGTCTGGATACGGAATTTTTCATGCGTTTGTAATCGATGCTAGTCATTAGTCAATGTCATTGATGCTGTTGTGCTACACGTTGTTGATTGAGAAATTCTGCTTCGAGGTCTGCTGTGATGGACAGTCTACTGAGGCTCATTATAGGAGACTGTTGATTGCCGCAAACCACACTTTTTCGAGTCAGACCCGCTCCCATCCAGGTCGATTGACGTACAAGTACCATTGGACCATTTCTAGGACATCAAGATGACTCATTCCCGGAGCGACGCTCATCTCATACAGCCAAAAGTGCTATTCGGAACAG
Organism: Aureobasidium sp. M94-06E; assembly: GCA_037040395.1. Lineage (NCBI taxonomy): Eukaryota > Fungi > Ascomycota > Dothideomycetes > Dothideales > Saccotheciaceae > Aureobasidium > Aureobasidium sp. M94-06E. The sequence goes on along the minus strand of JAXQGV010000173.1, from coordinate 782,143 downwards.
GTTCCAAAGAAACGATTTTCGATTCAAAACAGCTATCGGATAAGCAACCTCTGCCTTGAGGTCTACAACGCCGTCATCTTCTGAGAGCCTTTTGCTAGTAAGTTTGATCAGTAGTACAGCTTCCAACTCATATCAACAGCCTTCTGTACCTAGTGCTTGTATCTAATCCTTAGCATCAGTCTTGTCGGGGGTCAACGCGCCTACAGGTAACTTGAATCCGAACTCTACAGCATCGATCAGCTGGATGATTAAGAAATACCAACCACCCATGGCGCAAGCAAAGAGGAATCCTCCAGCAGCCTATTGACTTGTGTTAGCATTCATACTGGAGTGATAAGAGCTAAAAGGAAATTACCTTTTGGAGTCTCAAAGCCCCAGATGCATTTCCAGCCGCAGCAGTAAAGTAAGAAGCAGCGAGTAACCAAGCTGTGGCAACGACCAGGGTGAAAATCCATACAAAGATGAGGTTAGTTCTCAAGCTTGCAAAGAGGAATATGGTGAACAAAGTAGCCCAGATGCAGAAGAATATCCCAAGAGCATTGTTGAGTTCTGCAGGGTCACTGTAGCCTGCAGCAACACCAAAAGATGGAGTCAAGATAGCCGCAAATGCCATGTAATAGCCGCTGAAAGAGCCAAAGACACAATATGCGAATGTGTTGCCGAGAAGAAGCTCAAAGATGCAAGGGATCCAGCTAGCGACACCTCCGGTAAACCAGAAGATACCAACAAGCACGTTGGTGTGCTGGATTCCTCTCAACTGCATCAAGAAACAACCAATCATCGTGTTGGCAACGGCGAAGACGGATATACCCCTGGTGAGAAGCTCAGCACAAAGACTCACTTATAGTCTGGGTGTGCACGTAAAACTCACAGCGCACTTGGGTTTCCAAGCTTCTTGTAGTTGTCGCCTCTTGGCCGCTGTTTGTTATCAAAGTACTGAGCTTCATAATCATTGCCCTGAAGAGTTCTTAGTCTACGAAGCAGGCTGGTCTCTTCAGGAGTGGGCTCAATCCTCTCAGATATCTGGGATTGACCGGTGGTTTCCATGTTGAGTGTTTCTAGTTTTTCCATAAGGAGGATACGTGCGCTTGGATCAAGAGCTCAGGTATGTGCAATGTGCAAAGCTTACGACGATCGCGCTGTAGTGTGAGGATCAGATGAGTGGGTATGTGGAACAGATCATCTTCCAGCTCTTGTGGGGTTTTGGCAAGTTTATAAGGGGTAGTCAGCGGCAGCTGAGTCAAGTCCACCAAGGCGGAAGAGAGCCATCTCGTAGGATTTGTTTTGCTAAGTTGTTGTTGAGTTCCGCGCGCAATCTCGGGGAGTCCATCTCCTCTTGCTGGTTGACCGTTAGGACGACGTGAGTCTCGGAAAGTCAAAGTCTTCTTGATTGGCTACAGTGAAGCGTGATCCCACCTGAGACACTCGTGGGAAGGATCATGGCGTTACAAGATACGCCCCGTATCGATTTACTATTGGGCTGCTTAGCCGAGCAGCTGTCAATGACCATGTGACCCTCTCTGGCACTAGGAAAATCCCTGGCTCCTTCGAAAATATCGATAGTAGTCTATGCCAAAGGAGATCATAACCGATCAAGGCTCCAATCAGCGTCCAAATCAACAACGGACACGGCCTGATTTCTCGACCGAGAGCGGATCTCGGAAAAGACTAGCCTCCACATCGAACCATCTACCCCGCACAAGTGAGCGGGGAAACAGAGAGGCTCGAAGTCCGAGACAGCGAAGTGCTGCCTCGAGTCTGGCTAGATCTATAGGTGCTGCGCTCTTCGTGTCCACATATCACCGGCTGCTAGCAAGTCTTCTGCTTACCTTCTTTGCAACTTTATCATTGTCTTTGCGCTCATTCTCCCGAGATGTCACTGGAAAAGATTGACAGCGTGTCAGGTCGAGACGCTTATCGCAATCACCGAACAGAGGCACTCGTCGTCGTTAACCCCAAGGATGACTTCAAACTGATGCCAATTATCTTGGACGAGGTCAGAGACAATGAAGTCCTCGTCGAGATGAAATACTCGGGTATCTGTCATACAGTATGACTGTGCTATCTTGCGTACGGGTCACGTATTGATTCTCTTTGTCTAGGATATCGTGTTCCAACAAGGTCTTTTGCCAACAGTAGAATTTCCTGCTATTTTCGGTCATGAGGGTGCAGGCGTGATTCGCGCACTGGGTCCTTCTGTCAAAGACAAAACTCTTCGAGTCGGAGATAGTGTCTTGCTCTCTTACACTGTTTGCGAACGTTGTAAACAATGCAAGGACGGACACCCGTCATACTGCCATCTCCACCCCCAATTGAACCACAATGGTGTCAGAGTGTCAGATCGCAGTACTCCAGCTCGACTGGAAGATGGACGAGCTGTACGCAGCCAGTTCTTTGGCCACTCTTCCTTCTCCAGAATGTCAGTTGTTCACGAACAGAGCGTTGTTCGTTGCGACTACCCTGAAGATATGGCCGTGCACGCACCTTTAGGTTGTGGCTTTCAAACAGGCGCGGGCACCATTCTGAACGTGCTGAAGCCGCAGAAACACCAGAGTGTGGTCATCTTCGGTCTCGGCAGCGTTGGACTGACTGCAATTATGGCGGCGAAGTCCCTAGGGGTGGAAACGATCATTGCCATCGACATCGTGGAGGAGAAGCTCGCTCTGTCGAAAGAACTGGGTGCAACACATGCACTGAATTCTTTGAAGCATTCTGATATCGTTAGCACTATCAAAGAGCTGACTGGCGAAGGTGCAGACTATGCTGTCGACTGCACAGGACTAGTCAAGGTCATACAGAGTGTTATTGAATGTTTGGCTCCTTGTGGTACAGCGGCAAGTGTTGGTGTGCCGCCCGTCGGAGTCAAAATCGAGATTGACCCTTTGGTCTTCTTACTCGAGAACAAGCGCTACATCGGTGTCATAGAGGGTGATTCTGTTCCCAAGAAGGTACCATTCAATGGTGGCAGCTCTTTGGCAGACCACAAGCTAATCTGATACAGTTTATACCTCAACTCATTCAGATGCACCGCGAGGGGAAATTCCCTGTAGAGAAGCTTTGCAAGGTTTACTCCATCAAGAACTTTGCAGACTCACTGCATGATTTGCATAACGGCAAGGTACGTTGCCTCGGCATGAATTCAGTGACTGAGAGGCCAGATGCTGACTTCTACAGGTCATCAAGCCAGTAATCAGATGGGACTGAGATACCGAAGTATCGGAAGCTGCTTTTTGCTGTGTGAGTGCGGAGAACAGGTTCCATCAATTGGCGAGATTATTAGGGTTGTAGACATCGAGAATAGTGCGGGATTAGCCGGGTTCGTCACATTGATCATTTATATAAGTTGTGTTGATGCCCGTCAATCTCGTGTCAATTCACTGCTTCCGAGCAATCTGCCCATGATGCGTTTTGTCACAAATCTTGCCAATAATCCCTGGGAATCTTTCCTTCCCACACGTCGGTGGTCATCAACCTCGGCCCACGAAGTCGCGGCTCATCTTGTTCGATCTACTGCAGATCGTGTGCTTGTTCGCAAGCAGCGACTTGATGGAGGACAGTTACAACGTCTCAGTCTGACGTGAACCGCCCAAATCTCCATCCCAACCTGCTTATCGACCGCGATGCACCTAAGGACGGCACTCCACTGCCACCTGGATACCACTTAGTGTACTTTACACCAGCACAGCTTGAATCTGATCTAAGCGAAGATGGCACGGATGTGAGTTTCAATCCCGGTGCTCCATTCACACGACGTATGTGGGCCGGAGGAGCAATGCATTGGGATCCCGAATCAACAGGCAACAGCCTGCGCGTCGGAGATCTGGTCACGGAGAAGACAAGACTTCTCGGCGCTGTTCCCAAGACGAGCAAGTCTGGTGCCAGCATGTGTCTGGTCCAGGTAGAGAAAACTTTCGAGAATGAAAGGGGAATAGCTTTGGTAGATCAGAGGTAAGCGCATCGATCCCAGACCGACCAAGCAGCTGATTGAAGGAGCAGGAATTGGATCTTCCAGCAACAAACCAGGTCTGTTCCCAGAAGCTCTGCCCAAATTCCTTCAAGCTCCCACGGCAAAATAACCTCGTCATGGCACGATGAGACAATCCAGAACAGTATATCTGCACCTAGGGCCTCGTTTATGAGACAGGAGGCTAATGCATATGACACAGATATCGCCAGAAGATCTTTCATATGGTCACCTGTCGGTTTGTTCAGATTCTCGGCTCTGACATTCAACGCTCATATGATCCATTACTCTAAGCCCTGGTGCGATGACGTTGAAGAGCTTCCCGGACTTGTCATTCATGGCCCTTTGAATCTGATCAACATGCTAGACTTGTGGAGAGACTCTTTTGGTAAAACAGGCCAAATTCTTCCGCGCACCATTAGCTATCAAGCAAAGGCTCCACTCTTTGCGGGACAGAGCTATTCGATCTCCATAGAAGAATCTCAGCAACCTGGTGAATATTCTGTCAATGTTGCAGACACTGGGAAGGGAGGCAACATGGTTGCGACCATAATTGGACACGAAGTATGATATCGCAAAGCCGAAACGAGTTTGTCATTGTTTAAGAAAGCTCGATTGTGTGAAGTGTACAATAAGCCATTAGGTAGAGATCTTATATGCAGAATTCAGCAACTTTGCCATCTCGCTGCCGATGAGTCCGGGGTGAGGAACAACTACTGCGCCAGCTTCATCCAAGGCTCGAGCCTTGGCTTCTGCTCCACCATCGCCTGGAGAGAGAAGAGCCCCCGCATGTCCCATGACTTTGCCCTTTGGCGCAGTCCTGCCTGCTACCATAGCGACGATGGGCTTCGGATCTTTGGTACGTTGTCTGTACGCTTTGATGGAGTCTGCAGCGTCGAATTCTGCGCTGCCACCTATTTCTCCAATCACGATGATACCATCAGTGCCTTCGTGCGTGTAGAATGCGTCTAACGCATCAGCGAGTGTGGTGCCGGGTAGAGTGTCACCTCCCATGCCGACCACAATGCTCTGACCCAATCCTGCGCGCGTCGTAGCCCCGACAGCCTCGTAGCTCAAGGTACCACTTTTGCTGACAATTCCAACGCGACCTGGCAAATACTGCTTGTATGGCATGATACCAATACGACAAGCACCGGGTGCTATAATTCCTGGACAATTGGGACCTACAAGCCGGGACTTGTGCTGCGTCTTCAGGATCTGCTGAACACGAAGCATGTCGTGGACGGGTACGTGCTCGGCAACAGAGACTATGAGAGGCACTTCCGCTTCTATGGCTTCTTCAATAGCTTTGGCGGCTGCTAATGCTGGAACGAATACCGAGGTCGCGTGAGGTTTGAGATTCTGCATGGCCTGTACACGACAATTTAGTCCAAGCCAATCTTATCAGGAAGACCTATTCACACATACTTCTCTGACAGTGTTGAACACTGGTCGATCTATGTGTACATGTCCTCCTTTTCCAGGAGTGACCCCACCAACAATGTTAGTACCATACTCGATAGAGTCGATCGCATTCGCTGTGGCCTTGCCATAATTAGCGCTCGAATATTACACCAGAGATCTAGTTGATAGTACCGCCTTGCCTGTAAAGCCTTGGACAATGACCCGCGTCTCAGGGCCAATCAGGAGATTTGGGATCGTCTGTTCATAAGTGTGGTTCGAAGAAGAGAGCTTTCTCCTTTGGGTCAGTCTGAAAGGTCTCAAGCTACGAATGGCAGCCCACATGTTGTCTGCAGCGTGGGCAGGAGTGCGATCCGGGGAATAGCTTGAATGTTAAAGAACCACAGTCAGACCGCTGCAAATCGGCGAGGTTCAACATTGCAATATCTCGGCAAAGATTGAACGAGGCCGTGAACCTTGGTGTGCAACAATCTCGGAAAGGGCATCGTGCTCCAGACTCCACAGGGGCTAATCGGAGATCTTCATACTACTCGTAGTGTCAACCGTATTGATGACATGTGGGCGTGGCGTCAGATGACTCGGAACTCGAACCAACTCCCTCTCATCTTAAGCTTCCCCCTTGCGGATCACGCGGCCTCTCGGACTTCTCGCGTCGCTTACCATGGCCCATCTCGGAACTTGGACTCTCCTCGCTTCGAGAGCGGCTCGCTAGACATTGCCGCTTGGAAATTCAGGATCAGGATCATTCAGCTCGCCTGACATGGCGCATGACCATCGGTCAGTAGCGGCAACATGACCGAAGGATTCGGTGCGCTTGTATTCCGAGATACGTCCAGGGTCTGGCAAGATGGCACGTTTCCCCGAGTGACGAACGTCGAACAACAGGTCACATTCGAGGCATCTACATCGTCTTTGTGTTGTAGTTTGATTTCTCGTCTATTGTCCGAGCCCGTCAAACCACTTGCTCCCCACTCGTCCTATACCGTCTGCCATTGACTCGTAATGCACATCACTCGCGCAACATGTCTCGTAGGGTTGCCCTCGAATCGTCCACGAACGATACTGGAATCTATGTGGTCATACCAGCCATCGACTAAATGCTCACCCAAACGTCAAACTAGAACTCTGAGCATCCATGAATACCAAGCCAAGGATATGCTTCGCAAGGTAGCGGAAAAATCAAATCCTCCCGAGCAGTGTTAATGAATATCCAGGAAGGAGTGATGCTAGCAAGAGAAAGATTGGCCCATACTGCTGAAGAGGCTGAAAGAATCGTCAAAGATATTGGTGCGTCTTTGTGTCTCTTTTCTCTTGCACCTTTCGTCACCCTGCTGTTCGTGCCCTTTTACTCTCTTCTCCATACCCCTCGAATTACTCTTGCTCCTTTCCTGCTCCCCTTAGCCAGCTATACATACTGAATTTGTTAGGCAACCCATGTTTCCTCAAATCCCAGATACTGTCTGGTGGAAGAGGTAAAGGCGTCTTTGACAACGGCCTTGAGGGCGGGATACAGTTGGCAAAGAGGTAAACCCCAAGGCAAGAATCTACAAAGACTCGCGATTGCTCACGATATGGCCGAACAGCGATCAAGACGCCAAGAACATCGCTTCGAGAATGTTCAACGCCCATTTGCGAACGAATCAGACCCCAAACCAAGGCCTTCTGGTTGATAAACTGCTCGTCTCTGAAAAGGTGGGATATGAGCAGGAATACTACCTCGCAATCGCTATCGATCGTAAATCCTGTAGCCCGGTCTTGATCGTTTCTCAGCAAGGCGGCGTCGACATCGAGCAGATCACTGCTTCTTCCCCTGACTCACTGCTGAGATGGCCCATTAAATACTCGGAAGGCATCACCTCGGATATGATACAAGAGATATCGGAGAAGCTTTCTCTTGACGATACAAGCAGAGATGAGATGCTCAACCTGCTCACTAAGCTCTATGGCGTCTTCAAAGCTAAGGATGCTACTCTGCTCGAGATCAACCCTCGTGTCAGGACAAAAGCCGGACAGTTTTTGTGTCTAGACGCAAAGTTCAACATCGACAACGCCGCAGTCAAGAGACAACCTGAAATCTTTCAGCTCAGAGACAGATCACAAGAACGACCCGACGAATTAGAAGCTGAGAAATCCGGCCTTGTGTACGTGCACATGGATGGAAATATAGGCAATGTGGTCAACGGTGCGGGTTTGGCTATGGCTACCAACGATGCAATCGCACTCTATGGAGGGAAGAGTGCCAACTTCCTGGATGCAGGAGGTCAGGCAACGACGGAGACTATGGTCAAAGCGTTTGAGATCATTCTCAAAGATGACAGGGTCAAGGTCATACTGGTCAATATTTACGGAGGTAAGAGTTGAAGTGCGGTCGAATACTAGTTGTCGTGACTAACAACTGCCAGGCATAATTCGTTGCGATATGATCGCCGAATCCATTATTCAGGCAGCAGCCAAAATCGGACCTCTGAGATGCCCTGTCATCGTCAGACTCCAAGGGACAAATGCAGAAGAGGGACAGAAAATGGTGAGTCGTTCAGCATCATAGAAGCGCCGATTAGAGACTCATTTCATTGCATAGGTAGCAGAATCGGGTCTTGATCTCATTGCCGAAGCCGATTTTGGCAGCGCTGCTAGACGAGCCGTGGAAGAAGCAGCAGCGAGATCATAGCTGGTGACTAGCCTAGTCCAAGTTGTCTCGACTCCAAGGATGCGAGATCTGCAATATCCGGAAAGTCCTTTTGCATCTCACGTATGAGTATTTGCGCCTTCATTGTTTTCTCGTGTGTCACGCGCTGCTGCAGATGTGCTACACGGTCCAGAACCATTCGATGTGAATCTAGAAGGCCTATCTCGAGCAAAGAAGCACCGTAGCTTTCCAATTTTGCGATCTGGCTCTCCAGAACAGGTATATCTTCGTGTTGCGATTGTATTTCAGACGATGATGGAGACGCTTGCGTATGGTGGCTTCGTATGAGACGATGGGTCACGCTCTCAGGGGCACTCGTCCCGACAATGCCGCTTTGACTGTCTTGGTCCCTACCCGACAGCGCTGAGAGCATTCCGCGGTCCTCCTCATTTGCTCGTAGGTTGATTGCATCTTGATGTGTCGTTTGACTCGATATATTGACGGATTGTGAAATCTCTCTAACATCGCTGCTCAAGGATGGTCCTGAGCTCATCATGCGAGCAGCTTGGCCATCTTGTCCGCGGCTTGGACTGATGCTTGATCCTGCGCTCTGTGCAGCGCCTGTAGATCGGAACCCCAGCGAAGATGTGCGATCCACTGTCTCGGTAGAACTGTCATACCCTTGAGAAGTGTGCCGTCGTCTACCACGAGCAGCGGGTTCTTCAGGAGGTGAAGCGTTTCTTTTATTGGCGCCGGATTCTTGCGTGCTTTTGCCACGCTTGTGATCGAATACATTGTCCATGAAGCCATACGTGCGACCCCTTGCGTCTAACGCGCGGACCCTGTGTCTCAACGGTTTGCGTTCTTTTCGCTTTGCATTTGAAAAGTGACAGCAACGACAATTACATATCTGCAGGCATTTTGGACAAGTCCAAGAACCTCTCGATCGTAGTAACGTCCATGTATCAATGTCGAAGTTGCGATATAAACCTCGGTAGCAAAACACGGCGGAGCATGACGAGCAGGTTATCGACCTGTAAGTAGCATGACTGTCCCGGCATAGGTGACATAGTTGTTTCTTTGATAAATTGGTCAGTGCTTTCTCTGGATGATTGATGGTGCTCTGTTCCGCTCACCTTTGAATCAGATCTGGCGAGCCAGGCTGCTTGCGCAACCTCACTTAATGATCTTCGATCACTATTGCTTGTCAGACAGGCAAATATTTGAGTGGATAATGTCCTACCTGACTGATGGAGGAGTCAACTCAAGCTTCAGCTGACTCTGTGCTTGGTGGAGAATCTCTAGATAATGACCCCTTGAGTGGACTTCGGCCCAGACATAGCTACCACTATGCTTGCAGCTGCGGCCAAGTGAATAGCAGTACATGCATAGGTCGAAGTTTGCACATTCGCTGCAATGTAGATGTTTGTTCCAGATAGCCAGACCGCAGAAATTACATTCTATGACGGTTCCCCTGGGTACGTCAGCCTGCCTTGCTGGAGCACTCGCAGGCTCCCTCGATTCTTCTTCGGTAACAAGATCCCTGAAGAGATTCACGAATTCGACTGCATTCGAGGGCAGATCTGTTCCTGTACGGTCTCCGATATGCTGCACCAAGTTCCACAGGACCAGGTGTACACGGGCAGTGTCTGGGTGGCACATCTTCACGTAATCCCGCTGGATACGATCAATGAATATCGAGACAGAGGTATCGTGTAGAATATTCCAGACCGCTTTCGTGACGACAGGACTAATGTTTATCACTTGATGAGCTGTGGCTGCCGGGAATACAACCAAGTCACCAACCTGCTGCGTAGTGACATATATAGGGAAAGTAGCGGTACGAAGTTGATCGACTGACAGCTTCGACCAGTCAATATTTGGAGATCCACCCAAGGACTCAATGAAAGCATTGTAGGCAGAGTAAGAACTTCCATCGGTCCCGAAACAAAGAGTTGTTGGACCATCGATATCGGCATCGATCACGAGGTTTAATGCTACGGTACCACTGAGGCAGCGATGGAAACCGGAAAAAGAGCCTTTGGTGCCGAGATATGCCATGAGTACCTCCGGTTTGTCTTCGTCTTTGAGGAATCGAAATAGGTCCAGGCTGCCTCGCCATTGCATCTGATCTGGCAGTATCTGATGTAAAAGACGATCCCAAGATTCTGGAAATCTAAGATCTTTTGCGTACATTCTAATAAACTTAGATTGCTGGTGCTTTGTCCGAGTAGCTCGCTCATCACTCACCCTTCTCGGAGCTGAGTGACCTGGTCGCTTTTCTTGGCTTTCAACATCAGTGTTCTCAAATTCATGCTCCGATCGTGCCCCGTGGCGCAGTTGCGTACGAGCACTGGCGTGGGCGTCAATTCAGTCAGTGATTCTGCAGACAGAATAGAGCGATCCCACATGCTATGCCTCGCAAAGCCCCGGATCACGAATGGTTTTTGAGCCGCAAGAACATCCTCGAACCATGCCGATGAGAACAACGATGGACGCGCCTCGAGATCCTCGAGAGAAAATTCCAGGAACGGCTCGAATGGCTGACCTGAAGGAGTCACCAAGGACGACATTGTCGCAATGTCCTTGGTCTGACTGACTGTCTGTCTTTGTCGCACGAGGAGAAAGACATGAACCGTTCCTTCTCAAGGCAAATTCCGCTTACCCGTGCGGGGTCTTGCGCCAGCTCGGCAGCAGCGCGTAACATGGGCGACCGTGTCTCGGTTTCCGAGATTCGACGCCGCTGCCAAGTCGAACATTCCGAGAAACAAAACCCCTCGCTTCGCAGCCCCAAGGGTCAACCTCGCTCCAGTCCTGTTTGGTATTGCACCTTCGTTCGGCTTATCGGGATGACTTCAAGCACACCATTCATCCGTCGAGCACTGCTATATGGTAATGAAGGCCTCAACACCGATCGACTCAGAAAACGCCTGGTTGACATTTATTTAGTCCCAGCTTCGTCGATGCGTTTCCTGGAGAAAGCAAGACTATTGACTGTGGATAGTCTTGTGTACGACCTCGAGGATAGCATTTCATCTGGCGCAAAGCCAGATGCACGGCGGAATGTTGAGAGTATTCTTTCGCAATCTCGTCCAACGGAAGCAAAAGAACAAGCAGTTCGAATCAACGCCGTCGATAGTGGTCATACTCGGAGAGATCTTGAAGCTATTGTGAGGCCCCATGAAGAACAACTGGCCTGGCTCTGACCACTGACATGTTTGAGATAGGCGGGCTTGAAAAATCTCGATACCCTTGTAGTGCCAAAGGTCAATAGTGCATCAGATCCCCACTTTGTGACCGATGTTCTGAAGCATCTGGCACCTGAGAGATATATTCTCCAGAGTCACATCCAGCTTCAGGATCATTGCTCTGATTGAATCCGCTAGAGCTATCGTGGACCTTGGCCAGATTTGTGCATCCACGCCTCATCTTAGTGGCATAGCATTTGCCTCCGAGGACTTTGCCCTTGACCTGAGCCTCACTCGGACGCCATCACTCCAAGAGTTCATGTATGCGAGATCTGCTATTGTTACAACAGCACGGGCGTTTGAGATCCCTAGCACCATCGATCTAGTGACTACCTCTTTTCGTGGTCACGCAGCCATGCAGTCACTGGAAAAAGAAAGTCTCGATGGAAAGCGGTTAGGGTTCAGCGGCAAGCAGTGTATCCATCCTAGTCAGGTCGAAACTGTTCATCGCATATTCGGGCCCTCTGAAGAGGAAGTTGATTGGGCTCTTCGACTTTGCGTCGCAGACGAGAAAGCCTCACGAAAAGGCCGTGGTGCATGGACGCTCGACGGCAAGATGATAGACGTGCCGTGCCCGTGGTGGCAAAAGCGCAAGCAACCGTTCGCATAGCTGCAATTTGGGGGTACAACGTAGACCTTATTCGAGAAAGGTGGAAGCACCAGGAGCCAGATTAAATATATGTATGGCGGATCGGTGAATAGATGTAATATAGCTCTCTTGTGACTACGGTGCGATTTACACAACCTTTCGATGATAAATCTTTGCTAACTTCGACTGCCAGAGAGCCAGCAGCCACACACGCCTGCGTGCCTGATTGGCGACGTTTATACAGATTTGTTTTGGATATCCATGAAGCTTGTCAGTCTAGTGGGACTTTTACATACCACATGTATCAGACGAGCCAGTGACATAGACACATCGGATCTTTCGCTCATATTGGATAACTGGCACGATATACACTGGCAATGACAAATGTGTGAACGTGGAAGCATCATCAAGTACTGACCATGCCAGAAAAGATTGTGATGTTAGCGCATCAATATTTCGGCCGAAAAATATTGTTTTCTATGCTGGGAGTTACGCTGTATCTCCGCCTCCACCGAACGTTAACACCGCAAACGCCGATTATCACTGCAAGTAACTTCACAGACCATGATAGAACGTCACCAGTCTCTTAAGATGCTGAGCAATATTTTCCTCGTTATGGTCCTATTTAATGTTCTCGGTACATAGAACTTTCCTGCCCCCAAGCTTTTGCACCATTTTCACCTTCTTTTTCAGTCCAATCATGGCCATGCATACGCTTGAAAGAGATATTGACGAGGCCATTGAGGGAAAGAAGATTGCTGGATGCGTACTCCTTGCTGCTTCTCGTGATGGTACAGTCCATCTTTTTACCGGAACATGACATCTCTGACACTCCCCAAGGCAGTTACCACTACAGCAAAGCCTTTGGCCGACGATCCATGGAAATAGATTCGAGATCTTTACAGACCACAGATATCTTCGCTTTGATATCTTGTGGTAAACTTCTTGTGTCGATTGCGACGCTTCAACTTGTTGAACGCAAGCTCCTATCCCTCGACACCGATGTTGGCACCCTCGTACCTAAATTGGCATCTCAATCTATCCTTACTGGATTTACGGATGGAGGTCTTCCAGTTCTGAAAAAGCGTGAGAACGCGATTAGGGTGCGAGATCTCCTTACTCATGGTGTTGGTCTACCATATTTCGATCCTCTACTGCTACAATACTTCGAGAGCCAAGGACAGAACCCGATGCAAGAGACCACGGTAGCAAAGCGGTTTGCAGTTCCGCTGCTAGCTGAGGTTGGAACAAACTTTCATTACGGCTCTTCGTTCGATTGGCTCGGCAGAATCATTGAGATTTTATCTGGAGTATCCCTCGATACCTATGTGCAGAACAACATCTGCAATCCTCTCGACATCAAAGACATATTCTTCTCAATGGACCACCTGAAGCAAGTGCAAGAAAGACTCGTATCTACATCCATGTCAGGCGAGGATGGCTTAATGAAGCCCAATACACAAGGCTCCATCAACGACAACATCACCGAATGCTTCGGAGGTCAAAGCGGTCATGCGAATCTTGAGAGTTTTATGACAGTTCTGCAATCTCTCGCCACTAATGATGGAAGACTGTTGCGGCAAGACATGGTTGATCTGATGTTCCAGCCCCAGCTTGGTGAAGAAATCAAAATTGCATTGAACAAACAGATCAAGGAAAAATCAGGACTTATCCACCTATTTACCGACGACGAAGGCGCTGAGTATGACTGGAGCTTCGCTGGCAGAGTCAGATTGCAAGATGGCAGGCCCGAGATCACAGATTGGTTTGGCATGATGAATACACACTGGGTCAGCGTCCCATTTATAATTCGCTATGTTTATGAAGGCTGCTGACAATCAATTAGTTTATAGATCACAAGAAGGGGATTTGTGGCATCTTTGGCACCCAAGCCTTGCCTATGGGTGAGCCTGTAACCATGGAGCTCTGTCGTAGATGGGTACAGCAGGTGACTAGCCAGTAGTAGAGTAGATCTGTCATACAGCATATACGCCACTACCATTGGAAAACCTGCCAATACTTTCTTCACGTTGATACAAGTCATCGACAAGGGTGTCACTCTCAAAATGTCGGTGGCTTTTCTGGTGTACAGTAATTAAACAAACCCACTCAAAGATCACATTGAGACGTGACGTACAGAATGCGGATATACTAGCTTCGCTTCACCCTACGCCACACTACCACAGCAGTACCATCTGCTAGCTTTTCGTGATCTGCCTCTAACCTATATCTTCCCAGGAATGGCAGCAAAATGCGCCACACGACCCAATAAAGCACCGACACAGTAAGCACAACAATACCGACGACTGGATACAACCAACATGGCAGGGACGTATCACCCTTACCACCCGGAGGTCTCAAGAAAGGAGCTACCATGAGGAAAGCTTGAACGGCCATATAGAATGCAGCTACAGGCAACCAGCAGCGGAAAGGACGGTCAAGCTTAGGCTCGGCATAGCGAAGCCAGAAGAAGCCAACAACAACAAAGAAATTGATCACAGAGCCAGGGTAACCTTCAACATCCAGAATGAAGTTGTAGGCATCACCAAATGGAATCGCGACAATGATTATGGCACTTGGGATCCAGTGAAGCAGTAGTCCAGCGCCTGGTGCACCGGCCGGCCAATTAGAAGCCCAGAAACGAGGGAAGGGTATAACGCCTTCTTTGGCAAGTTCTTGGTTGACACGGGCTTGAGCAAAGGTTACGGTCATGACGTTTCCGAAGGCGGAGATTGCGATTAGTACACTAATGGCTTTCTCAGCTGCGGTGCCAAACACTTTGTTCATGAACAGAGCAGCAACAGTGAGCTTACTCGCAGCGACCTCTTTCGGTGTTGCTGCGGCAAAGTATGAAACATTTGCCATCATGTACAAGACGCCGCAAATGCCCAAGCCTAGAGGTCCAGCGATCTTGAGTGTTCTTACAGGATTCTTGACCTCGTTGAGCACGTATGCAGCATTGGACCATCCTGCGTATGAGTTCAGAACTTTGAACAATGCTGTAGCCCAAAGATAGCCGCTCGAAGTAGTGCCGGCGAAGGCATCGTGGAAGCTGGCAGTAGGATGAGGAATGCGATCTTTGGCCGCGCCTCCCAACACAGCCCAGCCTGCCACGACGATAAAGACTAGAACGACCAGTTTGATGATGACAAGACCATTCATGCCACGGACAGCCCAACGAGGCACGACAGTATGGGCTGCACAGATGAAGGTGACGACAGCAAGCGCGATGCCTCGTTTCTCCCATTCGGTAGCTGTACGACCTGCAGCTTTGATGACATAACTTGCAAAGACGATGCATCCAGATGCGGTAAAGCCGAGGATGATGGCTTGCCAGGCAAAGAATGTGGTAGCAAGCAACTTGGGTCGCTTGTATGCTGCTTCGAGGTAGACCTTCTCGCCTCCAGATCGCGGAATCATGCAACCGAGCTCCAGCCAGATACAAAGGCCAGACATACAGGACGCGAGACCAAGCAACCAGAGCATGAAAGCAGCGCCAACACTTCCTACACTTGAAACGATCGATGAAGGAGTTGAGAAAATGCCTGTGCCGATTATGCGACCGACACTAGGTAGGAATGTTAGCGATCGATATCGATGCGAACAGTGCGACTGCACATACATCAGAGCCACAGTAGACCACAGTCCTAGATGGCGACCTAAACCTCCCAGCTCGGCCTCGCCTGGCACAAGCTCGCCGACCTTGGGTTCGCTACTGCTGCCTCGAGCATCGTGCTCGAACGTCGAAATTGAGTCCGGTTGTGCCGTCGCATTAGCCTGCGGTTCACTCTTGAGTAATTCCATCTTCGAGTGCACAACTAGTCGAGAAGAGCAAGCCTCACGACCAAGACATCTGGTGCGTCGACGAGAGGCTTGTCCTCTCGGCAGGCCAAGGCGACATTATATACTTCCTCAACATGCGTCGAAGATCCATACTACTTGCATGCATTGCACCCCAGATCCAGATAACGCCATAAGTGGTGTTTAAGTTGTAATTCGTATAAATTGACCGCAAATCCGGCATACGTAACCAGCTCATACTTTCGGTCTGACGGAAAACGCCACGATTATGGCGCAATAGGGCAATGCAAGAAAGCTTACCTTGACTTCTCGATATATCAGCTGATTGACCAATCTAAAGACGACCAGAGCATCGAACAGACAAGTCGCAAGTCTGTGCCATGAAGAGGATGGGAAAAGAGTGTCTGTTTGTATCGAATCACCGATGAGACGACTTGCAAAGACAAGCATGCGATCGTAACAGGAGAAGTGAGCTTTGAAGAGACCTGCTGTCAGATGGAAGAGAGAGGGTTGCTCTTATTTCCATCGCGCTCGAACGTCGCAGATTCTGAATGCTGCCTTGGTGTGATACTGAGAGTCGAGGCTGATAAACTGCCAAGCCTTTGCACTGCATGAGGTGTTGCTGTTGGAAGGACGGCTGGCCTTGGAATTGTCGCGAGGAATCCAAATTCACCAATTATGGGTCAAATAAGATAGTAACGAAGCCTTCGTCTTGCACGTCATGATAATTTTGTCCCTCAGATGATGAGCTGTTGTCTGCTGTAAGATGCGCGTTGTTGGAGTCGCGTCGTGTCATCGGAGGCTCTCATGGCGCCGCTGGCACTGAGTGGCTCCCAGGAGTTGCGCCTGCCAGCAAATACACCATCGACTATATCACTTCTGGGTCGCAAGAGAGGTGTCGAAGAATGAAGCTGGGAAAGGACAATTCCGATTGACAAGTTCGATAGTGTCGGAAGCCGCAGCCAAGGATACCTATCCAACGTATAGAGCGTGCTTCAAGGTCAGTGCGGGACACCTGTTGGCTTTGCGTTGACAACAACGCGTGAAGCCCGTCTACGAAGCAATGCCCAACCGCGAGTTCGTCACATGGAACTTCAAAGGTCAACAGGTCCTCAAATTAGATTGGCGATTTAATTCGGTAAACGAAATCGGCCACGCTTCTAGGGCATTGTCGAATCTTCCAAGGCTTCGCAGGCTTCCAGAACTTCCATATCGACTTCGTCGTGCTCAGGTCTTGGGGCAGAAGCTTTTCTTGCATGGATATCTTGATGAATTCTCATGTCACATACACAACATCAAAAATCAATGGCTGCATGCTTCTTATGCTTGGGTTCAGAGGTCACAAAGAGACTGATGGGACAGGCGAAGTTCATGGAAAGTAGGCAATTTCTTTAGTTGCCAGATATTATATCATATACACATCTAAACATGTAAGTCAACCAGCCCAAAAACACAGCTGTGACTTTAGAAAAAAGAAAACTCAAATCTATGCCTTCTCAAGCATTTCATCGCTAGGGGCATGGGAACTCTTGCCCTCAGCCATAGCCTTGGAACGAGCGGCATCCCAATCGCCGTTGGACTGGCTGATCATGGGACGGTAAGACTTGCTCTTCCATGCCTTGCCAACGGTGTTGTACAGCTCGTTGACCTCCTCGAGAGAAAGGTCCTTGGTCTCGTAGATGAAGGACCAGACGAAGACGACGGCGATCCAGCAGAAGCCTCCCCAGATCCAGAAGATGTTGGGTCCGAGGTTGGCGTACTGGACTTCAGTAAGGTAGGGAGTGATGAAAGCAAGGAGCCAGTTGAAGAACCAGTTGGCAGCGGTGGTCATCGAAAGACACTTGGCGCGAACCTTGAGGGGGAAGATTTCACCAGTAACGACCCAGGCAGCAGGACCGAAGGTGGAGGCGAAGAAGAAAATGTAGATACAGATGAAGGCGAATTGAGCGCAAGCCGAGGTGTAGTCGGTAGGCGAAGTGGCGACACCAGCAGCAGCGACGATGTATTGCGAGATACCCATACCGAGAGCACCAGCAAGAAGGACAGGGCGACGACCAAACTTGTCAATGGCCCAGAGACCAGGGAAGGTCGAGACGACGTTGACAACGTTGGTGATGACCGAGAGGATGAAGGCACTGGGGAGCCATTGAATTGAAGGATCGGCAGGTGCGTTTCTGGTGAAGTAGGAGGTACCGTAGTAGAAGATGAAGTTGACACCGACGAGCTGCTGGAGCGATTGCAAAGCGATACCGGTGAAAGTACGCTTTCCAGTGTTGCCCTTGAAGCACTCAACGTACGAAGCAGTTCCAAGAGAAAGCTCGTACTCGTAGTTGGCGGTGATCTCGGCGAGCTCGGCAGTGATGGCAGGGTGGTCCTCGGGAAGGCGGCGGAGGAAGTGGAGCGACTTTCTTGCCTTCTCGGGCTTGTTCTTCTTGATCAAGAAACGAGGAGTTTCGGGGAGCATGAACATTCCGAAGCAGAGAATGAGCGACCAGGCGAACTGAATTGCGAGAGGGATACGGTATGAGCCACTGTCGTTGCGGTCCTTGGTTGCTATATGGTGTTAGTTGCGAGTCGATTGATCGTCGAGGAGCAGAACCTACCATTGTTTACAAGAGAGGCAATAAGCAGACCGATGGTGATACACAGTTGGTAGGAACCAATGATGAAACCACGGATCCACTTAGGCAGAGTCTCGGCTTGGTACATGGGAATCTGAACAGAGACGAGACCGACACCGAGACCAGCGAAGAATCTACCAGCAATGAACATGCTCTGCTCAGTGGAAGCGACCTGGAGAATGACACCGAGGTTGAAGGGAATAGCAGCACAGAGGATGATACCCCACTTGCGACCAGTCCAGTCGGCAATGAGACCAGCAGCCAAAGCACCGACGAAGGTACCGACTGAGAGAATGGAAACAATCAGGGAGATCTTTCCGTGAGCAGCGGGGTCATTGAATTCTTTGATCCAGTAAGGCATCTCTTGGATACCGGATATGGTACCAGTATCATAACCGTAGAGGATACCAGCAAAGGCGGCGAAGGCGCCGACCATGATTGAAGGCCATGCAGCGCCGACCTCATCGTCGGGCTTTTTCAATGAGAGGAAACCCATGGTTGTATGCTAGTCCGGGAAGATTGGTGCAGGGTACAGGAGGGCGGAGGTCGCAGTATGGAAGGACCACACAGAGGAGAAGAGATTATAAGCGACTGAACAAAAAAAACGAAGATCACTGACTTGTATGGAGTGGCAGATTGCATGCCTCTTATAGAACCGGGCCTCAAAACGGCACCCGCCTACGCACGCCACGGTTGTCAGAGAACGACACTCAAAATTGGCGCCCAGCGCATGGATCGAAAGTCAACCCTCATCGCAACTCCCGCGTGCATCAAACCGTCTTCCAAACGCGGAGCACAGGCGTCGCCAGAGAAGGTCTGGAGGATTGGCTACCGAATCGTGGGGCTTGGCGCTTGGGCCAAATACGCTCCCCATGGCACGCTAGGACGTCATGGTTGTTTCTGCCATGGTGAGATGCGACACGCGAGCGCCTGTGCGGCCAGGGTTTTCTCGTAACATGGCAGCGGTTCCTGACTTTATCGGACCGGGAGCTGATCCATCCGCACAACGACTCCATATGGAGGACGGAAATGCAGAATACCACCGAGTACAAGGCCGAGACGTCGGGGGTTTTCGGTGGAGACGTGGGGCATCCACAATTCAGAGAAGGCCGCGCGGAATCCTGCGGACGTGGCCTTGATACTCGTCTTGTGAATTCTCTCAAGAATACTAGAATCGCATGTTTGTCGAATGTTCCATGGCGTGGTGAACAGTCTTCTCGGCATGCCGTGCGGAAATAACTGCCTACGCACGAGGCGTTTAGCCAAAAAGAAGGTGTGGAAAAGCCGACAGAAGCCTTGAAATGGCGCATCGAAGGCGGCTGTCCTGAAAGCGCCACCCGCGCCCCCCTTGGCGCTCGTGAAAACATTCCAACAACAGTTGGTGTATTTTGTTATAAGTGACCTCCTGACACAAGACCCGAGGGCGGACCGGGGGCCTCGTTCCAACTCCTTCTCCATCGTCAAAAAGGACCCCAGGCTCCCGCAAAACATCTTTGCCTTGCTGCGGAGACAAATAGTGTCGGTGGTATCGCGGTCGCAATCAAAAGAGGCCCACCTGTCCTGGAGAATGCGAGGAGACACCAACGCCCCCGACCTGCAACTCCCCCAAACTCCTCGTTCGGCTCCATCGAAACTTCCAGCTGATCAGATCCTGTTTCGTGTCTTGCCTCGCATCCCCCAAGTCATCCTCCGCATGTTGGAATCGTCTCGCGATCTATCTCCAGACCCAGGAGAAGGACCGAATGGTCGCCAGACACTTGACACCTGGATCCTGGAGTACCGGGGTGCATGAAGAAGATATGGCCTCTAACGTGGACTGATTGTGGTTGAGGACTGCAAGATACCCGGAGTGGTGAACGATTTCGCTTCGTCTTGTGATGGACAGATTCTTCAGAGGACCCGATCTCATGGTCAGACCGCTTCTGCTGGAGGTCTAGTGGTAAGCATGTCCTGGGAGAGCGCGCATCCTTTCACGAGAACTGCCGTTTCGGAAAGTCCAAGAGAAGGACCGAATGGTTGCTAAACACGCGACATCTGGATCTTGGAGTACTGGGGCGCATGTGCAAGACATGGCATCTGGCCTTGACAGGTTGTGAATGACTGTAGAGTAGCGGACGATCTCATTTCGTCTTCTTGCGAACAGATCTGATCCGATGTGATGTCGCAAACGTAACGCTCTGTTCAGAAGTTTAGTAGTTTGGTCCTGAAGAGTGCGCGTCTTTTCATGAGAAGTGCCGTCCCAAACGAAACTCGTGAACAGCAAGATCTTCTAGAGCCGTGTATATCGACAAAGTCGGAGATCAAGACAGGAACGAACATCCATAACGACTCCTGATGAAGTGACGTCCGTCGCACTCGATATATATTAGAAAGCATCTACTGGTCCAAGACGGGGAATAGCTCAAATAGGAAATACCTCCGCTGATGATGGTACGGATTTCGCATTTATCCGATTCCGCAGTCTACCTCGGAGACAAAACTTCCCTCTTGGGTCGTGCGCTCACAGGGCTTGAGTCGAGCAGGGTGCTACTACCAACAACATCTTCGAACACATTTTCAATAAGGGAAGTGTCCGCGTCTTCAATAATAAGACTTCGAATAGGCTGTTGCACTGAAAAAGCTGTGTATCATCGTGAGTCAGAAGTCTGAGAATGTTATCGGCAGTCGTGGTCTCGTTAGACCGAATTTTCGTAACACGACTCAATGTACGCTCGAGGGCAAGCAACATCAGACATGAACTTAGACAGTTCTCCAGAAGATTTAAAGCAACCCATCGAGTAGAACCATGCAAATAGAGTATCTTACACCCAAATCACAGCCAGTCGTGATCTCGTTCAAGTGGTTTATGCATTGGACTGTTTAAAAACTTCTTATCCCTCTCCAAAATCGTGTGCTTCTACTAGCTAACTCGCCGAGAGAATGAGGACCGATTAATGTACAAATCTGCAACCAAATTTCGTCCTACTGCGAATTACTCTTCTTCTTCCACTAGGAGAGTTTAACCATCAACAGAACTCTACTCCTATTCCACTTCCGACACTTCCCAAGAAAGCAACCAGCAAGCATTCACAAAACCTTCACGTTGCCAACACCCTCTCAGCGCGCCTCGCAACCTCAAAGTTACAAACACTGCACAACATACGTGCATGCATAAACGCGCGGTCCGAGCCGCTTCCCTCCCACCACCCGCGCCGTCGGAAGGTCTCTTTGCCCGCCGCCGCGAATAACATAATTCTTGACCTCTAGCCTTTGTGTAATAGTAATAAAAAAAGGACCGACTATTCTTTTCTGTCAACTCGTGTTCGTTCGAGAGGCAAGTGTTCGAGAATAGTCGATGGCAGCACGTAGGTTTGAAAGTGCCGAAGGCCGTACTCGGAGAAGGGACTGTCGCATGCGGGTAAGTGAAGATCCGAGGGTTTGGTCAAGGAAAATGCACAGCCAGAACGAAAGAAATTGGGATGCCTGAATTCTTGGAGTAAAGAGTGCTCGGTGGTTGCCAGAGGTTACGCGAACTACCAAGTTTTGCGGTGAAAGCAGGATAGCTGGGCATCAGATATGGGTGGTGGAAGTGTCAGAGATAATCTTGTTTCATGGTGACATTCATCAATGAATCAGAGAGAAGGTTGAAGGGACGTGACATTGATATACATATATACATAAAACATTGCCCTTTCCATGAATGAAAGGGAACAATAAAAATAGACTTTTGCATCGTTTAAGCATAAGCTTCCTGGGAGCAAGTGAAAGGCGACCTAACACTGCCAGTAGCGTAAGAATCGACAATGTCCTTAACACTGGCGTAGGTGCCGCATCCAAGGATAGTCAAACCAATGACAAAGCAAAGCGCGTTGAGAGCAGACAATGCAATGTTCTTGGTGCTGGCATTCCACTTGCCCTCCTTGATTAGGAGGAACCAGAAGAGGGCGGGGAAGTAGAATGAGAAGCCTGAAATGAACAGGGCAGAGGTGATACCGAGAAGATCGCTGAAGAAGGGAATGGCTTCGGCGATGACCCAGGCAAGGACGATCTGGGCGACGAGCACGAAAATCCAAACAGCCCAACCTTGCTTGGTGTTGGTGTAGCGGATGGGCGAGTTCTTGAAGATGCGACCGATCAGGTAACGACCAACAACTGTAGCGTTGATAGATCCCGAAATGAAGATGACGGGAAGTGCGATACCGAAGGCAACACGAGTGACGATGTGGCTACCAGAGAGAAGGGC
The DNA here is from genome assembly GCA_037040395.1 of Aureobasidium sp. M94-06E. Lineage (NCBI taxonomy): Eukaryota > Fungi > Ascomycota > Dothideomycetes > Dothideales > Saccotheciaceae > Aureobasidium > Aureobasidium sp. M94-06E. The sequence continues at coordinate 759,650 of JAXQGV010000173.1, read as the reverse complement.
GGGACTGGCAACGTTGGTGCCGACGAAAGCGTAGATCAGAGCACCAGTGACGGTGTAGATGATGATCTCAATGATACCAAGAGCCCAGATGGACTTTACGTAATCCTTGGGAGTGTGGAGCTCGGCCATGAATGAGAACTGGCAAATGGCGAAGGAATAGGCAAAGACAATGTTGGTGACTGCGAGGAAAGCAGATTGGAAGGTGATGTCCTCCGGAGGCCAGGCGCTCCATGAGACAGCAGAGAGACCACCAACAGAATCGCCTGCTTGAATACCAGTAGCAATGATGGTGATACCAATAGCACCAATAATGGAAGCAAAATCAATGTAACCCAGGATGGCGAACTCTGCGAAAGTGGGAGGAATGGCCAAAAGGAACAGAAGAATTGCCGAGATGACGGACCAGACAAGGGCGCAGATAGTCGGGTCGTCGACGATGCGGATCCAAGCGATGGTACCAGTCAAAGTGTGCGAAGCCGAGAGCAGGATCAAATGGAGAGTGAACATAGCACCGACGACTTCCATTCCGATGCGACCAAACATGAGACCAACAGCATCCGAGTAGTGCTCGACGTGAGGGAACTTGATCTTGACCTGTCCGACGACGTAACTCGTGTAGATGGCAAGGATACCGATGCCGACTGAAAGAATAACACCAGCAACCATGCCGACGGCGGCAAAAGCAGCGGGAACCGACAGAGCACCAAGAGCAATGGCCTCAACGATCAGACAGATAGTCAGACGCTTCCATCCCAGCTTCTTGAACTTGGCCTCTCCCTCCTCGAGCGTTGCCGTCTTCTCCAGCTCAGGTGCGCCGACCTTGTCGCCAGAACCAGCCTTGTCGATGCTGTCCTCATAGTGGGGAGGCATGTTTGCGAGGTTTCCGCCAAAGGGACCGAAACGGGCAGCGTCGGGGTGTTCTGGCAGAGACATGTGTGACAGGGTGGGTAGTTGAGGGGAAGGAGCGCTGGGGATGAGCTTCTTCTTGAAGTATGAAAGGATCGCAAGCCTATCAGCGGCGCGAGCTTGGGATTGGCAAATGCAATCGTGTGCAGGTTCGGGACGTCAAGGGAGAATTGACGAATAACGAAGTTTCTGTTACGAAGCTTTTACGCACAGGATTGAAATAGAGCCAAGACAGATGTTGGGGTTTGAAATTGGATCAAGCAGCTAGAAGGAGAAGCTTGGACTGGAAAGTAGGGCGTGCTTGTAGTGCTTAGGGCGTGCTGTAAGGCGTGGAGGGGGAGCTTGACGTGACGACAAGGAGGAAGGAGCGCAAAGAGGAAAGAAGGAGAGAAGATGAAGCGTCTCGAGGAGAGATGCTCGACAAAAGCAACCGTGTGCTTACCATATAGACTTACCATGTTGAGTTATTGTGACAAACGATAATCTTCATACGAGCAAGATGGTCGGTCGTCGACTGCTGACGGTGTTTGAGTTCGGACAGCGGTGGTTCCGTCAAGCGTTGTTGGGCACCTGCAGGTTTCGACGAGCAAATTTTCTAAAGCATGACGTCGCCGAGAAGTCCGAGCTGTGTGCGGTAGGCCCCGAGTTGCCGAAAAGGCAGACCACTTTGTCTGAACGTCACCTGAATAAGGCCGAAACGCTCTCGCCGGCCAGTTTCGATGGCTAAAAGTTATCTACAAATGCAGCGCCGTCGCCCTCTTGTTCTCCGCATTCTGTTATCGCAAGCAGAGTGCTTGCAGCGGTCGAGATGCATGTCAAAATCGAGCTGACCTTTGACCACGCGAAGTCGCGAGTCAAGCTTTCAACCAATAGCCGTTGATGCCGGTCAAGGTTGACTTTTGAGCTCTTTTTGTGCCGACGCCTTCCGACTTTCGGCTACGAATCGGCAGGGTCCTTCCGTCTTGGACATGAGGGCAGCAACAACAACAACGACAACAAGACTAGCAGTTGCGGTAGATGGATGCGTTGCTGCCAAAGCTGCATCTGTGTGTCTTCGTATAGGTAGGTGTGCTTGAGCGCGATATCGCATTCTGAAAATTCGTATTCAGCCTTGTTCAAATAAACCTCGTATCTGGGCTGTCCAAGCATTTGGAGCCGCAGCTTTTGGCGCTTTCCCAAGCCGCACGCGTCGCAGCTGCCAGCCCTTCCGCTTTCACTCATCTGAGATTCTGCATGTCTGGCTGTTGCTCCCAGCGTTTCTGATTTCGTTCACTGTCAAGATGATCTCTCTGCTGTCTCACGTCTCACGCCATCCTCGATCTTACTTCTCCGCTTCGAGCGCATCTGTCCTTGCCGTCCTTGGTCGCGTCCACTACTCCTCAGCACCCGAAGTTGAGTGGACTCCGACACATCAATATTCAAACCAGTACAATGAGGCTCGCGCTCGACGTGTGGCCGCTGATCCCGAATATCGTGAGCGTGAAAGAGCACGAAGCAGGGCATGGTATAAGGATAACAAGGATAGAGCAAACGCCAGAGCTCGACGATATGCGAAAGAGCTTCCGCAAGAGCGACGGCCGTCATCCGAGAAACTTCAGCAATATCAAGCTGCATGGAGGTCCCGGTGGGCTTCTGATCACCATTTGCACCAACGAGAATGCTTGAAAGCCTGGATCACGAAAACCCCTAGGGTTCGCGACCTCGTCTGGCCTACGCACAACCTTGTCTATCCTGAACAAAAGGTTCTTCGTTACTGCGCTGGCTGTAAATATCAGAGACCTCTCAGATTGTGGTGGCAGGATAAGAAGACTGATGATTTTCTTTGCCATCCATGCTTTACGAGCGACTGGTCAAGAGCCCTGCCAACCGGTTATGAAGACAAGATCTTTCGTCGCCGAAAGCCCTCCGGAGTCAATACTGCAAGCACGTCTAAGTCTGAGCCTTGAATGCCATGTGCCCTCGGCTGCTTCAACTTGCATCTCATCTGGCAAAGCGTCATTGATTTGACGCAGACTCAGTTCATGCATCATCTGGGCATCTCAATCTCTCTTGACTCCAATCTTTCCTACCCTTCTCAAGCCACCCACGCCTGCACACAATACCACTACCATCCAAGCAAACAACGCCCAGAATACTGCCCGGTAGCCTGTCATCAATGCTTGGGGGTTTGCCTTGTCTTCAAAACCTGAAGCTGCTGTTCGCGAGTCGGAAATGACGGATGTGATGGTCAGACCGATTGAAGTGCCCAATTGCGCGCAGGTGTTGAATACAGCCCCGCCTAGAGCTTGCGTATGCGGCGGAAAGATTGCCGAGATGATCAGGAGACCTACTGTAAAGAGGACATTCATACTGATACCTTGAAGAAGCTTTTTGTCCGCGGGTCAGCCATATTACCGACAAGGTGGGATCCAAGCTTTGCGCTTACCTGTGCAAAGAAAGCCATGTACCAATATGGCCAACGTGGGTTGATGATTGCCATTAGCAGAGGAGAGAGCGCAGATAACCCGCATGAAAACAAGACCATCCACATGACGGGCATGCGGTTGACAAAGTAGCCAGTCGACACATTGGTCAACACAGCCGTGATCAGAGAAGGCAAGATGCGGATCGAAGCTCCAAGTGCCGACAAGCCTTGAACTTGCTGGAAACTGTCATCTCGAATGTCAGTAATCACATTCTGCCGTGACGAGAGAAAGGTTGGTCTGGTACGCAACAACTTACAATAGACTGGCGAAAACTTCCATACCATTAGTGACCGCGGTATTGAAAAGAATCATGATGCAGATGCTCGTGAAGCTGAAATCTCGCCAAAATGAGTTCGGAATCAAAGCTGGACGATCGTGCTTGACTTGAAAGTTCATCCAGCAAACGAACGCCGGAACGGTGGCAACGCCGATGATCAACAGCGAAATAGTAGTTGCAGTCTTGATGTTGTTGACGTCCGCCGAGAGTGTTCTGAGGGAGTGTTAATCATGATTGCCACTCTCGCGTGTTTGCTAGACAGCGAAGGAAGATACTTACGCCAAAGCGTACGACAAAGTCACCAAGCCAGTACTTGAGATGAGTGTTCCCACCCAGTCAATCTCGTCCTTCAATCGCCGCTTGATACACCTCAAAGACTTTGGCTTTTCGTCTTTTGGCAGTACCCAAGCGCCGACAAGCCCTGTAGCACCACTCGCCGCCGCGACAAGATAAAACGCAGGTCTCCAACCTACACCATCCACAAACAGACCTCCAAGCACCAAGCCAAGCAGGAAACCCAGTGGCGCCGCAAAACCAAGGCATGAAAAGCCAATATTCCTCGGCTGACCATCTTGCACCCTGGTTGATATAATAGAGACACTCGCCGGCACAGCAATAGCATTACTGATACCCTGCAAGCCTCTGAACGCAATCAACTCGGCTCCATTCCTGCTGACACCGCAACAAGCAGCACTAACAACCAACAAAGCACTGCTGGTCAAAACCATTGGTCTCGTGCCCAGGACATCTGCAATAGAGCCCGCTAACATCAGACACGCTCCAGCGGTAAGGTAGAAGACCGAAGTCGGCCACAAAAGCAACGCTCCTTGCATATGCAAAGAAACAGCGATAGAAGGCAGACCAACAACAATAACGCCATTGCAAAAGGAGGAGAAGAGTTGTACGCTGATGAGCTGGGTGATTACTATTATCGCTCTTGTTGTTGAGAGTGTTGTTGTGGTGGGAAGAGCTGCATCCAATGGTGTTTCGTCATCTGACGAGTTTGCTTCGGTGTCGATGGTCGCTGGTGTTGCAGCTTCAGAGAAAGAGTTTCTTTGTGTTGAAGGCCCGGAAGTAGTCGGTGTTTTGTCGTCGTTGTCTACAGATCCAAGGTCCAGGACCTGTAGCTCGACTGCCGGATGTTTGCCCATATTATTTTCTGTTTTATTCCCCTTCTTATCTCCTTTTATCTTCTCTCTCTTTTCGACTAACTCTAGCAAAAGGATTCCGAGTTCAGCGACAGAAGTCTGCAAGGGCTCAAGGAAACGCCAATTGCCAAACACATGAATGAAAAAGTGAAGATGACAGTTTTTGAAAAGGATGTAAAGATGCAATTGTTCTGCTCGCTTTTTCTGATATTTTCCCGACGCTTCGACGAAATTTTGCAGGAGGACTTTTTTTAAGTTTGCCGCATCCCCCAGCTTTCCGTGAGAGTTTCCCGTTAAACAAAGAGAGTCTTTCTGTAGGGACGAATTGGCGGATTGATGTGGAAGACAGTAGATTTATGTGGAGCCATTGGACCTAAACACTTTGTGGGATCGTGAGATGATATTTCATAAATCTATGTAAGAAGAAATCAAGGAAAGAATATGAAGTAGAAGAAACAGAAAGAGAAAAAGACACAAAGATTGCTCAAACGTGCCGAGTCGCCTCCCAAGGCCCTTGTCCATCTCTGAAGATTTCGTTTTCCGTGCCACCACAGACGTCTTGATATGGCAACCATTGACCGACGTCGTCTCTGACACCACCCTTCCACTCATCGCTGCTTCTCCACTCTCTTCCACCTGCGACTGCCAGAGCCGTGAGCGGAGTATCCATATACTGGTCCATGAGCACACGCGCATAAGGCTGGAACCATATCTTATCCCAGACCTTGGTGCGTAGGTTTTTCATGCCATCGCGATGAGCATTGTGGTGGATGATCGCTGGAGTGAAACCAGTGACGACATTCGTGAATAAAGAGACTTGTGACCAGTTCATGGTGTCGATGCCATCGGTGCCATTGCTTACAAGAGGCGCAGCCGTCTTTGTAATGTCTTCGGCAAGCAGTAATCTGCTTTCCGCTTTGTCGATGTTGCGTTTGTAGTTGAAGAAATCAAGCCAGGCTTGGTTGTCGAAGTTGACCCATTCTGTGTCGTCTTCGGAAAACACGGTGGGCAAAGAAATGGAGCCTTCGTAGTCAAGGCCGATACCGAATTCCATGCTTCTGGTCATGTTTCGCACGGCTTCAAGATCATTCTCGCGGATGAGGCCGTGGCGTGGATCTTCGCTGCGAAGATTGTGTTGACGCTCGATCCATGGCATGTCTCTTTGACGTACGACCTCGCGATAGACTTCTTGATCGCCAAAGATGGAGCCGAAGATGTTTTGATCACTGCCAAAGTTGGGATCCTTCTTTGCGCGTAGCAGAGCTTCGGCGAAGAGCAAGCGCATTGCACCTGCTGTGCCTAAAATGACACCCGAGTTGAGGTAGCGAGGACGGAACTTGAGGTATGGGTTTCGATCACCAACATCTGTGTCAGTATCTGGTCCGAAGATGTCCTCGGGAAGAGTTGAATTCGGGACGGCGTAGCAGGGTGCGGCGTCTGCAGCCCAAGGCCAGCACCTCTTTTGTGCTGAGAAGACAATCTTTTGCTCGATCTTGTTGACGTTGACGACATGGTCACCCAAGTCGCGGCGGATGCGCTCGTTGGCCCGTTGATTGATGTCGAAGTAACGTTGAATAAGTGTCTCTGGTCTCAGCTGGAACCATGTGTCGTAGCCATCGGTCATGACGATCAAGTCCTCATCTTGCTCTGGTAAGAGGCTCTCAAGATATGAAGAGACACCGCTAATCTTCGCGATGTGGGAACCGCCAGACACGAGATTTTTGTCATTGAAGGTCTTTCCCCAGTTGAGCACCTTCGGTGATGGGTAGCCAAGGATAGCGGCGCCAACAACTGCTTTACATAAATTCTCGTCCTTTCCCGATGCTGGTATAAGGAGGTGTACATTGCCCGGCGGCGGCGCCGGTGGAGTCAATGTGTGTGATATAGTTGGCGCTGTCTGGAAAGGGTCAGTCATCGGAACGCGCCCTATTCAGGGACATAGCTCAACATACCCCTGTAAAATACACAAACAGCATAGCTGAGAATACAAGAGTTCCAACAAGGGCTGGTAGACGCGTCACTCTGACTCTTGTGCTGCCATAAGTCCGTAGGCTTTGGAATGCTGATTCTTGCGCCCAGCGAGGCGACTGTGGAAGCTTCTCATACTCGTACTTCTTCTCGTACATGGTATTGTAGCCTATCATTTTGGAAAGAGTGTGTTAATCGACTGGACCAGCCAAATCGAAGGTTTGTTTAAAGAGAGTGTGTGGTATAACGCGAAAGTAGGTTCAAAAGGAGTGTGAGCGCGCCAGAACAGCTTTAAGGTCTTCATGGCAGTTATAGTGGTCGTTGATGGCGTCTTTTTTTGGTTGCCAGGGGGTTGTTCTTCCTAAGGACTCCTATCTCGTACGGTTTCAACGTCGTCGGTCATCCGTCATAACGTCGCAGTCCGGAAATGCCACCGTCCATGTAAATAGCCGCGTAAAGGCACATAATCGATTTCATACTGAGTCAATCTGTTTTGTTGTTATTTCCAAAAGTAGGTACAGCTGCAGCTGCAGATAGTATTTGTGGTCATGCATTAAGCTGGAGGAACAAAGAAGGTCGGATGAGGCTCACGGGCTTGCCAATTCGTGGAGATCTCTGAGTCTCGATGCACCCCTGTTTGCCAAGCTTCGGCACCCTCAAAGACACGAGTTTTCATGCCGAGTCAAGAGATCTCCCCTGGAAATTATTGAAAGAACGAGATCTGACCCACAAAGTATTGGCTCTATGTTCTCGGCATCGACTCTTCGCAGATTTGTTGTGATAAGGCAAGACGCGAGTTTTGATTCAAAAGTCACACGATGTTGGTCGCGGCAAGGCTCCTGAATGCACATTGCAACGACGTGACCCTTACAACTCTCGTCCGAGGTAGTCCATACTGTTTATGTCAGCTATAGACATAAGGGTCTGTCCCAATAGGTGGAAATGGAAAAGCCAAACATGCGGCCAGCACCGTTGATTCCCTTGGACGTTCTTGCCGTGCTCGCCGTGGCGTCCTGCTTTGGGAAGGCTGAACGAGACGTTGATACAGTTGTCGACGTTACCCACGAGGCATGACGAGGTTCTCGTAAGCACCCCGTATCCTGCTTGATAAGACCTGAACGGCCATGATCACACGGTCTTGTTCGCTTGGAGCTGCATTATCTCCCTTGATGCATTGTAGAAGCGCGCATCGTCAATAATCGACCGTCGAGCTTAACGGCTGTAGCCAGGGTCTTCGAAGCTGATATTTGGCTGCAATGAAACATGCTTGACTTCGACTTGCCATCTTGGTTCCACAGCCCAGCTTCACCAAAGATGAATCTACGAGCCAGAGTCATGCGCATCTTCTACTTCTCTCGAAGATCAAAACATGTCGCTTCCAACAGCGTTTCATCATGGCCGTTCGGTACTCCCGCCTTGACCGAATGGTCAGAGAATGGTAGATTGCCAATTGGACCTTATCAACCACGAATGCCATCACAAGCAAATCCACAAGGCTAACTTTCCTTTGCTCTTGATTTCCGCCTTTCACCTTTGTGTTCTTCGTCTATCTGTCATGCCTGGTTTGTTCATTCTCTGCTCATCTTACAGAGAACCGCATGTCTGAGGAGCCATATCTTTCGTCTCAATCATCGTACTAGGAAGAGAGTCGAGGTGAGCACTAGCTTGTTTGTAGATTAGGCGGGACATATGTTTCTGGTAGCAACAAGAAGCGGCATATGCTTTCCCGAAAGATCGCAGGAAGTGATTGGATTTCCCCCAAATTGGATGTTTCGAGGGAGAAAACTCTGACTCCCTTGACCTCACTCGTGCAAAATCATAGAAGACCAGTTCTTCAAGGTTTTGGGCAATACAGCGGGTCTGCTCGATACCGTTGGTTGCAAGGAATGGTGGTATACAGGTTGTAGGTGTCTTGGACGTGTTTTGCGAGATTGTGATTGACCTGAAATGTCGACAACTCTGCATGAAATTGACAAATGCGTCAGAAGACCTAACACTTGGCTCAAGCTGCATATCCGATCGTGTGAGGATGAGGGTGCGGATCAAGTCGGCGTAACGAGGTCTTCGACTTCTCTCGATTTGGGACAATGCTCGCAACGGATCTGGTGGTGAGCTCCATAGCAGACCAACAGCTCGTTCGTACCAGATCCTGTTGACCAAGATGTCACTGTGAAGTGTTCCTGTATCGAATGCTAGGAAGTCGAAGACATCAAGTTGGAGCTCTACTGGCAGCCGGAGAAAAGGAAAGACATCTCGGTCGGGCATCTGAACAATCGATGCTGGGTGATGAGAATTCTGTACTGCGCTTGAACAAGACTATGGACGTGTCCCTGCGCCAGAGTATCGTCTGTGGATTTCTCACGATACTCCCCCGCCGCCGTGACCCGTCGCCGGACTCTCATGCAGCCTGTTCTTGCTGCAGCTTGCATCTCAATCTATTGTTCGAACAGTTTGTAATGCCGCAAGATATCGTTCAAAAGCTATTTTTGTGTGATCGGTGACAAACGCATGGCCAAACTCAGGACGGCTGAGCGCACCCTTGACGGCAAGACAAAGCTCAACCATGAGCTCGTGCCCAACATTCTGATAATATCGAGTGAGCAGTTGCAGGAACACATTGATGCTGGAACGAGCTACGAAGCCCCAATCCCTGTCGAGAAAGTGTGGTATCGTCGAGAACAAGAGCTGTGCAGTCTGCATCAAGGAAGTCTCGAGTTGCTTGCACTCGGACGGCTTGGGCTCAAAAGAGTGTGCCAAGATGAGGAGTTGAGCGGATTGCACAAGGAACGAGAGAGACCATGCCAAAGACAGGTAGAACGCGTCGTTGAAACGTTTGAAGAAGAGCATCTCACCCTCAAGGTTTGGTGCGACTAATCGTGTGAATTCGGGGAATTGTGCAGGATCAAAGGCTTGCGAGACAACGCCTTTCTCACAACGATACTCTTGAATCCAATGGCGGAGAGACTGTTGGATCGTTTCTAGGGTTGAATAACGAGAATAATCTCTGATATCGTGATAGTCTCCAGCAAGTAAGTTGGGTATACTCACACCGATATCAAGAAGTCGTGTCTCGCTGGTAACCATAGGGGCTGATTTGGACAAAGTCATAAATTTCCTGGTGCCAAATGGTGTCCACTTTCCCAAGGCAAGTCCCAAGAGTATGGATGCTTGTCTTATTCTCTGGAAAAGGATAGTCTCGTAACAGCTTGTGAGGCATTGCGGAGCTTCGTCTGCGAGAAATTGCACGACACCTTGGATGTGCAGAAAATATCCTCCCTGCTGTGCCACTGGTCGTATAGACTATAAGAACTTAGTACTGCAAAGCACTAAGGGAAAAAATGACGCCTCAGCCTCGGAAGGAAGCAATATACTAACCTCAATCTCTACAAGTAATAACATACACAGCAGAAGATCGCATCGAGTATAGCCCGATCTTGTGACTAGCACGCCAGAAAGTGTATTGAGACATGCATTGTAGCGTTGAATGGACGCGAAAGCCAGGCGAGGGTCGGACAAGCAAACGCAGGCCTGGGCCAATGTGAATGCATCCACTGCGGCGTTGACAAGGGGCTTTGCAGCAACAAGCGAATCGTTCTTGGAATTCAGGAAGTTTAATGTTGGCCATTCTTCGACGGTTTTGCATTGGTAGGCTCGTTCGTCAGATGGTAAATAATGATGAAGCGCGACTGCTAGCATCTGCAACCGCATTAGAGGGACAGAATTCACAGTGGTCGTCAGCTGTGGCTTGCTAGAGCTGACAAGAGATGAAGATCTGGACTGCAAATCGTCATCTGCGCTGCTGGAGCCGCTGCCAGTAGATCGTTTGTCGCGTTTGGCCGCATTATGAAGACCAGGTACATACTCGATGATCTCGAGCGTTCCCTGCGTACGACAACCTAAATCTGGTGCGGCACCAGTAACATTATATTTTCTGCTCACGACATCGTTCTGGTCTTCGAACTGCCATGGTGAAAACCAGGAGCATAACAATGCTCGTCGAGCACAGGGTCCGCATGTGGGAGAAACCTTGTCGCATTTGACCCGTCTCTGTCGACACATCGAGCAGGATCGGGAGCCTCGCTCGCTTTGTGCTTGTTGAGCCAGCTGGGCCATCGGCGGTGTTGCGAAAGTAGCTGATGCAGTGTCTTATGGCCGAGATTCCACGGATCGGTGCAGTCACGGCTGCGGAGGTGTGTTGATAGTAGCCGAGACGCCAGTATTGGCTGTCGAAGTGTCCACTTTGTCGCGATATATGTCCGCGATGAGAATCTCAACGTCTTCAACGGTATTAGCCCTGGAAAATCATACAAAACCTCGATGGAAACCCCTTTGGTCCGTAGCTGGGCCTGCCCTAATAATACGGTTCAGATATCGGAATCTGCTCGTCCTCTCCAATTGGAGTATACTGAACCGACCACACCTTGGCAGTACCTGTTGTGAATGCGCATCGCCGCAACAGATAATGCGACAAGCAATAGCTTTCTCCTGCAGGCTGGCGCGACTGTGATAGCGCTCAGGGACCGGGTAAAATGTTGGTCCACTCGATGCAGTATCTGGTGTTTTGGGAAACTATAAACTGAATTTAGCATCAATTGCAGCCGCATCCCCAGTTCCTCGGCTTCTGTTCTTGGCCCGTGGGGAAGGAGCGAGGCTCATTGCCTACATAATCAGCTTGGCTAATATCCGTCACCATTCATTATTAACATCAATATCATTTGCTTCTGTCACTCACCGCGCCACCACCGAGCTCAGCTATTGATTGTTCGACGGTAAACAGTATTTCCTTTGCAACGGTCGGTCCATGTCCTGATTCTCTCATGATATGGTACACGCTCGACGCATATAATGGAAAAAAGGTACATACTGGAAAAGCTTGATATCGGATAATGCTATTCTACTCTTCTTCCTCATCGTCATCTTCATCTTCATCTTGATCGTCTTCATCCTCACTAACCTCCTCTCCATGTTTCCTCAACTTTTCTCTATAACCCTTGGTCTTTTCTTCCAGATCCGCAAGCACCATCAACATATCCTCAAGTTCAGTTCTCGCTTTACTTGCTTCCTCTTTTTCCTTTTCAATCTCCTTTTTCTGTGCTTCCAACTGTTTTTCCAATTTTGCAGTCGCATCGTTGGAAGATTTCTTGTTCTTGGAGTCGTTAGAAGCGGTATTGAGTTTCTTCTTCGTCTCTGCTAATTCCTTTTCCAGTGCTTTGAGTTTGTCTGATGTGTCGGGAACAGCAGGCTTGGACTTGAGCTCGGAGATTTGGGTTTCCAAATCCTTGTTCGAGGTCTCGAGTTTGCTGTGTGCGGTTTTGAGATCATTCAGCTCGGCTTCCAGATCATTGTATCCCTTTCTTTCACCTTCAAGTTCCAGCTTGAGACCTGAGATTTCTTGCTCAAGCTCAGAAATCTTTTGTTGTCTGGCGTCGAGATCAGATTGTAGAGAAGAGATTTCCGTATTAAGAGTCTGGATCTTGGTTTCTCGAGCTTTTGCTTCTTCCTCGAGTGTCTTGACACGAGCCATGGCTTTTGTGTTGACTTGTTGGAGATCCTTCTGCAAAGTCTTTGTTGTCTCGAGTTCTTTCTCCAGCTTGGCCTTGTCAGCTTTGCTTGTATCGAATTCTGAACGAAGCTTTTCAAGGGCGGTCGTCGTGGCAGAATGTTCTTGCTTGAGGACCTTCTCGCTACGGGCATGGTTAGAGATGGCGGCCTCGTGCTCTTTAATTGTCTTGTCCTTCTGTTGTATAGTAGTATTAAGGTCGTCAAGCGCCTTGCGATGCTCAGAAGCGACTTGATCAGCACGCATACGCTGCTCTTCTGCAGTCTGCTCAGTAGCTTTACGATGGTCTTCTGCAACCTTATCAATAGCGGCCCGTTGATCACGAGTAGCTTGTTCGGCAGCCTTGCGTGCCTTGTCTTCCCATAGAGAGCGCTCGCTGGCCAGAGTAGCTCCGTGTTGTCCTTTCAGACGTTCCAATTCTTGTTTGTGTTGATCGCGGAGTGTCTGAAGGTTGTTGCGACTCTCGAGTTGGAATTGTGCAAGTTGACTGCGCAATTCGCCAGATACTCGCTGAAGCTCAACATCATGGTCGCGTTGCAGAGCTTCATTGATACGCTTGACGCGTTCAACCTCGGCTTCCATGGATCGCTGCGAGGATTGCAGGCTCTGTATTTGGTGGCGATGCTCTGCTTCGGCTTGGTCTGATTTCTGCTTGGCGGCTAGGTCGTCTTGTTCTATCTGTTGTAGTTTCTCGTCACGAGCCTTGATCTTTTCCCGTAAGTCATCCAGAACGTCGCGATCCACGCCAACATCTGAAGGACGGACGACCTCAATGCCAGGTTCGCGATCTATGACTCGCTTGAGACGACCGTATTCATCCTTGAACCAGTCAACAAACTCATCACCAAACAGGATAGCAGCACCCTCAATTTCAGGTGTAAGGAATTCGGAGTCGCGAATGATTGGGTTTTGACGGAACTGCATCAGAGCGTCGAAGTATTTCTGTCGACCAAGTTTGGAGGTCAAGAGAGGATGCAGTGTTCGTCGTGGAATGGGGCTGTCTTTGGTACTGAACTCATAAATCGTTCCAAGCAAGATGGCCGAGAGACCAGGTAACAGAGACTTGATAGGATCTGCAGCAACTTGTGAGTTTGCGGTAAGAAGAGCATTATCGATCAGGACGCCCATAAGGGAAGAGCCTTCTGCTAGGCAGTCATTTACGGCCGCAGGATCATCGAAAAGGAAAGTGATGAGTAGATTCAGGTATGAGATGGAGAGTTGAGGATCAAGGTCGTTTTGCAAGGATGAGAGAAGGTGGCCAGAGAGAGTTTGAATGGCCGTGATGACGTCTTCGCCCTTGTCAGCATCGCCTTCAGACACGCTCATAAGCATGGACTTGGCATCTTGCAAGTTGAACAGGAGTTGGCATGTGATATCACTAGCAAAGGCGAAGCGAGGTGGATCGGGAGTGGCGGGACCCAGCTGAGGACCATTTAAGAGTGTGCTGAGGATGTTGATGTCCTCCTCTTCGCCTTCTGTGTATCCAGCAATAGCTCGCTGAAGGAAGTGAAGCTTGATACGATCGTGGCCATGGAAGTAGGCTTTGATCAAGGAACAACCTGCAGATCGCAGGTCAAGAGTACGAGACGGCGAAGCGGAAAGTACAAGGTTGAGCAAAGCCTCAATAACATACATGACCTTGGGCTGAACTTTGGTTGCAACGCCATTCACTGGTGCCGCAGCTTCAGCTGTGACAGGAACCTGGAAAGAAGCAAAAGCCTCCTGCAACGGAGCATTGAAGATGATGGCGTCGGCGCAAGTCTTCAGGGCATTCATGCGAATGTGTGGAGCAGCTCTCTCGTCGAACGCCAGAGTCAAGACAAGGTGTAGCACGCCACTGCGCCAGAAGACATCTTGGTTCTGCTTGGTACCCAACTCGCCTCGCTCGAGGAAGAGGCGTAAGACTGCAAGCAAGCCCCAAGCATTCTTTTCACGATCGCTACGGCTGAAGTCGTTCTCTTCGTCAGGGACAGTCGAAGCCTGCTTGATCAATTCGATCAAGCGTGGGATACAGCCAGATTCGCGGAACAAGGCCTGGTTGGAATGGCTGTGACGGATGAGGTTGGCAAGCAAGGAGAGGCAGTCCTGGGCTACTATGCCACCTTCTGAGAGACCGCCCTCGGCCTGTATGAGGTTGAAGGTGCGTTGGAAAGCGTCTTCGAAAGCAATGAGTTTCTGCAGCTCTGTTTGTGAGACGTTGGTCAGATCGACCAGCAGCAGCAGGGCAGCATTTCGCACAGCGTCTCTTCCGTCATCCAGGACGCCAACCAGTCTAGCAGTTCCGAGGGGTGCCTGCAGGATACACTCTTGGGTTCTCTCGGGTCTGGAGGTGGAGATGGCGGTAAGGAGCTGGATAGAGTAGATGCGAGCGTAGTAGTCGGGTTGATCGAGCAGGTCTAGCAGAATGGTAATGTTGTCTTGACGCTAGGCCTTAGCTCAGTCTCGCGCAAGCTTTGTAGGGAAGTTGTCAAGGGCAGAGGCATACCTGACTGAATTCGTCGGCCAACCACAGGGCGATATCCTCACTAGCCTCGGCGCTCTCACGGTCGGGCTCGAACAGCATGAGCAGTGTCTCGAGGACAAGACGGACAGTGTCGACATCTCCCTCTCCATCTTTGGTCAGACCAAGACCATCGGTGCGAAGAACAGCAATCAGATCGCGGAGAGAACCACTGGCGACCGAAGCGGGATATTGTTTGGCAAAGGAGCGGAGGCCGAGGATGGCAGCACGTCTGTCTTCGAGGAGAGTGGCCGACGACAGGCGCGACGACAGGGTTGCGATTGTGTCGCCCGCTGTTTGCTTGATAGGCGCCTTCAACATTTTCGGAAATCTTTCACGCCATCTATTCCAAAGTCGAAGTCACCAAAAACGATCATCATGTTGCCCAAAAGGACAGCTCCTATTCCATCTTGCACGAGTCGTGTATCGATACGAAGCAAGAGAGACAGAGTCAGATGCACCTCCTAAGTCCGAAGGCCGTCCACCCGCAATTGCAATTCTTAGTGGCGCGCGGCGAGAACGACTCCGCCAGTCTATGAGCTCAAGTCTGGTCTTTCTCTTCAGCAGACGCCCTCGATTCTTGCGCCTTCCACACTTTTGTCGCCTTTGTGTCTCGCTGCATTTAGGTCGCAATCATCGACCTCATCTGTTTCCTTGCTATTCTTCGGACAAGCACGCCAGTCAGATCATCACATCTGCAAATCTCAATGTGCGCCGTCTAGAAATCGTCAATACCAACCAAGAAATCCCTCCGACCAGCCCGCCAACATGGGTGTTCCCGCCTTGTTCAGATGGCTGTCGCAAAAATACCCCAAGATCGTCTCGCCTGTCATCGAGGAGCATCCCATAGATGTCGACGGTGAGAAGATCCCCATCGATGCGCGCAAGCCCAACCCCAATGGCGAAGAGTTCGACAACCTCTACCTCGACATGAACGGTATCGTCCATCCTTGTTCTCACCCCGAGGATCGCCCCGCTCCCGAGACTGAAGAAGACATGATGTTGGCTGTCTTTGAATACACTGAGCGTGTTGTCAACATGGTCAGACCCCGCAAACTTCTCATGATCGCCGTCGACGGTGTCGCCCCCAGAGCAAAGATGAACCAACAACGATCAAGACGTTTCCGTGCCGCCCAAGAAGCCGCTGAGAAGGACAAGGAAAAGGAGGAATTCTTCAAGATGCTTCGTTCGCAAGGCAAGGAACCCGAGGGAGATGGCAAGCCCAAGAAGACCTGGGACAGTAACGCCATCACTCCTGGAACTCCCTTCATGGACATTCTCGCCGCCAGTCTGCGCTATTGGTGCGCTTACAAGCTGAACACCGACCCTGCTTGGGAGAAGCTGAAGGTCATCATCTCTGACGCAACTGTTCCTGGAGAAGGAGAGCACAAGATCATGCAGTTCGTGCGCTCTCAGAGAAACTCACCACAGCATGACCCCAACACCCGCCACGTCATGTACGGTCTGGATGCCGATCTGATCATGCTGGGTCTGGCCACTCATGAACCTCATTTCCGCATCTTGCGTGAAGACGTTTTCGCCAACGACACAAAGCCCGGATGTTGTCGCATCTGCAATCAGCCTGGTCATATGGCTGCCGAGTGCAAGGGTGTGCCCGCCAAGAAGGAGGGCGATTTTGGTGAGAAGAAGGGTGGTGCCCCTCTAAAGCCTTTCATCTGGCTGCACGTTGCTGTTCTGCGCGAGTATCTGGCTGTCGAAATGAGCGTCCCTAATCAGCCTTTCAAATTCGACCTGGAACGCGCTCTGGACGACTGGGTCTTTATGTGTTTCTTTGTTGGAAACGATTTCTTGCCCCATCTGCCCTCTCTGGACATTCGTGAACAGGGTATTGACACATTAATCGCCATCTGGAAAGACAACATTCCTACAATGGGAGGTTATGTCACCAAGGACGGTCATGTTGATCTCGCTCGCGCACAGCTCATTCTTGAAGGTCTCGCCAAGCAAGAAGATGCTATCTTCAAGCGCAGAAAAGAGGTCGAAGAGCGCAAGGAGGCTGCCGCTAAACGTAGGGCTCAACAGGCAAACAAGCGCGCGCGTAGATCCGGTACTCCTGACACAGGCGATGCTCCCGCTACTCCTGTCGGTCAGTACATGGGCAGTCGCAAGCGTGGTGAAATGATACCCGATATTAATGCCCTGCCTACATTTGCCCCTGGTTCCGCTCAAACTGGTGCCGATCCTCGTTACATGACCCACGATATGGTTGTCAACAAAGCCAATGTCGCCAACAAGAGCGCTGCGGCTGTCTTGAAAGAGAAGCTTATGGCTCAGAAGAATGGAACCCCTGCTGAATCTCAGAAGAACGCCGTCGATCAACTGATGAGCACTGTTGGTGCTTCGACCGAGACATCCCCTGCTTCAGTTCTTGGCAAGCGCAAGGTCGAAGACGATGATAACGATTCTGGAACTCCAGGCCGCAATTCTCCTGACCCGGCGCAAGACGGTCCCGCCAAGGATCCTGATGCTCCTGCTGAGGACACTGTCATGCTCTGGGAGCCTGGTTACGCTGACCGTTACTACGAGCAGAAGTTCCATGTCCCGGCTGGCGACATCGACTTCCGCCACCAGGTCGCTCGTGACTATGTCGAAGGTCTTGCATGGGTCTTGCTCTACTACTTCCAAGGATGTGCTAGTTGGACCTGGTACTACCCTCATCACTACGCTCCTTTCGCAGCTGATTTCGTGGATCTGGACAAGATGACTCTTGACTTCAAGAAGGGCAAACCTTTCAGACCTTACGAGCAACTCATGGGTGTCATGCCGGCTCGCAGTAACCACGTCCTGCCTGCCGTCTTCCACCCTCTAATGACTGACGAAGACTCCGACATCAAGGATTTCTACCCCGAGGACTTCGTGGTAGATCTCAACGGCAAGAAGTTTGCCTGGCAAGGTATCGCTCTTTTGCCTTTCATCGATTCAAAACGCCTGCTCGATGCCATGGCCACAAAATATCCTCTTCTTACCGAAGACGAGAAATCTCGCAACGCTTTCGGTCACGACGCGTTACTTTTCAGCACAAAACACCCTCTGTATGAGGATGTGGCTACAAATTTTTACTCCAAGAAGGCTAATGCTGGCGACTTCAGCTTGAACCCTCAAGTGTCAGAGGGTTTGGCTGGTAAGGTTGAGAAGAATGATGAATATCTGCCCTCATCTTCGCTCACATTCCCTCTTCCTGGTGCCACACCATTCCAGGATATTGACGACGATCAGAGTATCACTGTCCACTACGTCATGCCTCCTACCAACACTATTCACAAGAGCATGCTGTTGCCCGGGTTAATACCTCCCAACCCTGTTCTCGACTACAGCGACATTGAGTCAACAAGGCAAAAGTCACAGAAGTCAGGCAGACAATTCGGGGGTGCGCCGCTATATGACCAAGGAGGTCGTGGCCGTATTGACTATAATGCTAGAGGCGATGGTAATGGCTACAACAACAATGGATATGGAGGAAACAATGGCGGTTACAGAGGCGGCAGAGGCGGAGGCAACGGAGGTTATAACAATGGCCCTCGCAACGATGGTTATGGTCGTGGTAATGGCTACGGCGCACCACCGCCTCCTCCAGGCGGTTTCCAGAATCTTCCACCTGGTCTTGCTGCACAAGCTGCAGCACACTTTGGTAGAAACGGTGGAGGCCTTCCTCCACCTCCTCCTCCAGGCTGGATGCCTGGTATGGCTGTCCCTCCGCCTCCTCAACATCAAGGTGGCTATGGCGGAGGCTACAATAACAATGGCGGCGGCAGCTATAACAATGGAGGAGGTTACGGAGGTGGTGGCTACAATGGCGGCAGAGATAATAATGGCGGCGGATATCGTGGCCGTGGTGGAAGAGGAGGCGGCGGTCGTGGCAGAGGTGGATATGACAGATATTAGGAGTCCCCTGCTGGACGTGCGGAATGGTTGCAGAACATTACTGACGAAGATTGGAAGTGGGAGTCATAGAAACTACTTCATCCTGCAACACTACTCTGCTCCAATATGCCGTCAAGATGTGTTGAGCTCCAACGATAATTTGTGATTCATGCTTGTGAAAATGCTCAGCAAGGTATCCAGTCAATTTGTGATCAAATCTTGTATTCGAATCAATTAATGCTCAAAATAAGAAGAGAATGCACTCAGAAGTCAGTTACAATCCGCCTATCTTGTACCACGGTGTTGATGCTTACGAATGTTCATCGAAAACTCGGTGACCCTGTCTGACAGCTTCCCCACACATTCTAAAAGTCGCAGCGCCACAACACTTTCCCTTTCGTCACCTTTCAACATCAATCACAAAACTCTCAGATCGATTAGACCCTTTGCGATCACCACCAGCGCTATACATTACAACTTGCCAAACCTCACAACCAATTACACATACTCACGACATCACAAAGACTAAACAATGGCCGACCGCAAAGGCGCCTACGGCGGCGCCCCAGCCAGCGACACCTCATTCCGCAAAACCTGGGACCGCGAAGAATACGCCCAAAAAGCCGCCGAACGCGAACAACGAATCAAAGATGAAGGAAAAGCAAGACACGAAGCCGCCGCCGCAGGAAAAAAGTTCCATCGGCGCGCATCCACACCACCGGATGCTCGCGACACGGAAGCGCGAAAAGCACGATTGGATGTATCAGCACAGATCGGCAAGACCATGTTGGTGCCTTTGGGGTCGGCAGTGGGGAAACGAGGCAAAGGCGCGGGGTTCTATTGCGATGCTTGTGATTTGACATTCAAGGACAATTTACAGTTTGTGGAGCATTTGAACAGTAAACAGCATTTGTATGCTACGGGGCAAAGTGGAGAGGTCAAGAGGGCGACGCTGGAAGAGGTGGTGGAGAGATTGGAGTGGTTGAAGAGGAAAAGGGAGGAAGAGAAGGCAAAGGAGACGGTGGATTTGGGGACGAGATTGGAGGTTGCGAAGGAGGAGGAGGAGAAGATTAGGGAAGAGAAGAGGAGGAGGAGGAATGAAAAGAGGAGGAAGAATAAAGGGGATGGGGAGCAGGAGGTTAAGGTTGAAGTTGAGAATGATGGGGTTATCTGTTGATGAGGGTGTGGTTCTGCTGAATGACATGGATCAGCATTCTTCACACATGGTGGTGTGCAGCACTACCACATCCGGCTCCAACAGGACTTATGCTACGTCTAGTCCGAAGAGGTAGCTCGGATATTCATCAACACGACTCAGAGTATCTCTCGGAAGTCATACACGGATTTCTTCTGCGAGAAAATCTCTGACTCTCCATTCGCACGACTCTGCTTCGGTTCATGAGTCTCTACACTTTTGAGCAGCTCGATGCCGTGAAAAAGCATCGCATCATTGCAGTCACCTCAAGATGGACTCGCTCAATAGGCATGATCTTCCATCAAGGACAAGCTGTCGGTTCTAGTCGGACTGGGCCATCGAAGGGCCGATGCTTTTCACCTCTAGGTTGACATTACTACAACTTCAAGGCATCGAAGCATTTGATGCTCGAGAGAACAAACCTCGATATAGCCACAGAGTGGCATCCCAGCAAAAACAAGCTTCACTGAAAGTCTGCCTCATGTTCCAGCATGCCAATATTATCGTAGTCAATGCACTGACTGTGACCTCTATTCGTGATGATGCAGACGCGACTTTTCGTGTAATGGTCGTGAAATGATGCCAAGACTGCAGCGATTTGCAGGGACGGGTGTTTTGGTGTGGAGTAAACAAAACAGTTTGGCTGCTGCAGCTTGCACATGCGAATTCGCGATTGCCCCTTCGAGTCCTTCCTTTCTTTCCGAACTAACGACCCCTACGCCCAGCGACTTGGACGATTAGAGAGCAGACTTCGTCGCCAACTTCACCTATCCATGACTTTTGACTGAATACTGGAATACGAATAAGCCCAATAGCCGGCGCAATCATGGACGACTCAATGGCAGAGTCCGACTTTGCCATGGATGCCAGCAGTGACTTTGAGCTTCCCAAGAAGGCTCCTGCTGTGATTATTGTCCTCCTTCCTTTCATTCGTTCTCACTTCTGACAACAAGCACAGAAGAAGGCTCCTGCAAAGAAGGCAGCAGCTGCACCCAAACCCAAGGCAGCTCCCAAGAAACAAACTACTCTCAAGACGACCAAGACAACCACAAAAACAAAGAAGCCGCCGACACCGATAAGTGACGACGAGAACTCTGACGCCGACATTCACTCCGACAACGACAACGACGACAGCCTGCTCGCAGACACTCCCCCAAAGAAGGCCGCCCCCAAGAAGGCTCCTGCGAAGAAGGCTACAGCGAAGCCGCTACAAGAGATTGACAACGAGAGTTTCGCAGCCGAAGGCGCAGAGATGGATGCTTCCGACAACGACAAGATGGTCCAACCCAAGCCCAAGAAGGGCAGCGCCACCTCGCAATACCAGAAACTCACTCAGCTCGAGCACATCATCAAGCGTCCCGACACATACATCGGATCTGTCGAACGCCTTGAGAAGCAAATGTGGGTCTACAACTCCGAGAATGAAGCCATCGAGAGCCGCGAGATCAGCTACGTACCCGGTCTTTACAAGATTTTTGACGAGATCTTGGTCAACGCCGCCGATAACAAGCAGCGCGACAAGAACATGAACGAAATCAAGGTCTGGATCGATCGCGAGAAGGGCGAGATCTCGGTGCGCAATAATGGTCGTGGTATTCCTGTCGAGATGCATGAAAAGGAGGGCATCTATATCCCTGAGATGATTTTCGGTCACCTCTTGACATCCTCCAACTACGATGATGACGAGCAAAAGGTCACTGGTGGAAGAAACGGTTACGGTGCAAAGCTTTGTAACGTCTTCAGTACAAAATTCATCCTCGAGACAGTCGACTCAAAACAAGGAAAGAAGTACACTCAGACATGGTATGACAACATGACAAGGAAGGACAAGGCCAAAATCACCTCGGCCAAGAGCGACGACTACACCAGAATCACCTTCTACCCTGACTTCACAAAGTTCAACATGGACAAGATGGACGATGATTTCGAGGCTCTTGCCAAGCGCCGTGTTTACGACATGGCTGGAACATGTTCTGGCGTCAAGGTCTTCCTGAACGATACCCGTATCAAGATCAACAAGTTCAAGCAATACATGGAGATGTACACCAAGGCCATCAAGACCGAGAGCTTGATCAACGAGGGAGTCAACAACCAAGTCATTCTGACCGATAATCCCAACGAGCGCTGGGAAGTCGGTTTCGCTGTTTCTGATGGCTCCTTCCAGCAAGTGTCTTTCGTCAACTCGATTGCTACTACATCAGGAGGAACGCATGTCAACTACGTCGCCGATCAGATTGTCACCAAGTTGCTCGAAATCGTCAAGAAGAAGAACAAGGGTGGTGTGGCACTCAAGCCTGCTCAGATCCGTAACCACATCTTCCTTTTTGTCAACTGCTTGATCGTCAACCCAGCCTTTAATTCTCAAACAAAGGAGCAACTCACAACGAAGTCTTCTCAGTTCGGTAGCAAGTGTGTACTCAGCGACAAGTTCCTCAAGGACATCGCCAAGACCGAAGCCGTCAACAACATTATGCATTTCGCTCAGCAAAAAGCTGATCAGGTCTTGAAGAAGTCAGATGGCAACCGCCGAACTCGTATGAGCAACACCAAGCTGACAGACGCCAACAAGGCTGGTACCAAGGACGGTTACAAGTGTACTCTGATCTTGACGGAAGGTGACTCGGCCGCTATGCTTGCCCTTGCAGGTCGAGCTGTGGTTAACCAGGATCTCTTTGGTGTTTTCCCTCTGCGTGGTAAGATGTTGAACGTACGCGATGCATCCATCGACCAGATCTCGAAGAATCAGGAAATCCAGAACATCAAGCAATTTATGGGACTGCAGCACAAGAAGGAGTACACCGATACGAAGAGTCTTCGTTATGGTCACTTGATGATCATGACCGATCAGGATCACGATGGCAGTCACATCAAGGGTCTTCTCATCAACTTCCTACAGGTTCAATTCCCCAGCTTGCTCAAAATTCCTGGATTCCTTCTGGAGTTCATCACACCTATTGTCAAGGTCTGGAAGGGTGATCCGAAGTTTCCCAAGGCGAAGAAGGACTTCTTCACAATGCCTGAATATGAGGCATGGAGACAAGAGCCTGGCCATGACAAGGGTTGGGACCACAAGTACTACAAGGGTTTGGGTACTTCAGATACCAGAGATGCCGAGATCTACTTTAGTGATCTAGACAAGCATCTCAAGGAGTTCCACACCATGCAAGAGCATGAGAAGCAGTTGATCGACTTGGCTTTCAGCAAGAAAAAGGCCGATGACCGCAAAATGTGGCTTCAGAACTTTGTACCGGGAACTTACCTCGACATGTCCGGCAAGGAGAAGATTACCTACGACGACTTTATCAACAAGGAGCTCATTCTCTTCAGTATGGCTGACAACTTCCGTTCCATTCCTTCGCTGGTTGACGGCTTCAAGCCTGGTCAGCGCAAGATCTTGTACACTGCTCTCAGGAGAAATCTGAAGAAGGATGTCAAGGTCGTTGAGCTTGCTGGCTCAGTCTCGGGTTTGACCGCATACTCATATGGTGAAGCATCTCTGCAACAAACCATCATCGGTCTTGCTCAGAATTTCGTCGGATCCAACAATATCAACGTGCTCGAGCCCAGTGGTAACTTTGGTAGTCGTCTCCAAGGTGGTAGCGACGCAGCTAGCGCTCGTTATATTTACACTCGTCTGTCTCCTTTCGCCCGTCGCATCTTCAATGCTCACGATGAGCCACTTCTTACATACAACACCGATGATGGCAAGACTATTGAGCCAGAGACGTATATTCCCATCGTCCCTATGGTCTTGATCAATGGTGCTGATGGTATCGGTACTGGTTGGTCCACTTCCATCCCCAACTACAACCCTGCGGATGTCATTGAGAACATCAGACTCAGAATGGCAGGAAGCTCAAAGGCAGACATGAAGCCCATGCAACCTTGGTTCCGTGGCTGGAAAGGAGATGTTGAAGATATTGGCAATGGTCGTTTCAAGTTCACTGGTACCATTGAACACAAGGACAACAACACGGTCGAGGTCACTGAGTTGCCTGTTCGTTTCTGGACTCAAGACTTCAAGGCCCATCTCGAAGAGATCATCAAGGCCGAGAAGACTCCTTCTTTCATCAAGGATTACAGCGAGTACAACACACCTGAAAAGGTCCACTTCATTATCACGCTTGATGACAAGGGCATGAAGGTGGCACTTGACAAGGGTCTGGAAGACCAATTCAAGCTCAGCAGAACTATGGCAACCACCAACTTGGTCGCATTCGATGGCCAAGGCCGCATCCACAAGTACGAAACACCTCTTGATATCATGGAAGAGTTCTACCACATCCGTCTGGCATTCTACGAAAAGAGAAAGCAGTACCTTCTCAATGAGATGCAAAAGGAGCTTGACAAGCTGAGCAACCAATCTCGTTTTGTTCAGATGATTATCGATGGCAAGCTCGTTGTCTCCAAGAAGAAGAAGTCTGTTCTTGTTGCGGAGCTTCACAAGCTCAACTTCAAGCCCATTCCCAAGCTTGCTGATGCCAAGAAGCAAGGCGAGTTCGAGGAAGTTGTCGAAGAAGAAGATGACGCCGAGGATGCTGCACCCGGTCTTAATGACTTTGACTACCTTCTCGGTATGGCCATCTGGTCTCTGACCCAAGAACGTGTCGAGAAGTTGCTCAAGCAGATTGGAGACAAGGAGGCCGAAGTTGATGCTCTTATCAAGCTCTCACCCAAGGATCTCTGGACCAAGGACTTGGACGAGCTTCTCGAGGAATGGCATACTCAATTGGAGGTTGAGGCGACGCGTGCGAAAAAGTCGAAGAGCAAGGGCCGTCGCACATCTCACAAGCTCGGTCTTTTGGGCAACAGCAAGAAGCGCAAGTCGGACGATAGCGACGACGACGACGATGATGACTTTGTTGTTTCTAAGAAATCGAAAACTGCCGCCAAATCATCTGCCGCTCCGAGATCTGCTCCTGCAGCGAGGTCCAAGGTCTCGAAAGGAGCATCAAGCCTGCTCGAAAACTTCCTTACCAAACCTGCGACCAGCAAGCCACCTGGCGTATTCCCCGTCGTTGATGGAATCGAACAACAGCCCGTTGAACAACCTCCAGCAGTCAAGGCAGGTCTTATCGCGCCTTCAGATATCACCAAGCCGTTAGTGAAGAGGAAGATGACCAAGCTTGAAGACTCTGACGACGACATTGAGATGGTGTCTGAGCCTGTCGCCAAGGCACCGGTCAGGAGAGTCAAGACTTCTCTGGATACCGATGATGAGGATGAAGTCAAACCAGCTGTCAAAGCCCCGGCAAAGCCTGCTGCTAAACCTGCACCCAAGGTGAAGCCCGTCATCGAGTCTGATTCGGGAGACGATGATGTCGAGATGTTCGATGCTGCAAAGATGAAGCCAGCAGCTCAGCCTGCCACCACATCCCGTGCTGGACGTGCTGCTGCAAAGAAGCCTGTCAAGTATGCTGCTGACTCGGACGAAGACATGTCTGATGACGACCTCGGTGATATCAGCAAAATGGTCAAAGAGATCCCAAGCGCAGTAGCTGGTCGCTCTCTTCTCAGCAACTCTGCTCATCGCACTGGTGCAAGTCACAGTATCAAGTCTTCACATGCTAGAAAAGAGAGCGCCGAGCCTGTCGATGACACAGACTGGGCAGAACTCGCCAAGGGTACACCTGCCAAACCTATCGCGCAAGCCACGGCAGCAGCAAACTTCTCCGATGACGAAGATGCAAATATGGATGATGACAGCATTCTCCTTTCGACACGCAAGCCACAACCACTAAAGACGACCTCCAAGACTGCGACCAAACCTACTGCCTCTACCACTGCGAAAGCAAAGAAACCAGCAGTAGCACCAGCAAAGACACTTTCACCCGCTGCAAAGGCATACGCAGCAAAGCAATCTAAAGCTACCGCTGCTTCTGCCAAACCAGCCGCCAAAGCATCCGCTACATCTCGCAAGAAGACTTCTCTAGATAGTGAAGACGAGGACGATGATCTCGCCAATGATATCTTGAGCGATGATGACGAGGCATCTCCTGCTCCTGCTGCGGCTAGACCTTCGAGAAGAGCTGCCGCGGCTTAACCCAAGGGCAAGTATGTCCTTGATGATGACGATGAGGAGAGCGAAGAAGATGACTTTGAGGAGGAAGATGAGGAAGAAGAGACGTTCAATGATGATAGCGAGTAAGGGATGTGCTTCTGGTGACAAGTGGTGGGGAGGTCGCTTCAAAGATACCTGATGTGTCTCTCTTGCGGAGTCTGCTGAGGACAGCCGCTCTTATTTTCGTATCTTTTCTCTTTTGCGCATGCATGGGTTCCAAGGCCACTGACAAGATGGATGGTTGGGGGGGCGTTAGTCGGAGGTCTATGGACTCCTGGTCGCTACTTATCTAGCTTCTTTTTTCCTTCCCTTTTCAATTCAAGACTTTTTTGTTTTAGTTTCTGCTCTCTTACTGCTCCACTCTGGGATTGCCATGACCGAAAAACAGAGTGTATGCCCCATTTTCCGCCGTGTTTCTGTATGACGAACTCTTTAATGCTAGTGGTGATGTGCACGAAAATTCAATCAAAGGTGACTGACGATTCGACGTTGAATGAATGACTGCCTTTAAATTTTTCTCTTTTTGTCTTTTTCTTTTCTTTCTTGTCACTTGAATTTTTGATTTGTCTTTTCCTTGTCTTGGCGTTCGATTGCATTTTGATTCGATTTTTGTTTTGTTTTTCTATAATTCCAAAAGGTTGTTTGTATACTAGACGCTAATGCTAATGCTTATGCTTATGCTTATGCTTTATGCTACTTTGATGATGCCTTTCAACTTTCAGCAAAATCGCGCTTCCTTGCCTTCCCTTCCATTGGCATCCCTTTTCCTGCCTGTTCTATGAAGATTTTGCTGTTTGTTCTGGATTTGCATTTGTGTATATTCTTTGACTTGGTTGATTTTTTATCCTATCCAGTTTTGACACCACCACCACACCAACACCTTCCTTGTCCTTCTTGTTCCACTTGAACGATGACATGCATGTTTAATTGTAAAAAGTAGTTGACGACTCTTTGTCTTACGTCTTCTGGGTCAGCGGGTTTGGCGCAAAAGACGTGGATGACGCCCAAGATTTTTTTCTTTTGTTCTTGTTCATGTTCGTGGTGATGGTGATGGTCGTGATGATGGTCGTGAGAGTGAGAATGGGAGTGAGAGTGAGAATGGTCGTGATGATGGTGTCCATGTCCATGATCATCTCCAACATCATCTTCGACCCAAAACCTCGGCACTGCATATCCAGTAACTCCTCTCAATCCACTTAACTCCTGCAATGCGGTTTTGAGTCCATATTCCAAGTCATCTGGGATAACGAGAAGTAGTTTACTGCCAGAGTCTCTGACCAATGGTACAGCAGCTAGGAAAATCAGGATAGCGATGACGATTGTAGCGAGTGGGTCCCACAGGTACCAAGGTTTCCAAAGCGTGAGGATGGTGCTGAGGATTACGGCGAGGGAACCTCCTGCATCAGCGGCGACGTGGAGGTAGATACCGTGCATGTTTTCGTTGCCATGTCCATGTGCGTGATCATGTCCATGATCGTGTCCATGATGTGCGTGTCCAAAAGCGAAGAGTCCAACCATGTTGACCAGAAAGCCTAGTGTACTAACCACCAGAAGTTCCTCTACATGGCGTAACTCCGTTCCTTCCATGATTCCCTCGACAGCCTCCCAGATGAACTCGACACTGACCAGCATCAAGAAAATGCCGTTTCCAAAACCGGCGAGAACGTTAAGTTTGCCCCAGCCAAAAGGCATTTCAGGACTTGTCGGCCATTTGCTGGCAACAGCGGCACCGAGTCCAATGACCAAAGCTAAGCAGTCAAAAAACATGTGCACGGTATCGCTAAGCAGACCTAGCGAGCCACTGACCCATCCATAAAAGGCCTGTACAAGCATGAATCCAAAGTTGAGACAAGTAAAGTAGGCGATGCGGCGCGAGTCTCGCTCGCAAAGGATGCTGTGGAAGAGAGAGCCCGGACGGCAGCGGGTAAGGAGGAAAGAGGTGAATAGTGATGTCTCGGCATGTGTGTGATGTTGATGGCCATGGTGGTGGTTGCAATGTGTGTGCGCAGAAGCGTGCGCATGAGTATGGCCAACGTCATGGGTATGTGAATGGTCGTGAGAATGTGCGTGAGAGTGTGAAGTATCGTAAAGGACGGCGACATAAGACAAGGCAGCGATAGCACCATTGCAAAAAGTGCCAGGCCAGGTGTTGGGAGAGAAGAGGAGAGAGGAAGCGGCACACAAGAGACATCCCAAGGCCAGACCAGACTTTCTGGTAGTACGAAGATGCGTGGGACGAGCAAAGAGGACCAGTGCTGCAGTGATGGCCATGGAGAATGTGGTGAAGGTGATGGATAGTGGGGTGACGGAGGGAGCGAGAGAGAAGACGATGGATGCGCCGATGGTGATAATGGACAGGAGAGCACCTGCATACAGAGTAGTGGTGATGTCTGAAGGAGTGGCGATGAGAGGGGAGGTAGATGAGCCGTTTGCCGGCAAGGGTGGGTGTAGTAAGAAGACAGAAGCGAAAAGAGCTGCGTAGCCCGTGGCGAGATGGTAAACATCAGCATAGACAGTCAAGCCAAATGCATCGCTCAAGAGGCAAAGCACGAGAGCTGCCAGAGTCAGTGGTCGAGCCGAGAGAGATGCAAAAAAAGACTTGGAATGCCTGTCAAAGCAAGATAAGCTTGAGGCAAGTGCAATCAACAAGACCAAGCCCACTCGTAAGCCACCAATCTGTATGGCAGCATAGTATGGGAGACCAACTCTCAGAGTACTTGTGACCATGGCAGCTAATGACTGCAAAGTCAGAGGCCCAGAAGGAGTGAGGCCAGCATTTGAGCTTTTCCGCTTGTCCAAACCTCTTTCTGAAGCGCGAATGTTTGCTAATATGGCTATGAGGAGGAGGGTGCCAGATGTCAATGTACATGCTTGTAATAGACTCGAGGCATGATGTGCGTTGATGTAGTCGTCGATCTTGTTGCCCGCTGGTACAGCCTGCTGCAGGCGCGCATATGCAGATAGAGGAGGAAAATTGGTGTTCGGAGTCGAGTATGCGGCGGATGCGAGGAGGTAGGGTAGGGGTATGAGGATGCCGGTCAGGACTTGGATGAGGGAGAACGATGTACTGCTGGGGTTAGCAAGAGCAGCGCAGGCTTCATGTCAACAGGACGAACCTTGATGCGGCATGTGAAGGTATTGAAGATGTCGCATGGAGCGGTGCATGTTCGTGGGAGTGTTCGTGGCTGTGGCTATGGTTGTGCGAATGGCCATGGGAATGGTCGTGTGAGTGGCTTTGAGAATGAGTATGCGCATGGTTGTGGGAGTGGCCGTTGGATTGCGAATAGGTGCTGTGGTTGCTCTGCACGCTGTGGCTATGGGTGTGACCACGGACCGGAGTCGAGTCGCGTGTGTGATCGAGGATGTGCTCAGGAAAGGCGGCCGAGACTGGCGAGAGAGCATAGCCCGAGCCTTGACGGAGGTGACCCTTGAATGAAGGCTTCACGGGCGTGCGTATGGGCGATTTTGGACCAGCGAATGAGTATGTCCTGGTGTGGCCTCCTTGAGCCAGTCCATTGGGGTTGAACTGGTCCGTCTCTTCAAAGTCGAGGCCGCTGTCGAATGCTTGAGCAGCGGTTGCTTGGTCGTCGTCGAAGGGGCTGTCGTTCAATGCCCACGACGGGCCCTGGCTCATCGAGAGCGGTCGACCTGTCGCCATGCTTGTAGTCAAGTAGTACTTTTATCGAGATGCCATATCCAAATGTGATGCACTCAAAGCTTGTTTGTATAGTCCAGAGAGGAGTGCTGCAGAAGGTTGTAACAAAGGAATCTTTGTAAGATGTTGTGGCTTATCGCATGGTATGTCATGGACGTTGTCAGTTGTTCACATCCTCTTGTGTCGGGTTCAGGGGTTGGTCTAAACTTTGATCTGAATCAGGGTTCCCCTTCCCGCCTCCAGATCAACAGAGCTTCCGCCCGCCGCTCACCGCCCTGGAAGCACCTGTCGGCCGTCCTTGGCACAGATCCACACGCTGAAACACAGCCACCTTTCTGCCAGCTTTCTATCCCATGTGACGTCGACATTCGTCCACCACTTTTTGACAGAAGGGAATACTCCCTCTGGTCAAGACCTTGCTCCTTGTCGATTCTCCCAAGGTAAGGTCGCCGGACATGGACGAACTGCCTTTGATTGAAAGTGGTGTCCATCCTGGTCGCTCATGGCTGTCATCCCTATTCTGGACTATTCTGCTGCCCGTCGCTGTCACCTTATCAACTCTGGTCACTGCCTTTATTCTCACTCTACCCTCTCCTTATGATCCTCAACAAAACTCTCCCATAGATGAAGCTTCCTTCTCCGATGAGGACAAACAAAACAAGCACTCTGGATATGCTTACTATGCCAAGAATCCTAAAGCAACAAATGATGCTTCCGTCACTGTCCTGGTCCTGGGTGATATTGGAAGAAGTCCTCGCATGCAATATCACGTTGCTAGTATAGCTGCCCATGGAGGCCGTGTCAGTCTAATCGGCTATCTGGAATCTGAGCTTCTGCCAGAAATCAGAAGCAACCGCTTCGTCACTGTCATTCCTTTGGCGCCTCCACCAGAAGCTCTTCGCAATGCCAACAAGATGCTGTTCCCCATCATTGCTCCTCTCAAAGTTCTGTGGCAGATTGGAACTGTCTGGCATGCCTGTGGCTATCGCACAAAGGCTACAAAATGGATGTTGGTTCAAAATCCACCTTCCATTCCTACTTTGGCTATCGCACAGGCTATATGCTTTATACGCCATACACGTCTGATCATTGACTGGCACAATTTCGGCTACACCATCCTGGCTCTCAAATTAGGGAACAAGCATCTTCTAGTCCAGATCTCGGAAATGTACGAGCGATATGTTGCTCGTGCAGCAAATGCTCATTTCAGTGTTACAAATGCTATGGCTAGCGTGCTGAAGCAGCGATTCGGTGTCGAAGCTACACCCCTACACGACCGCCCAGCTGCTCAATTCCAGCCTTTGAGTGCCACCTCACGCTCTGAATTCCTTCACCGATGTCCGGAAACAGCACACTATGCCAAACACCTTGATCACGGCAGCTACAAATTGCTCGTCAGTTCTACATCCTGGACAGCAGATGAAGATTTCTCAATCCTTCTTGACGCCTTAGTAGCATACTCAGCGACAGTCTCCATGGCCACCCACCACTCCTACCCTAAAATCCTCGCCATAATAACAGGAAAAGGTCCTTTGAAAGAATACTACCTCAACAAAATCTCCACCTTGACCAAGGGAAAGAAACTCGTCAACGTCAAAATCTTGACCGCATGGTTGAGCAATGAAGATTATGCCTCCCTGCTCGGGTCCGCAGACCTCGGTGTCTCTCTACACACTTCATCTTCAGGTGTAGATCTTCCCATGAAAGTAGTCGATATGTTTGGCACCGGGTTGCCAGTAGTAGGTTGGTCACGCTTCGAAGCCTGGAAAGAACTTGTCGAAGAAGGTGTAAATGGTTTTGGCTTTTCCAGTGCTGATGGTTTGGAAACACTGCTTGAAGAGTTGTTTGGGAGTAAAGGAGCGAGAACGTTGGCCGCGATACGGAAAGGTGCTATGCAAGAGTGCAATAGAAGGTGGGAGGATGAGTGGTTCCCTGTTGCTGGCAAGTTGTTGGGTTTGCAAAGAGAAAAAGAAGACAAAAATTAAACTGTCGACGCAACAGTGGTGTAAGAAAAAGCTCTTTTGGATTCGTGTAGGTGAAAAAAGGCAGGCGCTTCATGATCTCAAAGAGCTATTCACCATGTTTCTTCTTAATTGTACATAACCAAAAGCATATATGTTGTGAACAGCTTACCAAAGAGTCTTTTATATACTAGTCTTTGTCAACCATTAGGAACGCATAACACCATCCTAACCTCAGACGTGTGTTTCATCCTGATGATGAAGTGCTATCAACCGCTCACAATTGTACTTTTCCATATCTCGACCGGATAATGAACATTACTTTGATGACATGATCCGTTGAACCTCATGCGCATCCCGCAATTCTGGATGCTTAACCAAAAAAGCTTCCATCTCAGGTCTCAAGTCCCGTTGTCGT
Organism: Aureobasidium sp. M94-06E; assembly: GCA_037040395.1. NCBI lineage: Eukaryota > Fungi > Ascomycota > Dothideomycetes > Dothideales > Saccotheciaceae > Aureobasidium > Aureobasidium sp. M94-06E. The sequence goes on along the minus strand of JAXQGV010000173.1, from coordinate 727,654 downwards.
GCAAGTTCAAATCTCCGATCCTTTGCCACAAACTCTTGATGTATATCTCGGAAATTGATGGCGGATTGGAATATCTGCCTTTCCCTCGCGCTAGCCAGTAATCTTGTCAATTCATCGCTTCCTCCGGTTTTTGAAGTTTCTCTAGCTCTGAAAGCTTGAACTAGATAGTCTCTGTTGTGGTGAAAGGTTTCTCCGGGACTTGTGCCATCGTTATGCCATCCAGGTACATCGGCTAGAAACCAAGGGAATTGGATTACAGCTGGGAGAGGAGCTTGAAAACTCCAATCCCAATCGACAACACTGGAAATTCGTGTCAATGAGACGAAATTTTGAAATGGTAGATGCAGAGAGGAATGGTAGGTGTTGTTTCTGCACACAACATACATACCCACTCAATTCCAACCTCTCATCCACCAGAATGTTATGGGCATGTAAATCACCATGTGCAATTCCATACTCTATAACATGATCAACATTTTCAGAGTAATGGTTAATCATCGATCTTATGACCAGGTAATCGTGTGTGGTACCCCATTTCCCAGTGCCGGTTATACATCTCTTGATAGCTTTGTCAATCATATCTTCCAACCATTTGGAGTACGGTATAGCAGGGAGTTCTGGTTCAGTAATCCGTGAAGCTGGAGTTGACCACAACTCGACAAGAAACCCAGCTAGCGAGTTCAAGAAACGTATCTGCTGTGATTGTGGAATCAATGAATTCCAAACGCCAAGAGGCTTGCCAGAAATCAGTTCTTGCAGTACAATCATGTTTTCTCGAGGGCTGTTTTGCTGCTGTTTGTCGAGGTTGTGCCAATAAACCTTTGGAACGCGACAATCTGGGTTTACAGATGCAATGTGTTTGAGGATATTAACGCCGCGCCGTTCTAGTGCAAGGTTGTGTTGGGGTTTTGCTACGCGAGCGAGTATTTGGGACGTATCTGCTAGTGTTACGATGTATATGTCGTGGGAACGACCGATTTGGGAGATGTTGCCGGGGTCTAGGGTTACAGTGCCTGTGCCCGGTCGAAGGGAGCGGGCTTGTGGTAATATGATGGTCTCGAGCGAGGTTTGTTGATCCATCTTCTATCATCTGAGTATCGAGAGTATGAGAAGTATCAAGCGCATGTCCGAAAGAAAGGGACGAGTGTTGGGAAATGCCATGGTATCTATGCCTGACGACGCCATGCATATTGTTACCAACGATGTTTCATACGCAAACGAGCTGTGATAGCAACCCATCCATGCGGCTGCATATGCAAGGTTCGTTGCCAGCGAATAGTGAGTGTCACCAAGTTTGAATCAAGTCTGCAAGCCACTCACCTATCCAACGAATAGGAACCCACACCTGCATCAACCCTGCATAATTTGGTTCGCCATGTGGAGGGTTCATCTGTGAGATGCGCGCGAGATGAGTCTTTGACGAGACCGGTGATATGGACAGGCATCCGCCCAGATCTTCTGAAAGGAGTGAGTGGTCAGAATGTTCCAGAAAGCCTTTTGGAAACATACAAATGAAACATCAAAGCAGTCACTTCCTAATCACTCGAATGATGCCGAAACGGAAAGCAGCCAGTGGCGCAACACAGCGGTCCCCAGCGAAGAGTTGCACATGGATGAAAGGCCTGCTGTCAAATGAGAAAGGAAAAAGAGCTGGATTCTCCAACTCCTTACTTTTCGGTGATCCGATGCAATACACAAATCTGACCAAAGGCAAGAGCGAGATGCAACAAAAACACAAAGAGAGAAAAGGAAGAAAAAGAAGAAAAAAAATATCCCTGAACGCTCAGCGGGATACAAAAATGGTAATAAAAAGAAGTGGTGTAGAGAAAAAACATATTTTGGTTCAACCCACCCAGAAAGAAGTATTTTCCAACCTCGCTTTTTTTTCCTTCGTTCTTCACTCTCAATTTCTCTTCCTCCTGCAATCTGCGAATCATATCTTTTGGAAAAGCATAACTTTTTGAAACCGCTGGTTAGAGAAGAAAGCATGATGGACGGAGCACTGTCTTTCTACGAGGAAGTCTCGTCAAGCTTGGTCTTCTCGAGGTCAGCAGCGACGCCGTCGGCAGAGTTGCCGTTGGTAGTTGCGCCGTTCTCAGAGGTTTCGGCTTCGAGGCGCTCAATCTCCTTCTTGGCCTTGTCGATGTTCTGCGAGAGAAATGTTAGCTTTGCAAAAGTAGTTGTTGGGATGAGTTCATCTTACCTCCTGGGTCTTGCGGGCCTGGTCCTTTTGCCAGCTCTCGAGCTTGGACTTGATTTGCTCAACAACAGCGGGAACAGCGGCTTGCGATGATGGAGGCTGGACATCGATCTTGGCGAGTTGCTCGATGACACCGAAAGACAGGTTGAACTTGGCTTCAGGGGCGGGAGAGGCGTTCTGGTTCTTGCGGTTCTTCTTGCCCTTTTTGCCACCAGTACCGGCCATGTAGTCCTCGTCGGCCTCACCCTTGCGAGGAAGAGCAGTGCCCTTGATGCCAGTGGCTTCAACGGTACGGCTGGCTTGAGCAGCAAACTTGCCAGGACCGGCAGCAGCCTTGGCCTCTTGCGATGAAGGGTCGAAGTAGCGGATGAGGGACTGGGCGGTCTGGATCTCGTCACCGTAGGCAGGGGCGCTGGCTTCCTCGAGCTTGGCCTCGGCGACCTGCTTGCGCTTGCCGGCCTCGTAGGCGTCGCGCTCAGCCTTTTGACGCTCTCTGCGCACGCGGTATGCCTCCTTCTCGTACTCGGCGTAGGCGCGCTTGGCTTGCCAGTACTTGTCCTTGATGTCCTTGAGGTTGGTGTATGCGACCTGCTGGGCCTCGTTTGCACGGGTGCGCTCATCACGGAGCTGGTTCAAGTTCTTGAAGACCTCGTCCTGCTTGGCCTTGATCTCGTCGAGCTCGGTGGTGATCTTGGTGTACTCGTCAGACAGGGCCTTGCTTGCTGGATCATCCATGGACTTCTTGATGTCAGCAATCTGAGCCTTGATGTCGTCGATCTGCTTCTGGGCCTGCTCGAAACCAGCGAAACCCTTCTTCTGCTTGTTCAAAGCGGTGATTTCGGCAAGGTTCTTCTTCTCATCGACAATCTTCATGGTGCCGGTCTCGACCTGGGCTTGCAGACGGTTGATCTCGTTTTGGATTTCATCGACGGAGCGGAAAGCGACACGGCTGCGGGCAGTCTTTTGCTCATTGATGCGCGACTTGAGCTGTTCATCGAGACGCTGAATCTGGCCGAGTTGCTGGGCGCGACTCGACTTGCCCGACTTTTGTGCCTCGCGGATCTCATTAAGTCTTGCGCGCAGCTCCTGCTGTCTCTTGGCCTCGGGAGACTCCTTGTTGTTGGGACGCGAGTCGAGCTTGGCCTTGATGGACTTCTGTAGAAATGGGTTAGTACGTATGCAAAGACTACAACTTTGAGAAATGCACTTGCCTGTCTCTCGACAGCAGCATCGAGAGCCTTTTGTGCTTCGGCGAGAGTCTTCTCGTACTCGGCCTGGTCAGGCTTCTCAGGCTTGGTGACAGCGGGCTTCTGAGCACCAGCATCAATAGTGCTCATGGTGGCAGCAGACGGTGTTGCGAGGTCGGCCATTGTGATTGTGTGCTTGAAGAAAGACAGAAAGGGAGAAAGAAGCCAGCGTTACCAAAAGCACCCGCAACCGTGCTCTGTCGAGTCTCGACGACGGGTGAATTTTAGACTCAATCTCGGCTTGCGGAGAAGTTGCCGCTTTCCAGCCAATCACACCACACAGCGGTACTGTGCCTTATACAGCACTTCCGGCCCTCTTCTAAATCGCTCCTTGAATCATCGCACTAGATCATCGATCTCCAAATGTGCAGGTCTTGAAGTCAATTCTCTGGCATTCATTCGTCGATGGACGTCCCTGTAGCTGCTAACGTGCTTGGCACTCTCGGAGCTGTATGTCCTCATCATCTCGACCAATTTCCACAATTAATTTGACCTCGTGATTCATAGGTATGTTGGTCTGTTCAGGTATGTTGATCTCACTCTATATCATCCATTCTAGCAACACTGCACTCCAAGTATAACTCGTTCTTTCCTCATGACTTCGATTCTCGAATGAGACAATCCACAATCCTGACAAAGAACGAATGGAAGTAGGGAAACTAACACTACCCAAAGCTGATCCCTCAAATCATTATAAACTACCGCCGCCACAATGCTACTGGTCTCCAACCTTCCATGATGATGTTCTGGGCTTGGGCAGGAGTTCCTCTCGGTGTCTACAACATCACCTCCTCCTTTAACATCGCTCTACGCATCCAACCTCAAATCCTTTCTTTTCTATCTCTTCTCACCTGGATCCAAGTTTACTACTATGAGAAAAAGTGGTCTATATTCCACAGTCTGCTTGTCGTTGTGCCAATTGCTTGTTGCATGGCTGGCATCGAATTAGGTCTGATACTCGCTTTGAGAGAGGGCAAAGACAGAGGTGTCAATTGGCCACTAACACTCATGGCTGTTCTTGCAGCAGTATTTCTTGCTTGTGGTGTGCTAGCACACTATTGGGATATCTACACCCATAGAACGGTCAGGGGTATCTCATTTACCTTTTGCTTCATCGATGCTCTTGGAGACTTGACTTCTCTAATCTCGGTGTTTTTCCAGCCGAAGCTTGATGTCTTGGGCATTGTCATTTATGGCGTTGAGTTGTTTCTCTGGTTGGGCATTTTTGCTTGTGGCGGATACTACAATCTGAGACCTTGGTTGAGGGAGAAGAGATGGACGAGAAGACAACACAGTTCCGAGAGCGTTACAGAAGATCCTGGAGAGGATGTTTATATGCATGATATGCCCTCTTCTACGTCGGCGTTCAGCACTTCTTCTGCGACTATGGAGGCTATCGGCTTGCGAGATAGACATACGACTACGACATCGCAAGCATAAAGCGATCGTATCATACCTTTGCCTGCTGATTCCTCGATATGACCATCATTTGAGTCTATTGAGTGTCGTCGTCCAAGAACATAGAGATTTCACACATCCACGCACATCTGTGGTAGTCTTATCCTGGCTCAGCATGTGTCAACCCCAGCAGAAAGACAACAAATCACTCTATACTCTATATTTACAGTCTATAAAAACATACCTCTAGTATCCCAAATATTGCCACATCTACGCTCTATGCTCACTAGATCTACTCAATCTCTTACCAGCCTGCAAGCTCATTTCCAAATTCTCCTCTTGCAACTCTTGCATCAATTGTGGCTGTGCCCTTCTCACCGGCTTGATCTCAAACAACCTGTCCATCTTATCCAATGGCACTGACTTGGTCTCTGGAAGCAGGTACCACACAAATCCTAAACTCAATGTCGACATGCCTGCAAAGAAGAAATACATCCCGCAGCCATCGGGTCCCATGCTAGAGATCATATCGGGAGTGAAGCGTGCGATGATGAAGGTCCAGAGCCAATTCGACATCGACGCAGATACTTGTCCCACGTTTCTAGAAGCGGTGGTGAACATTTCGGCATTGATGACCCAGGGTGTGCCGTTCCATGATGGAATGTAGAAAGTGGTCCAGAGGTATACCATGACGATTGTGGCAATACCTTGAGATGACAAATGATCTGAGGCGGTTGTGCCACTGCCGCTGCTGACCTTGGAAGTAATCAGCGCGCCGATAATGTACATGCAGGAGGCGCCGGCGATGGATCCGTAGACGAGGAGTTGACGGCGACCCCATTTGTCGACGAGAACAGTGAGCCAAAGGACAGTCATGACGGTTTTCAAGACACCGAAGATGCCTGTCATGAGGTCGACGGTGTAATTGCTGTTGATACCCATGGTTCTAAAGATGGTTGGAGAGTAATAGTTCTGCAGCGAAGCATCAGTACAGGAATGCTAGACAAGAGCGGGTACCCGCTTGGAACCAAGCGCTTTTGGGGATACTCACGATAGCATTGATACCAGAAAAGTTTTGTAGGACGAACAACATATGACCCAAGAATAGACGCCAAAGGATTTTGTTATCGGTCAAAGCAAGCTTGATGGGCTGGAAGAAGCCTTTTGGTATCTCATCGTTCGCAGCCTCCATCATTTCAACTTCTTCGATGATGTACTGATCAGTAGGCTCGAGGTTGCGAATCCAGCAAAGATTCTTGATGGCCTTCTCGCGACGACCTTTGCTAAACAGCCAACGTGGTGTTTCTTTAAGCATGACGCTGCCTATCAAGACCATACCAGCTGGTACAAGTTGCACGGCGAACGGAACAAGGAATTGGTTCCGTCCGCTCAAAGGCGACGATCCTTCCGAGACTCCAAAGATGATCCAGAAGCCAACAAGGCCGCCGGTTTGCCACCCGAGTTCATATAGTCCGACGAGTCTACCTCGAATGGCAGGAGGGGCGATCTCGGACAAGAAGATTGGGACCTGTACAGGGTCGGGTTAGTCATGATTACCACTGACAGCACTAACAAAGTTCAAGCAGAGTGGACGATTGACAGTGAGATGTAGGTCAAGAGAGAAGGCGGGCATATTCTGGGCCGGCAGATTCAAAGGAGTTGACTTACCACCATAGTGCACCCACCCACTCCAAAGCCAGAGATGACACGGCCAGCGTACAGAGGACCCAGACTGTGGCTCGGACTCAAGGTGATACCAGCGCCAACGAGGAAAGTGGTGATGAAGATCCAAATGCTGGCTCTCCTGCCAAGGAAATACGACGTTGTGTACGCGAATATACTGCCAAAGAAAGCACCAGCCTGGAACAGAGAAACGATGTTGGCTGAAATGAAGCTAGCCTTCGAATCGCTCAACTGATCAAGACCATAGTATGCTTGGAATGAATCAAGAGCGACTGTGGTACCAATGAACGAAGTAGTATAACCAATCATGCAAGAAGAGAAAGCAGCGACAATGGCCGAAAGATAGACTCGCCAGTTGTAAACACATGGCGGCGTAGGTCTATCTTCGATCTTGGCAAGGACACCCATTTTCGCAAACTTGGAAGGAGGAAGTTGCAAAGATGAGGTTGAGGGACAAGGCTCTTTTGACACATCTTCTGGGGCTTGTTCTCCACGGGTTGCCATCATTCACTGTGCCCCGACGTCAATTCGCGCCGGGTTTGCCGTGCGCGGATGGTCAAATGGCCGTTTCTGACCAGAAGGTGGTGACTGATCTGCATCTTTCGAATTTGTCGCGGGTACGTGCTCTGCCAGTTGACCAACCAAAAATTTTGCATTGACTGACTCAACCCCACAGACCCTAGACAGTTTGCGGATTCGTAATGCGACGCTCCTGGAGTTATGGGGTCACTCCGTGGGGATTCTCTTTTCGTTCAACACGATTGGCTTGATAGCAGCATCTTTGAGGCATGCGTGTTGAACGGCATGACGCGAATCGTGTTACCGAAAGTCGGTTGCGGGACAAAGCCCTAGGTCAAGCAGTTGACTGTACCTACCTTGAGTGTATGTTCGCGCACAGTCGACTTATTCTCAGATCGGTAATTCTTCTTTCTTGCTGTTCAAACCAATATCGGGTATAGCTCAAATCTCGTTTCTAGCACGAGGTCCATACTTTTACTCATGTCGAGACACATTGTCGTATCTAAAGGCTTCGCAAAGCTCCCGGAACGTGCAATGGCACGCCGAGTATGTCGAAGAAGGGCGCCCAACCAAATGCAAGGTTCGGTCAGCATTGATCTCCCAACGTCGAGATATGAGGTCTTTGTGGGTCTTGGAGCGCGAGTCCGGAGCGCAATGTGGTAGATGGAAGGTGTGGGGAGACGAGTGGGAAGCAGTTACGGCAGTTTGGGGCTTTATATGGCTAAGAGCTTATCCGAGCAGCTCTTGGCTTACCTTGCACCTCGGACATTGGAAAGTCAAGCGGAGAACAACGACATCCAGCTCGGATCAACTAATTGACTTTCTGGCCCTTGCAAACATTCTGAAGCCAATCCCTGCAGCTCATGGATGCATCCTTCTCGTATGCTCAAGACCGTCATAGTTCAGCTATAGAGATGCACAATACTCCCGCCAAAATGGGTTATTCAAGATTCACGACAGAAACGCTTGTGCATTTTAATAGTACATAAACAAGCTTCATGCCTCGAGATGTCAGAATTTTGATCTACCTTACAAGGACTGAGATTGGCACAGCTTGAAGTATATGCCTTGTTTCTGTATCAGCTCATGGTGGGTACCCTGCTCGACCACAGTACCCTGGTTCAACACGAAGATCTTGTCTGCATCTTTGATCGTCGACAGTCGATGGGCAATGGCTATTGTAGTGCGACCAGTTGAAGCCTGAGCAATAGCTGCTTGCACCAATTTCTCAGACTCTGTATCTAATGCCGAAGTAGCCTCATCAAGCAAAAGCACTTTAGGTTGGCGAATAAGTGCTCTTGCGATCGAGATACGCTGTCTCTGGCCGCCGGATAATCGTGTACCTCCAGCTCCGCAGCCAGTTTCTAGACCTTCGGGGAGAGAAGAGACAAAGTCCCAGATATTAGCTTGACGACAAGCCACTTCGACTTCAGCGTCTGTGGCTGACTCAACTGTGCCGAGAAGAATGTTGGCGCGAACGCTTGTGTCAAATAGACTTGGTTCTTGTTGCACGTATGCGATACCATCTCTGTACTTTCGAGGACAGTAATCTCTGAGTTCTTTGTGATGGTTCTTGATCTTGCCGGCCGATGGCTCGTAGAATCGTTCCAGGAGTGATACCACAGTTGACTTGCCACAACCTGATGCGCCAACAAATGCAACAAATTCTCCCGGGTTGATACTGAGGTCCAATCCATTGATGATAGTATTCTCGGGCCGGGTACTGTAAGCAAATTCGACTTTTTCCAGTTCAAAGGTTGCTGAGTCTTTTGGCTCCGTCTCGCATGCAGATACCTGGGTGCACTGGTCGTGTATACCTATGCGTGGACGTCGAGCTCGGAGCCAGAGAATCTCATTGGCACCAGCGCGTGCTTTAGAAAGTGATGTGCTATACGCGATCATTTGTACCGAGCCTTCAGCAGCAAAAACGACTGCAGTAAACACGGTGAAAAACTGATTTGTGCTGTACTCGCCAACAGACATCAGACGTGCTCCGTACCACAAAGTCAATGCCATAGCAGCGAACTCGACAGCTTGAGCTACAGCGAAGAACAGATTTGCTGTGAGCAACATCTTGCTAGATCTCTTTGTGATATTCCTAAGCTGCGATTGGTAGCGATCAATGACATGTTGCTCAAGAGCGAGTGAAGCCACAGTCCTAATTGCTGAAACTGCCTCTGAAGCAGTGGCTGCACTGTCGGAGAAGAGCCTCTCTGTGGCTTCTTCGAGTTTGATTTCCATTCTGAGACGGCAGTATCCCATACCAACTACCGGTACCATGATGGCAAAGATGGCGACAAGTGCCAGTTTCCATCCAAAGATGATAGCGGTGATGGCAGAGGATACCAGCATGATCAAGACGATGAAAAGTAGTGCAGAGTTGAGACCAATGAATTCAAGCAGGTTCGCAGGTGCTTGAGACAAGCGGGATACTATGGCCCCAGTACCATTTTCAGGTCGATCGAAATATTCCATGTCTTGGTATATGATGTTGTTAAACATATCTTCACGATACTGCCTCGAGATGACCTGCTCGCATGTCAGTACATGTTGACCAAGAACGTGGTAATAATTTCCAGAATCCATATAGAACCAAGAATCTTGAAATTCCGACTTACCTGACAGACAACATTCGACACATATCCAGCGACAAAGTATAATATGCCATTAATGATGGCAACGATGAACAGCATGAGTGCGTAAAAGTTTCCCCTGTTCGTCAATTGAGTCCCTTCCAATTGAAATGTGGTGATCAATCTGCTGATCAGAATAGCCAAAGCTGGGTAAGTGAGTCCGCCAACGACACAAGCCGCTGCAATGATCAAGAGAGACAGCCAACAGTCTCGGCGTTCTTTGACGAAAATGACAAAACACCTCAACAGGCTGTAGTCCAGGCCGTGGGCGGTCTCATCCAAATGCTGGTCGAGCTCTTTTCCAACACCATTGGACTCCTTGCGTGACAGGCTCCGATCGACGGCTGTATGCACATTTTCTTCCTTTTTGGCAGTCTTGTTATCATTCCCTAGATCTTGTGCCATCACAAGACGATAGTAGGCGCCTTTTTGGTCTAGAAGCTCGGCATGGGTACCTTGCTCCTTGATGATACCTTTGTCAAGCACCACGATTCGGTCGGCATTCTTGACAGTAGAAAGCTTATGTGCGATAACAACTGTGGTCCTCGAGCCTTGCAATCGGTCCAAAGCGCTCTGAACTTGGCTTTCAGCTTCAGGGTCCAAAGCACTGGTGGCTTCATCGAGGAGAAGGATCTTTGGGTTCGATATTATGCTTCGGGCGATCGCAATTCGCTGCTTCTGGCCTCCTGAAAGCATACTGGCTCGCTCGCCTACCACAGTCTGGTATCCATCAGGTAGCTTTCTGATGAAGTCGTCTGCGTTTGCATCCCGGCAAGCTTCTACCACTCTGGCCTCGATCTCATGCTCGGGCAGATCTGCCGCGCCGACAAGGCCTAATCGTACGTTCTGGTAGATTGTTGTGTTAAACAGCACCGGCTCTTGTTGGACAAATCTGACCTGAGTGCGAAGCCATTGAACGTCAAGGTCACGGACGTCTCGCCCGTCGATCTTGATTGTTCCTGACTCAGGCTCGTACCAACGCTCCATCAAGCCTACTATGGTAGACTTGCCAGATCCTGATGCACCAACCAGAGCAATCGTGCTCTTCGCCGGGACCTTCAACGAAAAATCGTCAAGGACACGGACATCTGGTCTGGTGGGGTAAGCAAAATTGACAGCGGTGAGCTCAATCTCTCCTTGAATTGACTCTGGACGTTGTCCTCTGTTGTCTAGGGGATCCAAAAGAGATTGTCTGTCAATCACCTCGAGCAGTTCTTCGGCGCTGCTAGCCGCTTTTGCTATGGTACAAGTTAGACAATTCTAGCAAGAATATAGAATTGATTTAATATGGCTTCGAATAGAACATCCGTAACTTAAGAGAAGATTTTTCAGACAAATTCCAACTCAAATTGTACGTACCGATGACTTGCATCTGCGGCGCAACTTGGGTCACAGATTGGGCGGCGACAAGAACAGCGAATATGACTCTGCATGATGTTAGCAAATGGCACATTCTGAGGAGCGATAGCTTATCCTACGTAATGATTTTGCCAGGGGCTTGAATCTCGCCCCCAGCATACATATGAATGCCTTGCCAGAAAGCTAAACCATAGCCAGCAAACACAAAGAAGAACTCATTGGCGTAAAGTAGGCCCCAGTTCAGCGACTTCCGCATGCCTTGCTTCTTGGCATCATCCAAAATTCGGTTATGCCTTTCAATCATCCTAGGTTGGGACCAGTAGGCGTGCACTACACGAATGCTTGAAAATACTTCCGTCGCAAGAGAACCTGCTTTGCCATACAGCTTCATGCATCTGTTCTCCTGCGAAGCATCAATAGCAATGCCAATGCCTGTGGTGATGACGATGGCTGGTATGATGCAGATCGTGATGAGAGCAAGTTTCCATTGCACTGCAAGAGCCACAACGAATGCTGTAACCAATGCACTGATAGCTTGCACTATCAAACCCAGCTTCTCTGCCATTCCTTGTTGTATGTGACTTGAGTTGGTGCTCAAACGAACGGCAATCGCGCCAGTGTTGCCATTATCGAAGAAAGCAATCTCTTGTCTCAAAGTCTTGTTGATGCAGTCGATACGCAATGCTCTGACCGTTCGCATTGCAGCGAACGAGAAAGCAATCGTCCCGACATAGAACACAACCAGTTTTGCGATCGCTAGGTAGACGAGGTACAGACTAGAACATAAGTCAGTGCTTAGTTTTCTTGCTCTCCTCTCTGTATGACACAGTTCCTCTATCGCACGGCCGCAGTTCAGACCAGTGACATAGTCGTAGGAATAGTCCAGCAGACTGTCTGTTCGATAATGTCACTCCTTCGGGGAGACAAACATCTGCTATAGCCATAATGTGACATGCTATAGTGCACAGGAAGGTCTTTTTGGGGTATCGTACCTAGCTTGTGCAATCTCAGAGCGAAAGTGATTGACCGAGATATTGCCAATTGCAAAATCGTTGAAGGTGTTCACGAATTGGCCGAATATAAGATCAAGTAATGGTAAAGCAGTTCCTGAAGCTGCCATACATATTGTTCCAATGGTATACAGCACGATACCTGTGCGATCGGCATATCGGAACATCCGCTTCCAACAATTAGTCAAGACTTGTCAGAAAGCATCGTTCTACATACAAAATAGGCAGCCCATCCTTGAGTTTTCACTGCTTCGGCTGTTGTGTCAGGATCTGGTGTCTTTTCACTGTCCGACATCGTATAGAATATCGATTCTGCGTGCGAAACTGCATCGTGAACTTTCAGATGTAGCCACAATATTATAACTCAGAAATCTGCTGCAGTCAACGAAAAGTCGTTTGATGTCGCTGTCGATCGAGGTTGCCGTTCGCAGCGCGCGGGCGCCGCAGCGTCAGAGGATGAGCTTGTAGAACGTGATGAGTCCTTCGACGTTCTCTACTCCGCAGATTGGCGCGTTTTTGGCTAGTAACATGATACCATGACGCGCTCTACGCAAATGCATCAACGTCTGAAGGAAGCTCGCTGTCCGCGGACGCCCGAACGAGCAGGTCCAATAGCCCATTTTCCTAGAATGCTTACAACATTATCTAAAAATATGCCAAGTTCATCTCTTCTGCCTACGAGGGATTGTAGACTGACGCGCGCCCAGTCTTGGCTCACAGGATATAATCGCTGAGAGCGCTATCTGGTGGTTCCACAAGGGCGTTTCTGGGCAGGGCATTGAGGGCAAGCTTCTAATCATACCAATCTCGGGGTCCGCGCCTTCTCGGGATTCGAAAGCATTGCAGGAGTACTGATCGCTGTTGATATCGAACGTGCTCTGGTACAGAATGACAGATTCGGAAGATGGAACAACCGCTTTCAGCAGGTCATTGCCAAGAGCAGTATGTTAGTCGGCTCTACATACCTTGACTACGTTGACATGATCATAGTGTGATGTTTGTCGAGTCCGGAAAATACGGTGTGACAAGACCACACCCTGCTCTAATTGCAAGACTGCTGGTGTTACATGCAAGATCACCAGCAGAAGCAACGACATTACCAAACCACGATCTAGAGTGCTTATTTCTAATCAGTAGTAAGCGATCATCCTAGAGTAGAGCCGGAGATACAATCCTCTCTAGGGCTGTATCTAACTTAAGCTAGTGAACAGAAGATCGATCGTCTGGAATCGCGCCTTGAGAGCATAGAGAAATTGCTCCAGGTCTTAGCCTCGGGAAAAAAGACCCCTTCTGAATGCAGACAACCTGAATCTGGACCATCGTCTGTGGCCTTCACACCTACGCCAAGTACTTCTTTACCGATCCGTACTCCCCAAGTTGAGCAATTTGAAGGAGAATCTTCTCTGGTGGCTCATTCAAGACAAGCACACGAAGCCTTGCAACACTTATTAGAGGCAGCACCAATAACTATCCGCAATGATCCTAACACAGTCAATGCTCTCGCATCTCTACGCAACTTGCTAGAAAAGCACCGCTCCGAACCTCCTAGCGTCAGCCTGTTATCTCGAGTTGTATCGTTGGCCGACCTTCAGCATTCGGAACTACCTCCACGCGAGGAAGTACTGAAGCTCTTTGCTCATGTCGAAGCGGATGATTTGCATGACATGTTTACCTGGTGGCTCTTCGACGACGTTCAAGACTTTTACCGAATGTACGATGAATTCTGTCATTCGCCCTCGACATGTCCTCTTGCGATTTCCGTCCTGGTGTACTGTGCGCTATGCTGGCTTTTGGAAGGCAACCCAATAATGCAAAGAGCAGGGGTGGACATGTCAAAATATGCTGACTATGTCCCGATCTGTTACAAGCACCTAGCTAGCTGTATATCTTCTTTCGATATCTTTTTGGAACCGACCGATACCAACATAGCAGCTCTCTCATCTGCTGTGAGTAAACTGGCATCATTCTCAGGCGGAAGAACGTATTTGTTGACACGATCCAGGCTGCATTCGCTATATACACTGCCGATATCAACGCAGCTTGGACGCTGACCAGCACTGCAGCGCGATTATGTCAATCTCTGGGTTACCACCGCTTGATCCCTGACAGAAATGGCGATAATGAGGTATATGTGAAGCGAGCTATGTTGTTCTGGTCTGTCTACTTCATAGACAAGTCTTTGTCACTCCGCCTTGGTCGGGCATCTGCGCTCCAAGACTACGATATTTCAACCTCTCCAAAAGACGTGTTTAACATTTGGAACGGTCAAGAGCCCTATGACTACAAATCTGCCAAACTAACTGAGTGGTTGGATCTCTCGTTAGAAATGGCAAGAATTCAGGTAGGTAGATGTTCGTCATCTAAACCCACCAATCGCTGACAACCATAGGGTGCCATATATGATAAGCTTTACGCTCCTGGAGGTATCAAATCTCTGTCTGAGCGACAAAGACAGGGCCAGGAGTTCATAATCAAGATCCACGAAGTGCTGTCTATGAATCAAAAGGTTAGTCCTTTCCGATTCGAGCGTTGGGTTACCTGACTGAACATGTCTTCCTTCTAGTGCTTCGCAGAGCCAGGCTGGCTTGAGGAATACACCTCCTTTTACAAGGAAAGCAGTGATGTTATTCTTTACAGCTTGTTCACGCTTGTCTATCGAGCCATGCCTGAAGCTGCAAATGCACAACAGCTCTCTTTACAAGCCGCAAGGTCGACCATGCAAGTACATTACAGTTGCAGCAAAAAGGCCGAATTCATGGGTTCTGAATTCAAACTTGAATACATGACTTGGTAAGCTGATCGAACATCTGACTCTAAAGACAGCTCTGCTAACGCTTTCTAGGTCAATCATGTTATGTCCCTTCACATCCTTCATCGTACTCTTCCGAAACGTCATTACAGACCTCAACATCGATGATCTAAAACTGCTCGAAGATTTCGTTGCGTCGATTGAATGGCTCAACGACAAGAACCAGCGCGAACCACTTCAGCGCTTCCAACAACTCTGCCAAGCCTTCTACAATCTCGCCAAACACTTTGTCGCAGCTCGATTGCGTGCAAACACTGAGCATCAAGCTCATCCTGATGCAAGTCAGATGCTTGTGATGAGCACTATGCAACAGACCTCAGGCTTCGATCAATCGTTGAACGATTTGGCGTTTCCGGAAGACTTCCAGACTTGGATGGATACGAATATGGACTTTATGAATGATAATTGGTTGGCTTTTGGAACGCTTTGATCGGTGCTCCTGGGTCGATAGCATAGCTTGTATGAGCTGCAAAGTCACGGATGCGGTGTTGATTACCTTCAG
This sequence comes from Aureobasidium sp. M94-06E, assembly GCA_037040395.1. Taxonomy (NCBI): domain Eukaryota; kingdom Fungi; phylum Ascomycota; class Dothideomycetes; order Dothideales; family Saccotheciaceae; genus Aureobasidium; species Aureobasidium sp. M94-06E. The sequence continues at coordinate 712,294 of JAXQGV010000173.1, read as the reverse complement.
TAGTGCTTCCTTGCACACATTGCGACTTCACATTACCCTCAAGAATCACCCCCGAGGTTCAACCGTGGTTCAACTAATACCGATTGTCATCCTACCGACTACACTGGATATTTCGAGCCTTTCGTCGTTGCTCCAGTCATGGCAACGTCAACAAGCTTGTCGAGTAAGCATCACGAGAACGAGATGACGATGTCGTCCACACAGTTGGTCATTGTGACAGGGTGACATCCCCATCAAGAACTTCTAGCCACATTATCGTCGATAGAGCTCCAACGACGAGGCAAAGGACCATTGCTTCTCACTTATGCTATTATTGATCATCACGCACTGCTTTTGAGTTCGTGGCATCGTTACCAAGGCGCGTTGTGGTCGTTACACAGCTATCTGGTGGTTGCGAGTGGGAAACACCACAAAGACCGGCCGTCCCCGTAGCAGTGAATCGAGCATATGCTCGAAAGACAGAGAGATTGGATAACACCGACACAACATAAGAAACACAAGATATACACCCACGAAAACAGGGTGATGAAAGAACGTTTGGGTTCATAAAAATGTTTTGTTCAATAGTAAAGTTCGTGGTAATAAACACGCTCTCGCTAGCAAAATAGACATAAGAAAACTTTTTGTACCAAAAGCACGTCTCTTCCTTTCCTCTCTAATACGAGAATCGAGATATTGCTTCCAAAAGTCGAAGATTGACCCTTCATTCCTGCCACACGTTGTTACATATCATCGCGCGCTTCTTTCGCCCCTATCGGTTTTGTTCGTAATCGTCACCTCTATGTCGTGGAGATGCAAGTTGGGTATCTTCTAAGGTTGGACCATGTCGAGGCCCGGGTATTGTTGTTTGTTGTGTTGTTTGCGGCGGTTCCGAGTTTACTTGATCTCGACACACTTGACGTCGAAGATCAAGGTGGAGTTCTTGGGGATGCCGGGAAGAGACTGCGAGCCGTAGGCGTGGTGGGCAGGGACGGTAATACGTCTCTCGCCACCAACCTGGATGCCGGCAATACCGATGTCCCAGCCCTTGATGACCTCACCGGTACCGAGCTTGAAGCTGAAAGGCTTGCCCTTCTTGTTGGAGTCGAAGACCTTGCCATTCTGGAGCTTGCCGATGTAGCGCATACCGATACGGTCACCCTTCTTTGCGGCGGGGCCGGAGCCAATCTTCTTGTCGTCGATGGTGACACCGTTGACGGTCTTGACAGCGGGGGCAGCCTTGGACTTCTCAGCACCCTTTGCGACAGCGGGGGAGCTCGAGCCGGTGGGACCCAGCTCGAGGTTCTTAGAGAATTGTACCTTTTTGTCTGACTTGGCCGCAGCGGGAGTCTCGAGCTTCTTGGCGGCCTCGTCGGCGGGAATGGCCTTACCCTCGTTGGTCTTGACCTTCTTTGCATTCTTCTCAGCGGGCTTGGCCTTGGAGATCAGGTCGTCAAGAGTCTCGGCCTCGTCCTCAGCGGCACGCTTCTTGCCCTTCTTGTCGGCCTTCTTCTCAGCCTTGGTAGGGACAAGAGCGGGAGCCTCGTCCTCCTCGATCTCGGTGATACGGGGGTCCTCCATGTCGTCGAGCTCATCCTCAGAGTCCTCGTCGCCGTAAAGCTCATCCTCGTCAGGGGAGAGGTCGTACTCGTCCTCATCCTCGTCCTCGGAGTCGTACTCCTCCTCGGGACCGTGGGTGTGGTCGGGCTCTACGTAGTTACCGGTCAGGTAGACGTCGTGAGTACCAGTAACCATGAACCAGACACGCTCGTCATCACCGACAGTGATGTCAAGAGTCTGCTGATAGTGCTGGTTGGACTTTGTCAGTAATTTTGACGATCAGTAGTGTCGGCAGCGGCGACTTACGTTCTCGGGGTCGAGAGTGCAGAGAACGAACTCCTCGGGCTCGAACTCCTCATCATCCTCGTCATCCTCATCGTCCTCGTCGGAGTCCTCCTCATCGTCAGCCTGGACCTTACCCTTGCCCTTGACCTTGGGCGAGTCAACGTCCATGCTCTCGAGCTCCTCCTTGAGCTGCTTAGCGGCGGCAGCCTTGCGAGCCTTCTTGGACTTGGCGGGGTCGCTGGGGCCGGCCTCGTCGTCAGACTCGTCATCCTCGTCATCGTCAGAGGCGAGCATCATGTCCATCTCCTCGGGGTCGAAGTCGGAGTCATCCTCGTCGTCCTCCATCTGGAGAGGAGCGCGAATAATCTTGAGGGTGGCACGGGGCTTCTTGCCCTTGGTGTCCTCGTCGAACTCGGGCTCGGCGCTGGGGTCAATGGCAGCCATAGTCAGGCGGAACTAATATCCGCGTAAGCATTGCTGTCTTGGTAGATAGATAATGGAATGCTGGGAGAACTTACAGCAGCGGGGATATCACCGCTGGCAGCGACGGGCATGCCGCCGGCAGGGACCTCGAGTCCGAAAACAGCCATAGGAAGGACACCCATTGTGATAGATTTTGATATGAATTGATTGTAGAAAAAAAGAGAGATGAAAGAGTGAAGACAGGAAGAGCAGCGTTGATCAGAGACAGCTTTGAAAATTTTGTGCATTGACCACCAAGCAACGAACGACTGGCTTGCCTGGCAACGCAGACTTCGAATCGAAGGCTCAGGAAGCTCGTGGCTTCAATTGTTGGCTTCCATTACTTGCCACAACACGAACTTTTACACCAACCCTAGACACATGGAAACTCTATTCCCGAGCCACTTCTTGCGCAAATATATGCCTCTTCTTAATAAAATACTCTCGAAGTGAAAACAGCTTCGTACCGGATGGTCGCACAGGGACTTTGCTTGGCATACGACTGACATCCAGTTCTCCAGAACGGGTGGCGGCGCGTGTCTCGCGTTCCACTTTATCATCCTTTGTCTGCAATAAACCATGAACAATGCCATTCTCGATAAGATTCTGCATCATACCGAATCATACCAAATTTTGACTTACGACACACAATGCAACTACTATAGCACCGGTGAATATGCGGCATGAATTCCCGCCTTGATACACGATCCGCGCAAACGCGCAAACGCATCGAAAACCATACCTTTGAAGATGAAGCCGGCGACGAGTACGAAGCCTCCAAGTTTGGTGGACACAGAGAATACCTGCGCCGGAAAAGGATCAAGTTGCAGAATCTGGACTCTGAGTTGCGCGCTCGATCTGACAATCCACCCATCTTCAAAGGCATTGTTGTTTACGTTAATGGCTACACTCAGCCCTCATTGAATGACCTCCATACCATGATCGTCGCTCACGGTGGCGGCTTTGCGCAATACCTGGATGGCAAGACTTTTGTGACGCACATCATTGCGAGCAGTCTCACTCCAAAGAAAGCCGTCGAGTTCAAACGCTATAGAATTGTTAAACCTGCTTGGATCGTCGATAGCATTGCGGCTACAAAGTGTCTTCCATGGGATAACTACCGAGTTGTGGACGAAGGCGTCGGTCAGAAAGTACTTGCTTTCAACAATGGCCAAATGTCGAGCCAGGTCAACAGACACACCAGAGGCTATAGGGATCAATCCGACACCAGCTGGTATACTAGCCAGCTCAAAGGGTTGCAAACAGGTGATCCTAGCCAGCCGTCTTCACCTAGACCTTCTTTCCTCAAACATCCGCCAGTGCCCACCGATCCTCCGACATTGACGCCCGAATATGACGATATCCATGATTCTGATTTCGAGGCGCTGGAAGAAGGCAAGGGAGATGCAGATCAATTGGAATCTGCTTTGCAAGCACACGAGTCGCTTGATCAAGCACCGCAGACACCTCCACGTACCAGCTCTGCAGAAGAAAACATCGAGCCAGACTCGGTCCCACCGCACTCTACATCGCCATATGGTCAAGAAGCCCCTAATCCAAGTAATATGAAACAGCCAAATAATCTGGAAGCGAATCCTCAGCAGAAAGCTACCGAGTTGACTGCAGAGGAGCACAACGCCATTCTTCTGGCCGACCCGCGTCTTCGTAAATCGACAGTCGTCAATCCAGAGTTTCTTCAACAATATTACCGAGAATCGCGGTTGCACCATCTGTCAACCTGGAAGGCAGACCTGAAATCGCAACTTCAGGCGCTCACTGCCGAAAAGTCTGCTTCTCAGAAGACACGTCCGAAACGTCCTGTGGGCGCGCGTCGTTATATCATGCACGTCGATTTTGACAGCTTCTTCGCCGCTGTCTCATTGAAAAAGCACCCGCACTTAAAAGATAAACCTTGTGTGGTCGCTCACGGCACCGGCTCTGCCGGAGGAAATGGATCTGAGATTGCATCGTGCAACTACCCAGCAAGAGAGTTTGGTGTCAAGAACGGAATGTAAGTCACATATTCACCAATTACTGAATATCAGAGCTGACAAGTCTTCAGGTGGATGAAGAGAGCTCAAGAACTATGTCCTGATCTCAAAGTACTTCCATACGACTTTCCAGCTTATGAAGAGTCAAGTAGGCAGTTCTACTCCGCTATTCTGGAAACAGGAGGTCTAGTACAGAGCGTTAGTGTAGACGAAGCGCTCATCGACATCAGCACGCAATGCATAGCCGTTGGCGGCACTGATGGTGTTCGTCGCTCTGAGGGTAGTAATTACCGTGAGCAGTCCGAGGCCGACCGTATCGGCCGAGAACTTCGAGATGAAGTACTGAAGCGGACCGGATGCAATGTCTCGATCGGTATAGGAGGCAATATATTGCTCGCCAAAATCGCCCTCCGTAAAGCAAAGCCAGCAGGACAGTTCCAGCTCAAACCCGAGGATGTTCTCGATCTCATCGGTGCTCTTGAGGTTCAAAGCTTGCCAGGTGTGGCCTATAGCATTGGCGGCAAGCTAGAAGAAATCGGCGTCAAGTACGTCAAAGACATTCGCGAGCTCTCGAAGGAGAAGTTAATGAACACGCTTGGACCAAAGACAGGTGAGAAGATCTGGGAGTACAGCCGAGGCATCGACAGAGCTGAGGTTGGCGAACAAGTCATTCGCAAATCAGTATCTGCTGATGTGAATTGGGGCGTACGCTTCGAGAACCAAGAACAGGTTGATGAGTTCATGGTCAGTCTCTGCGGAGAGCTGCAGAAGCGACTGATCAAGGAGAATGTCAAGGGCAGACAATTGACTGTCAAAGTCATGCGACGGTCTCCGGATGCTCCCCTCGACCCTCCAAAGCATCTCGGGCACGGCAAGTGTGATACTTACAACAAGAGCATTCAATTGGGAGTTGCAACCAACGACAGTGTTATTATGACTAAAGAAGTCTTGATTGTGATGCGCAGTTTTGGTTTCAGTCCTGGAGAACTTCGTGGAATAGGGATTCAGATGACCAAGCTGGAGCCATTAAAAGCTGGCACAGACGGTCGCGCTGACAGCAGCCAACCACGCTTGCAATTCAAACCAGCCCAGACCACAAGGCCGAAGTCGAATACTGCTTCTGAGACCGAGCCAACCGAAGACCCCATCACAGATGACATCAAGACGCCAAAGAGAAACAAAGTACGCGACATTGGTGGCTCAAGCTTTCTGAACAAAATTGTCGTCGACCAATCCCCAAGCAAGAGACCATTGAACATTTACGGCACGCAATTTGCACTTCCGACCCAAGTCGATCCTAGTGTACTCGCTGAGCTGCCAGAAGAGATTCGAGCCAGACTCATTAGGCATTCACGTCCGAAGCAAATCCCGAACGATCAGGCTGATGGTCGTAAAAGCCCAACGCCAGCAAAGAATCCACCTCGAGGACCTTCGGCAGCCATAACTTTGCCCAATCAATCGCAACTAGATATGGAAATCCTGAACTCGTTACCCGAAGATGTTCGTCGAGATGTCATGGCGATGTACCAAACCACGACAACATCACCACGTAAAGGACAAGATCAAACGATTCTCCCTCAATCACCACGAAAGAATCGCGTCATTGCTCCAGTCAAGAAGCTAGGTGGAAAAAAACCTCGAGGTGGAGGCTTGTTCGCCAGAGCCAGGGCTAGCAATGGCAACTCGACACTCACACAAGCCAACTTCGTCGCCAGAGATACCGATACAGACGATGTTAGTGCGGCAGAAGAGATCGATGAAGATTTCCTCGCAGCGCTACCCCCAGAGATCAGAAAAGAAGTCTTGGACGAACGAAGATCAGCACAATTACGACGCTCGGGCGGTATCGAAGCAACGAAATCACGCACAGGAGGTAGGAGGCAAGAAACACCTGCCAACACGATAGAGCGATTTTTCCAGCTACCTCCTCGGCCAGAGAAACCGAGCTTTACATCTAATAAGTTGACAGAGCTCCCGGATCTGAGGAAGGCGGTCAGAGAATGGGTGAAAGAGTTTTGGGATGAGGCGCCATATCCTGAGGATACAGCTTCTCTGGTTACGTATTTGGTTGCTGTGGTCAAGCAAGAAAGGGACGTGGATAAAGCTGTCAAGATTGCTAAGTGGCTGGGCCTAATGGTTGAGCAAGAAGTTCTGGAAAAGGAAATTGGAGAGGATGTTAAAGAGGGGTGGGGTCAAGCGTACATGGATGTCAAGAAAGGCGTTCAGGAAGCCATCGTTGCGAGAGGATTGCCTGAGGTGGATTTTAATTAGGCGAACTATGAGTCATGACTGAACAAACCATTCCTCAAATCGTCTGCGTTTCGAGCATTCTGTGACAGGCAGTACAGCACATATACGCGTTGATGTCATACAGAGCAAAAGAAGTATACTGCGGCGAGCGCGATTCGAACTCACGATCTCTGCGTCTGGCAAAGCTTGATCGTGGACAGAGAAGTACAATTAGCAGGAGCAGGCGATTCCTAAAGCTGGCAAGTACGAGGTGGGTAGGTGCAGACCTCGATTGAGTCCAATCTTGATGCCAGTCTGGCAGGGCCACTATCTCAAATCTACTTTCCAGCTTCCTTCCTCCTTTCCATTACACCCAACACATCTTGAGCACTATTCTTGTCTCCCTTTCGTTTCCTGCCTCGCTTCTTTTTCTCCTTGCTACCTCCCTCATACCCATCATCGTCATCATCATCACCAGTACCTTTCCAAGTTGACAACTTGATTCTCTGTCCATCATCGCCTTCTTCCTCATCTCCGAATCTAGAAGATCCAAAGCCGAGATCCATGTCTTCGAGATCGCGATCGCTGGCTGCAAGCATCTGTGCTCGTTTCTGTAGACGTGCTTCCTTTGCTTCTGCTGATTCGGGTGCGGAGGGGTCTTCAGAGGAGGCATTGAGGGATAGAGAGATGTTTGAGAGTGCGCCAGCTTTCTTGATAGCAGCGAGGAAAGCGGCATCGTTGAAGGGATTTTGCGGTGGTTGCGGTTCTGCTATTTCGCTGGTTGTGGTTGTGGTGGATTTGAAGTAGTTGCGTGGTGCTGAGGGTTGCGCTGGTGGTGGAGGTGGTGGCATTGATGTTGCTGTGGCCTCTCCTGATTCTGCTTCTCCTTCCGAAGATGGTGATTCCGATTGTGTTGGCGCAGCTGCAGGTACTGTGGCCGGCGTAAGTGCTTTCTCCGGTACTTCTCCGTCTTCGTCGTCTGAAGAGTCATCGTCATCGTCCATTCCTCCTAGCGGGTCGTAGTTATCGCCAACACCATCAAAAATGTCATCGTCTGAATCATCCTTAGGTGCCTCTACAGGTTTCTCGACAGGTTTAGGCGCCGGCACCGTGACGCCTTCGTCGAGAAACTTTTGCGGCTGTGCTTGTTGAGCTGGCTCTGCGCTCGGTACTTGAACTTTTCTGACCTTCTTCTTGACGTTTCCGTGCTCATCTGTTGTGGTAAGGACTTCACGCCCTTTTGCATCAACTTCCATGCGTGAAGTTGCTCGTGAAGAACCGACATCACGAAACTTGTCGCCCAACTCAGGTCTCGCAGCCAATTTTGAATCAGCTTGTGCTTTCCGTTGTGCCTTTAGCTCAGCCAAGATTTGATCCCTAGATCTCTTTGCGCCAGCGACAGGTGGTGGTGGGGCCATCTCGCCCTTCTTGACGACCTTCTCTCGTTCAACACGAGCAACTTCCTTTTCTTCGAATTTCTCAAACTCGTCTTCCAAGTCTTCCTCAGCCGCTGGTTTAGATCCCCCGAGGACATCTTCACCTTTTCTGACACGCTCGAGCAATTTGCGATCAAGACCTTTGACCAAATGTGTAGCACCGACATCACCGCCTGTGATCTGATCGCGCAAAGCCTCAAAAGTCGCATTGTCCAGTTGTCCGAGTTTGACTTGTTCCTCAAGAGCCTTGATACGGGCGGCCTTCTCGTCAGTCTCGTCATCGTATCTGTGCTGCGTACGGTCGGTGAAACCAGAGCCTAGTCGAGATCCTTTGGGCGCAGCAGAGCCTTTGAACTTTTTCGTAGTCTGGTTTGCAGCATTGCGCTCGGCGACCTGACGGGCGAAATCGTTTCCAGTGACACCTCGAACTGAACGTGGCGTCATGGGCATGAAAGAGGATCGTTTTGATCCAAGTGATGAGGGTACGGCGCTCGGCCGTGGGTTGTTGCTAGCGCCATCTTGTCGCGCCGGTGTATTGAGGAGCTTTCTGAACTGGTCGTTATTCATCCTGATCTTGTCGTCGCGAAGACAGTTTCAGAGGCGCAATCGTCAAAAGTCGGCGGCTAAATTCGGTCAACAACAAGCCGAAATCGCGTGGCTGCTCTCACTCGGTTTGCGGGGAGTGCGAAGAAAAGGCGGGGACGATGGTTGAAGACGCATGCAACCCGGCCATCGCTCCTTCCTTGGCTGCTCATCTTCATGTCGATCTTTGGAAGGTAGGTATAAATAAAGTCCAAGTCATGTCCGTCTTGATCGCTTCTCTTTTCACCCTTCGAGAAGCAGCATGCTTTTCCTCTCTACGCTTCCCTCATTGGGGCTCCTGACCTCTTTTGTCTCTGCTCAATACTACAATACCACCAACGGCACTTCTGCTTCCAATTCAACTACATACACAAACCCTATCCTCAACGAAGTGGGAGCGGATCCGTGGGTGATTCGTCATGGAGACTATTACTACATGACCTACACAACGAACACCAACATTACCATGCTCCGCAGTTCTGTCTTGACTGACTGGGACAATGCCGATGTCAAACTGGCCTTCGACCCACCTCCAGGCATGAACTACTCGACCGACTTGTGGGCACCCGAGTTGCATCAAATCGACAACTCCTGGTACATCATTTTTACTGCAGACCCCAATTATGATACGCCGTCGCCCGAGGTAGATATGTGGTGTGATTATAATTGCCCGGCAGTTCACCATCGCATGTATGTCCTTGAAGGCTCGTCTTCTGACCCCTGGGAGTCAACCTACACCTTGAAGTCTCAGCTGAACACATACGATCAATTCGCTATTGATGGTACCTATTTCCAACATGACTCAGGGCTGTATCACATCTACAGTTGTTGGTACCGTCAATACGACGCCTGGCCATCGAATCTCTGTATCACCAAGATGTCGAATCCTTGGACTGTAGAGAGCAACTTCACAGAACGCCAAATCATCAGCGTCCCAGATAATCCTTGGGAGAAGACACCTTATGGACGACCTTGGAATTACCGTCTCTCATCGAACGAAGGACCACAACAACTCACCAATCCTACTACAGGCCAACAGTTCGTCATATACAGCGCTGCTCGGTCTGACAACCGCAACTACTGTCTAGGTCAATTAGAGCTTGTTGGTGATGATCCGATGAATCCCTCGGACTGGCGCAAGGACAATGAAGGTTGTGTTTTCTACCAAAACCCCAAGGAAGAAGCATATGGAGTTGGACATGCCAGTTTCACCAAGAGTCCCGATGGTAGCCAGGACTGGATCGTTTACCATGGTATGAGAGATCCCACGAATGGGTGGAGTGCGAGAACCATTAGAACGCAGCAATTCACGTGGAATGCTGATGGCACGCCCAAGTTCCCAAAACCGGGATATGGACCTTACCAAGTGCCCTCGGGACAGACTTGAGAATTATACTTTTGCTGTACTCAGATATAGTAAATAGAATTGCCATGAAATATTTTGGTTGCGTCTTTCCCATCACAATGCTCAAGTGCATAGGTAACGAGGCTCAGGCAAAGAAGCATGTCGGCATGTAAAAGTCCGAGGCTTGGCTACCTTGGTTTACAAAGCAATGACTGTGATTGGCGGAAGGAGTGGATGCGATCATAGCTTTTCGAGATTCCGCTTTGCCCGTGCTTGCCGTTCTGACAAAGACACAATCATCACCTTCGACTCACAGCACTTCACTATTGCTTACAACTCACTCGACCAAACTCTCCCTCTACGAGTTCTCTGGCTGCATTAGTATCTCGCATACACAGCACAGCAGCTATGTCTCTGCCTCGCGCCACATCGTCGGTCCCGACAACCATGTTCCGATTCGCCGCTGGCGGTGCCCCTCGTGCTCAATGCCAACAATGTTTGCGTCCTGCCTTCCGCACATCACAGCCTGCCCTTCGATTCTCCTCGCGACGAAACTTGCAGACCGCTACCGCTTACCGTCCTTACTCACTGGACCCCATGCCCTCGCCACGAAACGCTGGTGTACCCGAGACTTCTATTGCCGGCCTTCCTCCGCTTCCATCTAGTTCGTCGCGCCAGTCAAAGCCATCTCCTGCAGCAGATCAACCTATCAGCGTTCCTGAGCAAGAAGCCCAAAAGTCTTCAGCTGCAAACACGACATCTTCGGCAACCACATCTTCTACTACTAAGCCTCAGAGAAAGAGCAAGCTGCGCCCCCGTAAGGCCGCCATCACATTATCGCCTGCCGCTGTAACGCATCTGCGCGAGCTACTGGAGCAGCCTGAGGCAAAGCTGGTCCGTGTCGGCGTTCGTAACAGAGGTTGCTCAGGATTGGCATATCATCTCGAATACGTGGACAAGGCTGGAGCATTCGACGAGACCGTCGAGCAAGATGGTGTCAAAGTTCTGATCGACTCCAAGGCCTTGTTCAGCATCATTGGCTCAGAGATGGATTGGCTCGAGGACAAGCTGAACGAGCGTTTCATCTTCAAGAATCCTAATATCAGTAAGTTAATTTGCACAGTCACGGGACGATTGTCAGAATGCTAACATATCAATCAGCCGAGCAATGTGGGTGTGGAGAGTCTTTCAGCATCTCCTGAGCGTCTTGGCCTGAGCGTCTTGGCCCTTCTTTTTCTCTCGGACCTTCGCTCTCGGACGAGCATGAATTCTGCTTGCATTACTGGAGTTTTAGCGTCTTTGCTTCTTGAACTGTACATATTTGGGACCCTCAGGAGAGGTCTCCCGGTTCTTTGACAACATACCCCTTCTCTCATTTTGGATTTTTGCTCCTACTAGACGATTACAGATCAATAGAATTTCGAATCGCATATGTGCTATGACACTGTTTCTCCTTACATACTAGCATTTACAGTGACGTCGCAGTATGGACCTACTCATTGGAGGCAGAACATATGGAGAAGGTGTTTGATCACTAGGAATGCGCCTTCCTTCTCGAGTGCGCAAATGCGCAAGCTTTATTTCAAGACAATTCACATCAGAAGGCGCGAAGGAGCTTGTCCACAAACTTATCCTTCTCGACAATAACCTGAACATTGCCGACCCAAACTGAACTAGGACGAAACCATCATTGTCTCCAGATCTCGGACCGATAACCACAACTACATTCCACGTTCCTGCTTTTTGCAACCACGCAACACCGCCAGAAGGCGGTCCGGATCCCGAGCTGTCGATTTTCAATTATCTCTCCCTAGTAACGTCGGCAGGGGACACGTCTTAGGCCACGATGGTCGTATCTTCTTTCGATATGCTCTCAGCCGCTTCTCTGAAGCAGAACCTCGAGTTTCTTTTCTTTGTGCTGTTGTTCACCCGCATCCGGCCGAATTCACTCTTCTACAAGAACAAGCTTCGCACATTGTTCGCGATGTAAAGTTCACCTAAGCTGTATTTCCATTGACTGAGACCATCTCAAAAATGACGACAGCATGGGCGATACCGATATTGAAATGGGCGGCGTTGAGCCGTTAGTACCATCGCTTCCTTATGGCATCCCATATCCACCAGAACTGGAAGCCACTCAGAGAATGAGCGATGAAAGTTTCAAAGTCACAGACTGGGCAAGACACGCGAGATATTATGGCGCACGAGACCACCCCAATGGAAACGGATTCGAGGTTCGACTGTTCAATGAAGGAGATCCAGCAGGGAAATTCGAGCAAGATCTTACAGGCAAGGGAAAGTGGTTCACAGACGACTGGGACGATCAGTACAGACTAGGAGCTCCAAGCACCTCGATGAACTGGGATGATGTGAGTAGGAAATGGGGCCTACAAGTTCTGGACAAGGCTGGATTTATCAACCTCGATCCGAAACTTCACATCTCGTACATGAACCCTATCGGTCGTTTTGCTTCGAAAAGAAGTGCCTCCCGTAAGTTCGACGATCTTGTCCACCCGATTTTTAGAAAGGATATGTGGCGCCACTTGAACACAAATGACTATCAAACAATAATGCCGGCCCTGCTCCTAGCAAGTGCATTCCTCGACGACCCCACTACAATGTGTCTCTTCCACGCTATCTCGGCACCTGCAGATCAGATGACAACATTTGAGGATCCAAATCTAAAGACCTGCAAGCGGCTCCAGGTCCCAGAAACCCTTACAGAAACCGAACAGTGGTCGGTCTTTCACAAAATCTGTGCGATGCGTCAGTGGACCAGTTTCTTTTTCGAATCCTCCGACACTTTGAAAGCGAAAAATTTTCTTGCTTACTGTCAGACCCTTGTTCACAAGGATGGTAGTAGGATTACTGCATCGGGTCCGTGAGTAACTTCTGTCAAAGACTAACTGAGAACAAGACTGACCGTCGCTCAAGTCATACTAGCCAGAGCAAGATCGGTGTAAGCCTACATTACCTTCAGGTTCTGCGAGACTGTACACCTCAAAAACCCATTGTGCGTCACGTCTATCGCATGTTTGCCCGCAGATACTTCGATGAGACGCTCAAAACAGCTGGCGTACCTGACAGCCACAGACCATCAGAGACGTGTCTTGAGTCGGCCGGAACCCGTACCGCTTTCTTATTCGCGGCTCTTCTGATACACGAACTCGCTCACGCCTTCTGTTTTGCGTACTTCGACCGGCCAGACAGACGGGAACCAAGGGAGCCATGGGTGGCAGACAACCGAAGCAACGAAATGGGACACGCTATGGAACGCTTCATTATAGGAGGTACTCCATATCCTCCTTCATTCTCCCCCTTTGCCTCATCCGCCGTAGAAAAGGACTTCTTGGAAGTAAATGCATACGCGCAATTTGGGATCTACTTCACGGATAAGTGGAATCAGTGGGCCAAACCTGGTGACGCAAAGCTCGAGCAGGTTTTGGAACGAGACGTACAAGAAGATCGAATTTTTCCCATTCTTTCCTGGCCTGTGCCTCAGCAACAAATCTATGACTACTTCAGTAGAGACCTTTGGTTGGTGAAGGTGCCTAGATATGGATTGGAGGTGCTCAAGATGGTCAAGATTCCCGAGTGGGCGGCGTATAGATATTCTGGAGGACTCGATCCCGTAGATCCTTTCAAGGGATCAACCTTGAGATGAGTAAGGTTATGTAGATCAAGGTAGCCACAGCATGTCATCGCGGCAAAAATGGCAAGAATGTTGTTTTTGAAACCATGTTTTCTTTTTAAATGATGATTGTGCCACTTCGCTCGTGTGTATCATACCTGCCACACTGCAGGCGCATACAGGATTTTTTTTAGAAGAGCAAGAGAGTAATATGTTTATATCGACAATATTACAGCGGGGCTGTCGGCAAATACGATAGCTTCTGTGATGCAGGTAGGCACCCTCACAAGCGATGTCCATCCTTTCTGGCATTTCCTTTGTTGTCTTTAGTAAATGTGGCCCGTCTCATGCGTGCTGCCATAATCGGTCGGTGTGAAGTGCCTCTCTACAAGAGCCCCATCCACCCCAAAGCAGCCGCAAATCCATTGATCACAGCAAGTCCAGCAGCAAGACCAATACCATCTACACCTCTGCCTGGCGCCGCATTCAACACAAGCACAAGTCCACACTGCGCAGCAGCCGTAGTAGGCAGATTATCCCCATGCGCATACAAAGTACTGCAAATCGTCGGCGCCGGGCCAGTGACATACTGCGTCGCCGTGGTGGTAGTCGTAACCGTATACGCCGGCCCCACCAAGCCCGTCTGCGTGGCACCCCCAGAGTTCGTCCACCAAGTTGTTGCTGTGGCACTGGGTACATAGACAGTTGTGTACGGTGCGCCTGGTTCGCCATCACATACGGCATTGTCTGCACAGCACCCGATGTGGTTTTCGGGGCCACCGTAGGCGCAATAGGTATGAGCGCCACAGCAGTAGTTGGGTCCAGAGATGGATTGGCAGTTTATGTAGGCGTAGAGGGGACAAATGCCGCTGCTGTCTTGGAGGAGGACGGCGGGGGACCAGCCATAGTTTGAGCGGAGATTGAGCGTTTGATCAGATGTTGTGTTGAGATCTTGACTTGAGGTGATGTTCAGGGCCTGAGCAAGAGAAGTTGCAAGGAAGAGCGCAGCGAGGAAAATTCGGCAAGCCATCGTTTGTGGAATCAGCGATGTGTCGATATTGTGTAGTTGACGTATGTTATGCCCCCAAGCAGGCGAATTTGAGTAGAAGCGCGCAAACAAGTGATGTCGCTTCGAGTTACGTTCCACCGAATCTGATTCCAGAAGGTGGGATCTACGACGATATTCCGTTGCTGCTTCTGGTCCTATTTCCAGACCGAAAAATGTTGTGATGCGTGTGCCAAAGATGCTCGAAATAGTGATGTTCAGATAGTGATTCCCGATTAAAAATGCACCACAGCCCGATTACTGCCAAAAACACGAAAAATGCAAGTGCAAGATTGTAAATTGAGAAGAGAAAGAAAAGAAGATGCAAGAATCATGCACGTCGAGGTGATCATAGAACCTACTGAACCTGCCAACAAAAAACCAAGGTCGAAAAATGAGGTGGTTGGGCAAGCACAACTGCGGTCAGGAAGGACGCGCATCACTGTCACTCGGTCTGTTACTCAGTCCAGCGAACTTTTACCGATGTCGAATGCTTGCATATCGACAGTGAATATGTCGGACGTATATTTTGAGGCTCCCTGTCTGCTGAACGCTACACACCAATGGTTTTTGGTATGGAAAACCGTCAAATGGCGAAAGTGAGCCAAGACAGAGGAGGTTGGGGATCTTGTCTCGCTTGACCAAAACTTGCAAAAGTTCTGGGACAAACACATCACTCAAGGGACGACCTGTTCGGATGGCACAGATCAAGACTAGAAGACAAGATTGAGATACGAGGCAAGAACACATACGACTGTACACCAGAGGGTGATAGGGATCTGAACGGTCAATACAATTTCTCAGATTCGAAATACTCGAGAGTATATATCTCCAGAATGACCCAATCGGTCCCTGACCGCTAAAGTCCTCTCCATGCCCAAGTGTCAACATTACAGAATAAAACCAAAGAACAAATGATACACCGCCGCGGGGTTGTCGCTGATCGAAAAACAAAAGACAGGGTTCTATCCATATAGAACAAGATTCCAAAACAAAAGAGAAAGATCAATGCAAAAGAGATGCGCAGGATGCGTAGGTATCTGTAGGTGATGACAAGAGAAAAGGAGAGGTATAACAAGGAGCGCGACGCTTTCTGTGCGTCACGAGGGGGTATATCAGGAAAGACAAAAAAACGAAAACGGGAACGAAAACAGACGAAACTTTTCCGAAAAGGTAGTCAGGGAGGAGAGATTAACCAGAAGCATGTCTCCGGTTCTTCATGTGGATTTTCCACTCGGCTTTTGCGACGCGCATAAGCATGTCTTCGTCTCGCACTGGTACCCAGCTAGTGAGAACCTTCATAGCGTTCTCGAAGTCGCCCTCGACGATGAGAGACTTCGTGGCGTCGACCAGTGCGGCACTGGTGGCGTGCAACACACTCAGGTCGGCGCCGTCGAAAGTAGATTTGCTTTCACGGTTGGGTGGTGGGTTGCCAGGGAAGTCAGCATCGCCCAACAACATAAACACATCCCAGACGCGTAGTTGTGCCGGGAAAGGCATGCTGAGGTTGAAAAGTGTAAGATACCATTTGGTGCCATATGTCATGGCGTCGATGCCAAAGTCGTCCAATTTGGCTTTGAGGTCTGGGTCATTAGCCAGCCAGTCGGTCTCAAACTCCTTGAGCGTCGTCATTAGACCTGAGAAGCCATGTTCGTAGAGCACTTTGAGACCGCGCAGCTCCCACATGCGTACGAGCATGATAAAAGTGTGCTCTTCATCATAGTAGCAGAGTAAAGT
The DNA here is from genome assembly GCA_037040395.1 of Aureobasidium sp. M94-06E. NCBI lineage: Eukaryota > Fungi > Ascomycota > Dothideomycetes > Dothideales > Saccotheciaceae > Aureobasidium > Aureobasidium sp. M94-06E. The sequence goes on along the minus strand of JAXQGV010000173.1, from coordinate 696,012 downwards.
TGCGGCCAACGAAGCCATGCCTTGAACGTAACCCGTAGAAGGGAAATGTACAGAAATGGCGTGTAGGACACGGAAGAGCAGGCGCTGGCCACCTCTGTATCTGCGACGGAACATGACATGCATGCTGATTGTTCTAGGAACATCGACATCGATCTGTACATCATCGGCCGAGCTCTCTTCTTGCAGTTCGTGGAAGATCTCAATAAGCTCTTCATCAGTCTGGCATCCTCCTCGACGCTTAGCTGAGGCGGACAAGAAGGCATGCCATGCTATTGCTCGCCACTTGTCCGGCACACCCTTCCAAGTACGCGCCACAAGCTTTGGATCCGTGACATCGAACTCGAAATTCATGCCGCCACCTCTTAGGCCTTGAGGCATCAAGCGAGCCATTTTACGCCACTTTTCCTGACGCTGGATTTCGCGCCTTCTCAAGAAGGTTTCATGCGCGTCCTCTTCTGCGAGATTATCAAGACAGGCTGGTAATGTAAGCATGTCGCTCGCTTCATCAAGCAAGCGGCGGTCGCGTGATCGGAAAGGGTTGTGAGAACGATGCTGTGATTGGTTGGATTGGAAGGAGTACACCGAGGCAGCATGGCCGGACGGAGATGAAGCAACAGTGGTGCGGGTGTTGGTGCGAGTAGGAGATGGTAGAGAGCGCGAAGATCTGGCAGTAGAAGGACCTCTAATCAAGCCTCTGCGCCTGCGCGGACTGCTAGATAAGAGCTGAAGTGATGTGGTAACACGCTGAAGACTAGGCTTTACAGACGTGCTGCCTTGCGGACCATCGGTGGAAATGAACTTGGTCGGATTGATGAAACCATATCGATCAACATCTTTGCCAGAAAGATCTTCCCAATCTTCTACGCCACCAGCACACTCAAATTCGTTCTGGATAAAGCTGAAGCGGTCGTGGAAATCCTGGGGCCTCGCACTTCGACTTGTGACGGGTCTTCGGCGAGGGTTGGTAAGAGAGCGTGAAGGAATTGGTGGTTCGGGAGTGTCTCCTCGTTCCATGTCGCCAGCAGTCGTCCAATCAGCAGCCCTCTCATCGCCATACTTGTACATGGACCTCACTTTTTGCGAGAAAGTCCTCTCTTCAGCCGATAGCACCCGACGACCGTCAAGAACTGCATTCAGCATGTGTACGCTCGGGACGCGAGGACCAGTTGTCAAACGCTTCGGATTTTGTTTTGGTGATGACGGAGTAGGCGACAGTGGGGGAGAGGGCGGGGCTTGCATGGGTGGTGAGAAGGTGGGCGAATTGGGAGCCGTGTGAAAGTCGTTGTCGGTGACATCGCCATCGGTCATATCGCCGTCATGGACTCGCATCATCTTTGCCAGTTTCTTGGAGTTCAACAGGATGCTACCGCGTGTCGAAAACTTGAATGAGTCTGGCGACGTGAGGTCTGCGAAATCGGTGGTGGTAGGTATGTCCATGTCGATTGGGTGAAAGGAGCGGATGCGAGAGTGGGAATTGGTGGAATAAGGCTGATCGTCGAGGTCGGCGTCGCTGTCTTCGTCGACGGGCTGGGACTTTTGTCGCAAAACAGAGGAGGGACTTCGTTTTGTTTTGGTCGAAGCGGCGATGGCATCGTGGACGATGATCGACGGCACACTCGCACTCGGGGCAAGAGTCAGTTTAGGTGCAGCGACATTGTTGGTGGTGGCTTTTGCAATGCCAGAATCGCGCTTGAGGTCGCTGCTAGAGGCAGACGTGTGGAGAGTTGTTGTTTCATCCATGGCCATGGTCGTATTCTTGGCTGCCCCTGCCGACGGGCTTGTTTCGTACATATAATCGTCCTTTTTGGCTGCAGTCAAACCAGCGCCCTCGCTGCTCCTCTGCTCACTCGCATGCACGTGTGCTGCTCATGCGCTTTCTTAAGTCTCAGACAGGAAAAACTGCTGAGCTCGAGAAAATTGGCAAGGCGAGCAATCAGTACGTATGCGCCGCTCTAGAGAGATCAACACAAGAGTCCCTTGGTGAAGCACTGGCCGTTTGGAGAGCCCCGACGTCTGGAGAAGCGTTGGCCGAAATTGCCCAATTGCAACAACCTGCTTTTTGCGCCGCGACTTGATTTTCGTCTTGTCTGCAAAGTTGCGGATGATGGCGATGATCAATCTATTGTTGCTCTCTTCGCCTATTCCGGGTCTTGGGGTTTATATGTGCAGCAACCCTCTGTCCCGCCCGAGGCCTCACCGCAGATCCGATACCCCTGAGCAAAACCGCTGTGCAACGCTATCCTGAACCTAACTCGAAGACCAACCCCCGTTACATGCACTTACCTGCGGCTTGCATTCTAGCACCGTCTCTGCTCGCAACGGCCGCCTGCTGACTGCTGATTTTCTGCATTCTCATCGTCAGATCATGGGTCATACGGACATGCGATCGTCAATTTGTGAGCTACGCGTATATGTATCAAAAAGATTTGCTCAGTCGTCAGTCAGCCTCGCGCCATCGTGCATCAACCACAGCTCCACCAGGGCTGCCTTTTTCTCGGGTCCCCTTTTTCTGGTCGTCCTAAGCTCCACTTATATGTATACCTCTGTGCGTGCTTCTCCACCTGTTCCCCTGATCGTATCCCGACACTATCTTTGTCTTTCCGAAGACCCTTCTGGCTCACCATCTTGCCAAACTTTGTGCAAACTCTTTACTGTCCGGCCAACCAGCCAAACTTTTGCTTCTTGACTCTGGGCAAGACTCCGATCAAGGTGATGGCAGCTGCGACAAGCACAGCCCACAGCTTGATCTCGAGAACATTCTTGTTGTAGTCAGTCTGCGTAGCAGCTGCCACGGTCGCAAGCAGCATCAAGAAGATGATGTATCCGCTGACACGATGGTACTTGTACAGCTTCTTCGCATTCTCCTCGCCGCCATAGATTTGCGGCACAAAGTACTGCGTGAAGCCAACGAGAGCCTGAATGAGGATAAGAATATATGTGATCAGACCCAGACTTGCGTGGGGTGATACAAAGTGTGTGCCATTGTGGGCAATCTTGTTGTACTCGATCACGACGAGTCCGGCGATACCGCACGAGAGGGCGAGGTCGTTGAGTCCTGCGTGAGCCCAGGTGCCGTGCTTCTTTTGCTTTGGTGTGTGCGTGGGTTGGAGAATGAGGACACCCTGGGTGAAGAGCAGGATTGCGGCCGAGTTAAGTAACTGCAGAACATTGGGGTTAACATAGCCCATGCGTACTCGGGTCGACAAGCCTTACAGGATGTGCCGAGAACAGAATGAGTGGGTTGGAGAAAACTGCGCCCCAGACGATAGCTACAAGAATCCAGGATCCCGCCTGTGCAATTGCTCCAGTGCCTGTGAGGTCTGCGTTAGTTTTGTTGTCTCGCATAAAACCATTGCGAAGCCAGCCAAACCAATCACAAGGTTGTGGTAAAGCGGGAGACCATCCTGCTGCGACGCATCACCAGGCCTTCCGAGCAAAGGCTCCTGCTCGCCCATGCCAGGCCTTTGTGCCTCTTGTTCCGACATCTTTGTACTATTCCTTCTAGCGTCGTGCGACTCCGAAAGTCCGAAGGGGAAGGATAGGATAACAATAGGTAGTTGTGTCTCAAGGAAAGAGTAGGAAAGGTATTGGTCGCAGGAGAAGACACCCGGCTTACATATCCAGCCGCAGGCTTTTTGCGTGCTAACAGGCAGCAGCTCGCGATCTTGATGACCTTGATAGTACCAATCCACCGTACCTACCCTATTCGGAGTTAAGCTAGCTTTCGACAAGCGGGGCTTGCGGCTCTGTGGCGGACAGGTTTGACCAATCCAGAGCTTGGGATTGTTAAAACATGGTTCGGCAGATGCACGATCCACCCCTTTGTATACCGATGATCGCATCACCACTGTAAGAAACTCGATCATGTGTCGAAGGTGCTGAAGGGACTTGTAACGCATCCATCTCACTGTCAGACGAGAAATGAAGCCAGCGCGATTGTGTGTCACATGTGTACTGAGTAATAAAGAGACACGATATCGTGATTGACAACAAGCTGCAGCCGACGAAGCGCTACTGGCACATTTCCGACTTCGAAGCCATGTGGTTGCCAGCAAGAGCTGCCAGCAAGAGCAATCGCGAAAACATGTCGGTCACAGGAAGAGTGGGATCTGGATCAGTTCATAGACAATAACGAACAGCAAACAAAGTTGATCAAGAATTGTGATATATTACCATCAGGAATAGTAGATCAAGGTATAGAGAAATTTACATGTAGAAAGGAAACAAACAAAATTGGTGGTGGTATCGCGCAGTATCCCAGATTTCTTCCCGCTCCCAAAAAAAAAAGTGAATCGTAAAAAGCAACAAAGTGTTCACCGAGGACCAGCGTCGGTCTAATAAACGCAGACTTTTTGTTCAAACCCCCCGAACAAAACGACTTGTGATGTAAAACGTAAAAGAATTCCAGATATATTCGTTAAAGATGACTGACAAGGCGTTTAACCGTCCAAGGTGCGTTGTTCGCGTTCTGCCTTCTCGTAAGCGACGGCGTGACGGTCGCCACCAATACCGGTGTGCTCATTGCCTTGGCTGTCGCTTTCGCTGGGAGCCTTGCCCTCAAGCATTTGAGAGTGTTGAGGGATACCGTGGCGGTCACCTTGAGGAATCTGGTGTTCGGCAGTCTCGGGCTGGTCGCGAGCGGGGGTCCAGGCAAGGTAGTCACGACGGACCTCGACGTAGTCGTAGGCGAATTCGCCGAGTTGGTCGTCATCCATACCGAGAAGCTCAGCCTCCTCAGAAGCACGGAGGTGAAGTCCAGGGATCTTGTTGATGACCCAGGCAATGGCGGCACTGACAACAAACGAGTATGCAGTGACGGCGGCGATGTAGGCGATTTGCATGTACATCTGCTTCCAGTTGTGCTGGATCCATCCACCATCAATCTGGTTGACACCGTCGAGACCGATGATGTACGAGGCAGCGAAAATGCCGTTGAAGAAAAGACCGACCATACCAGCAACACCGTGCTCAGCAAACACATCCATAGCGTCATCAATGCGAATCCAGAACTTGACCTTGGTTGCAAAGTTGCACACGATACCAGTGACGATACCGAGAACGACGGAAGCCCAGGGAGTGATGAAACCGGAAGCAGGGGTAGCGGCGACAAGGCCAGAGATGGTACCAGAGCACCAACCGACCATAGACCACTTACGAGCGAGTCTCCAATCGAGAACAACCCAAGCAATGGCGCCGAACATAGCGGTCAAGTTGGAGTTCCAGCAAGCCATGGTAGCGCGAAGGTTGGCACCGAAAGCCGAACCACCGTTGAAGCCCAACCAACCGAACCAAAGGAAGACAGTACCAAGAGTAATAAGAGAGACGTTGTGGGGACGGAAGTTGAGCATCATCTTTTCCTGACGTCTTCCGAGAATCATGGAGTAGGCAAGAGCGGACATACCAGAACCGATCTCGACGGGACCGCCTCCAGCGTAGTCAAGGACACCCCACTTGTAGGCCCAACCGTGGGCACCCCAGACCCAACAAGCGATAGGGCAGTAGACAAGAGTAGCCCAGAAGAAGATGAAGACCATGCAAGGGATGAGGCGACCACGTTCAGCGACGGCACCAACAACAATGGCAGCGGTAACGGCACAGAATTGCAGCTGTTATCTTGTTAGAGGTCGACAGTTTGCAAAGTTGATATCACGAAAGCATACCTGGTAGAAGGCATAGAGGAGTTCAGGGATCAGAGGTGAGCCAGGAGAAGGAGCACCGAGAGTCTTCATCAGACCAAACTTCTGCAGGTCACCGATGAAACCGTTGGTCGCGAGGTCCGAGAAGGCCAGAGAGTATCCCCAGAAGTACCATTGGAAAGTGATGACTGAGCAAGATGCCATACAAGCCCAGATCATACTGAGAGCCGACTTTCTTCGTGCCAAACCAGAGTAGAGGAATCCGAGACCAGGAATCATGACTAACACCATTGCTGACGCAATCAAGATATAGGCTTGGTCACCAGCTTGGTACCATTGGTTCAGGTTCTCGGTGGCTACAGGAAGGTTAGATGAGATTCACACTCAGACGCTATGGAGTGTGATATGCACTCACAAGAATCACCACCCTCCGGTAGGGTGCCATTGAATACAGTAGGTGCGCCGACCCAGGAGTAAGACATGATTGATATGTGTCGAGCGTCGACGGCGCTCAGAAATGGATATAAAGAGCCTTGACGTTACAGCCAGGAATTTCGTTGATCCAGGTAGTGAAATGATACTCCACAAGATGGTGAAATAGGTGTAGGTAGGTCCTGGGGTGAGAGATGGACACGCGATATGCAAATGACTGCTGGGGAAGGTCGGGGGAAGCAAGAGATATATAAAGAGGTCTTCTAAAGGCCGTCACTGGCTCAGCACGCGGCAACAACGGCGATGTGCACTGACGGACTGATGGGATGAGGATAAAATAATGGGGACCGAGGGTCGGATCTGGTCCTCTTGAATTGTCCCAACTAGCGGAGGGAAACGGGCCACACTTGGAAGAGGATAAACGAAGGGTTTGTTGTACGTCAATCGATCTACCCATCGAAACTGAATTTGTCTGCGGCAGCGGGCTGGCCTTATCAGCGACACCCGCGCGCAACGGGCTATTCTGCGCTGCAGCCAAATCACTGCTTTTTTGTGCCCTGGTTTCTGGGCACGGGTGACAAGCAGAGAAACCTTGCTTACCTCAATAAGACGATTTCGCAACGCGTTAAGAAGCAGTGAGTTTTGAGGTCATGTTTGGCAAATGCCGGCAGTAATTGTTGTTTTTTCGCCACAGGCAGGGCCGAATTGAAGCCTGGGACAACCCTGATCGACCTCAATCGCTTGCTGGACATGACTTTTCCCATACTGCTTTTTCGATTCGTGAATCCGCTGAGTGATCACACATGCAGAATACATGACGGTATGGCGCTGCTTGGAAGCAATGCTTGGTTTTGCGACTAGAGAACTGTGGATGATTGTTATTCATATTGTGTGTCCATCGCAACAGTGAGTGCTCGTTATCAGTGAACGTCGTCCAGTCAGAGAAAAGCCGAACTCGGACTCTTATCTCTCGACCAGTCCTTACCTGTTTGAGCGTAGTGTTGCGCCCTTCGGATTCGAGAAGCTCGAAGACAGACTCGAACTCGTCACTTCTCATTGGCTGGGTCCAACTCTTATCTGTGACCAAAAAGCACTACAGCAACGGCCGAAGAGCCAAAATTAACCAACACTCGCTTTGTGACATGTGAATCTGTTGAAACGATGCCGTGTTCTTTATCCATGGGGCTGAGCGCATCGCCAAGTGGATTGGCATCGGAAAATTGCAGATTCCTCTGACAAGAGATAGGCCTTTATATATACACTGGGCATCGCTATCTCGTGGCTTGCTCGATGTAGAAGTACTGCAAAGATAAGAAACCACAACATGGAGAAAGCCAGATCTGAGCTCAAGGGTCGTGCCCCGAGTTCAGCCGCTCTGTCGGGACCTGTCCAAGTGAACAGCGACTCGTGTCAAAAGTCAGCCACGAGGTCTGGGGTGATTTCGTGGCCAACCTGCCCGCAAGATTCCATACTTTCCACAGCCTCCGAGAACGCACCCCGAGGAATGCCCTGGCCCCTGGGCCTTGACTGAAGATGATGTCTCATTACATGTTCAGTTTGGTCAGAAGAGTAGTTTGAGGCTCATCTTACATCTATCAGGGTTGCAGATCTCCGGTGAACCATTCACAAACAGGTTCCCACCACCATGTCTTCTTGCCCCTTTATTGCTCACCATATTTGTGGTCTGAAATCCTTCAAGCAAGCTCTCAACAGATCCGTTTAAATGACGGCTAAATCTCAGTCATCACTCACACTGGCTTCTGACACAATAACGAGTGATTATGAAAGTTGTCGTGACTTTGATGATACTATGGACCTGAAACCTGCCTCGGTATGGAGCTAGTATGTTCAGCACAACACTGTTGCTGAAAATATACCGCTATTAGGCAGGAGAGGAACAGACTAATGAAACACTGATTGCACAACGCTGTCGTTGACAATGGCCCACCTGTCACCCTGTGGACTTGCACTACAGTCCACTCTACTGTTGCTGCTGCTGAAGTCTACGCCAGAGGTCGGCAGCTGCCTGAATGGCCTCGGGCGAAGGGCCACCAGCCTGAGCTGATGCTCCAGGAGCCTGCTGCTGTTGTTGTTGCTGTGGCTGTTGCATTTGCTGCTGCTGCTGCTGGAAGAAAGCAGGGTTGACGAATGCACCTGCAGGTGCTCCGGGGAACTGGTAAGCTTGCTGTTGCTGACCCTGGTTGTAGGACTGCTGTTGCTGACCACCTTGGTTGAAGAATTGAGGGTTGGGTGGCCAAGCAAACGGCATGTTAGGGAAGGCTGATTGAGTCTGGGGAGGAGGTGGTGGGGGAGGGAACTGCTGCTGGTTGAACTGAGGGAAAGCAAACTGTGCGCCCATCTGAGGCTGAGCTTGGTTCCACATCTGCTGCATCTGAGGCATCTGTGGCATCTGCTGGTGCGCTGCAGGCTTCTGTGGGAGCTGCTGGGCATGGGCTGGTGAACCAGCGTTGTGTGAATCAGGATAGGAGTTGGATGGACCTTTGCGCTGGTTTGCGCCATCGAAACCGCCACGACCACCACCGCGTCCGCCTCTGCCACGGTCACCACGACCTCTGTCATTTCCGCGACCCCTACCACGGCCTCTACCGCCACGTTCGGCAAACTGACGACGGGCTGGGGGTGCTCCGTTGGCCATCATGTCTTGCAGGTTGTCGGGGCGGGCAAGAGGTGTATACATATCTTCGGCTTCAGGCTCGTCGTCGTAGTTCATGGCTCCGCCAGTGTAGGGCTTGGGGGCAGGGGCCTGGTTGGTCTGGTCGCGAGCAGCTCTTGCGCCCTTCTTGGCTTCCTTCTTAGCTCTCTTGTAGGCGGCCTCGGCCTCATCGTCAGAGAACTCCATCTCCTCGTCTGCGACTTCCTCGTCGTGCAGGTTTGAGGCATCGGTACCCTTCATGTTCTTCAAGGGCTGGGTGAAGACATAAGTAGAGTGAGAATCGACATAGAAGATCTTGGTGTCTGCAGCAATGTTGAGATCCGAGATGTCTGATGGCTTGGTGAAGGCGACCGAGTACAAGGGCTCCTCGACCTTGCCAATGGTGTCTTGCACGGCTCCAATGACTTCACGGTTCTCCAGACACAAGACAGAACCAGACTCCAAGACCTGGTATTCTCCAGAGGTGAAGGCCTTGATGAGGATTAGCGTGTCAACGACGTGCTGAACGGTACCCAAGGGTGTGATCTTCATGTCGGGAGTGACGGTGACATCCGGCTTGGGGATGACTTCTTCGGGGACTTCGTTCTTGGTGCGAAGTTGGGCTCCGCCAGTTGCCTTGCTACCTCCATCTTCGTCGTCTAGGCCACCCTCTTCCATGAGCATGCGTGCAGCAGTGGCTGGATCAAGCAGTTCATAACCTTCTTCATCGCTGTCTTCGTCGCTCGAGGAGTCGTCGCTGCTGGAAGAGTCGTCCGAGGATTCGGCGTCGGATGAGTCGTACTGCCACTCGGCACCTTCAACGCCCTTCTGTGCTGCGGCGGCTTCAAGGAACTCGGGGTCGACGGGCTGTTTTGTGGATGTAGAGGCAGTCGTCGGCTCGGCAGCAGACGTGGGTGACGAGGTGACTTCGGGCTCGTTCGCAGAGTGCGTAGGAAGGTTTTTGTTCAGCTCATCGTTGTTACCGAGAGCGTCGAACAGGGCGGAGGTGGCATCGGCGCGAGGGGGTTGCGCAGGAACAGACGCAGCATCAGTCTTGATGGCAACTTCGGCGGGAACGGCAGTAGTGATAGTGGATGGCTCAAGTGTAATGTCGGCAGACTGCTTCTCGGGAGCAGGGTATTCAGTAGTGTCGTTGTCAACTTTGACGTTGTCTGACTGAGCACTTTCGTGGACTAGTGTAGGCTCGGCTTGAGACTGGCTGGCTTGAGTGGCAGAAGAGAAGGAACCCAAACCAGGAATGCCAGCAGCGGGAGAGTGAGTCGAGGGGAGCTGCTTTACATCGAGGTAACTGGTTGCTTGCGCAGTGTTCAGCGCGGGGGTGTTGTTGGCGGACGGGGTGCCGTAAATGTCGTCCATGTCGTCGACGGGAACAGAATCAGACATGGTGGGCGAGGGAGACAGACGAGCGCGTTTGTTCGGTCTGGGACTCGTCTCGAACATTGATACAATAATGTGAATGTTTGCGCAGCGCAAACAGAAAAAGTCGAGATTTCCATCGGAGCTGGCGGAGTTAATGCTATACTAGCGTCATCTGGGGTTTTAGCGCGCGGGCACTAGCGGCGGGAGGTCGTCACTTGTCGAGAGCTGAAGACCCAAAGCTCCGAGATGAAAGCTGAAGCTGGTGGTCAAGGCTTCGATTCAATATTGTAACTTCTGATGGAGTAATTGACACTTCTCTTCTTGCTTCGTTTGCCAACACATTGATTGCTCGTCGCCAGCAGCAACAATGCCATCTCCTCCACCGCCGTCGCGTCCGGCGCGTCGCCAATTCATGACAACCATGACGGCCAAGAAAGCAGCCAAACAGCAGAGCAACAAGGCTCTACCCGTGACGCCGACCGCTCCAGCAGAAGCTCGCCCTGTCCACATGTTCCCCACCGACCTGAGGAAACCCCTCGATGCTATCGCCGACCCCATTTATCTCGATCCCTATGTCGCCTTCTACATTCTCGCCGCTGCTCACGCCCTTGCGGCTTTCTATTTCCCTATACAAGATTGCGACGAGGTCTACAACTACTACGAACCCACTCACTACTTGACCGATGGCTACGGCAAGCAGACATGGGAGTACTCTCCCGAATACGCCATTCGCAGTTGGGGCTATGTCTCTCTCCACGCTATCGTCATTGGACTACGTCGCGTAATCCCCATCTGGAGTCTGCCCAAGGTCTGGAAGTTCTACTTCTTGCGCACCGTGCTGGGTGCTGTCTGTGCCGCCTCTGAAGCGAGACTCTACTCGAAGATTTCGAGAACTCTCAATCCTAGACTCGGCATGCTCTTCTTCCTTATCATGCTCACGAGCCCTGGCATGTTCCATGCATCTGTCTCATTCCTGCCTTCGTCTTTCTCCATGTACACCACTGCACTCGGTATGGCTGCATTCATGGACTGGCGTGGAGGTATGCGTACCGCTCAGGGTATGATGTGTATGATCGGCGGCGCTCTTCTTGGTTGGCCTTTTGCAGCTGCCCTCGTCGCCCCTTTCATGATCGAGGAGTTCATGCTCGCTTATTTCACTGACAAGCAAGAGTTCATTGACTTCTGTTACCGCATTCTCGATGGCACTGTTCGCTCTTTCATCATTCTTTTGCTACAATTCTTCTTTGATGCCTTCTTCTACAGAAAAGCTGCTCTCGTACCTTACAACATTGTCTGGTACAATGTTATTGCTGCTCGCGAGGGTAAAGGCCCCGATATCTACGGCACGGAACCCTGGCATTTCTACGCTCGCAACCTCTTGCTCAACTTCAATATCTGGTTCATTATCGCTCTGGCCTCTATGCCTCTCTACTTCGTGCACACCTTTGTTCTTCGTCAACCTGTTTTCAAGCAGTCATACCTACGCGGTGTCATTTTTCTCACTCCCTTCTACCTCTGGCTGGCTATTTTCACTCTGCAGCCTCACAAGGAAGAGCGTTTCATGTACCCTATTTACCCTGCTTTGGGTTTCAACGCTGCATTGGGCTCTCACATTCTCCTCACTTGGCTTGGCACTTCTAATCCCCGTTCCCTCATCGCCATGATTCCCGCCAAGTTAAGACTACTTTTTGCTGCTCTCTGCTTCATCGCTGCTGTTGATTTCGGAGTCTGGAGAACCCTTGGTATGGTTACCGCCTACAATGCTCCTTTGAGTGTATACACACCTCTGCGTCTTCCTAATGTCACTCAGCCTGGCGACAACGTCTGCTTGGGCAAGGAGTGGTATCGATTCCCTTCTTCCTATCATCTTCCTACTGGTGTCAGCGCCAAGTTCGTGAAGAGCGAATTCAATGGTCTGCTTCCTGGCGACTTCAGTCAGGCTGGCGAGGGATTCGGCCTGTATCCTGGCGCATGGCTCATTCCAAGTGGAATGAATGATGAGAACATAGAGGATCCCAGTAAATATGTAAGTTGGTTTCTCGACGAATTGCTAGTACATGCTAATTGCTTTCAGACTGAACTATCACACTGCTCTTTCATGGTCGATTCGTCGTTCCCTGGTACTGAGCCGTCTGCTTTGGAGCCAGATTACATTAACCAGACAGAGACCTGGGAGAAGCTGTCATGCAAACCGTTCCTGGATGCTTCGCGTACTGGGATCATCGGTCGCATTGGCTGGATCCCTGACTGGGACTTCATTCCGACCAAGTACCGCCGTCAATGGGGCGAATATTGTCTTCTAGGCCGCAGGAAGTCCTCGATTCAGGACTACTGATTTTTTGCGTAATTTTTTTGATACCAGTCACCTGATCATATTCTAGCGATTTGAGCAAGTCAGAGCGATTATAGACGTGTAGTATTGACTGAGTCTCGTGGCTAGATCTCTACTGGACTTTGGCGATGCGCGAGCCCCACTATGGCCATATCAGTGTCCATTTTTGGACGTTTAGTCCGGGGCTGATAAGATGAACATGGCGGGGTCCAGCAGCCTTATCGTCACGACCAAGATAAAACTAGGACGAGCAATGTATATATTGAACATTCTGCCTGCTCCAGCGAACGAGTCTTGCTTATGTCCACAAGACTATTGTCCTCGAGTAAATCTATACTGATCCAACACCATGACCAACATCGACACGATGCTGCATGACAGCATTGATTATATCCAAAACATTTCAACACTACATGAAGCAAAGCCTCTCGTATATCTGGGTCTGGTTCTTGCAGCTCTAGTGTATCTCACACAGCGTAGTTTTGCTGCCTCAAAACCAAAATCTAGACTGCACTCACGGTCACCGGACCCAGAGAAGCCTACAGGGACACGACCCAAGGCACCTGAAAAGCCAGATGGTGGTGAGTACTACTCACTTCCTCATGTGCACTGTACCTGACAAGATTTTCAGTGTGGATACCTTCAGACTTCAAGAGGCCAACTGCCGCACCGTACCCCGATTGGTCTCTCGAAACAACCAAGCCTCTGCCATACCGACCTTTCCGTTACGGACCCAAGTACAACATTACTATGGGCTTACGTACTATGAATTGGGACGAGTGGATTGAATTGGACAACCATTACCCTAGGTTCCACGCTGATAAGAAGCGTCGCATCGAAGAACGAGGTAGCAAATGCTTCCATACCGACCCAAGTCCACAAGTCTTCGATGGTGCTGTAGAGCTTCTCGAAGAGCTTTGTGGCTACCTGCCTGAGCGTTACCCAAGCATGTTCCGCAAGACCGAACATGGCATGGTCAACTTGTTTGCAGACGAGACTTTCGACATAAGAAAAGATGTCTTAACAATGAACGGCAATCACGAAGATCCTATGCAGATGGCTGCACGTATGGTTCAAGATGACCTGGCAATCATGTTTGAGAAGGAAGATGGTCAGATGTATCTTCTTGCTGGTGCGATTTTGCTGCCCGGTTTCTGGCGTCTACAGGACAAATTGGGCATGTCTCTTGACGAACTTCACTATAGGTACGCGCTCTCTCTCAACATCGTGCGAGATCTTCAGTACTGACCCAAACCTAGCGGTGATGTCCCTGGGTATCATGACAAGCTCCGCAAAGGCATGAACAACTTCTTCCGCCGCATAAGACCCGAAGCCCCAGTGAATCGCAACAACTATTTCCTTCAAGTTGACGAGGACCTCGCTTGGTCTTACAGCATTGGAGACGAGGACAACGCCGAACCCTCTTGGGACGCTGCCGCTGCCAATCGCGCCATAGAACATCACCACTTCCGTTCTGAACGTCAATCCTTACGTCGACTCCCCAGATCTGGAGGTGTACTATTCACCATTCGCACTTACTTTCACCCGATTACAGAAATCGCCGAGGAGGATTATGTGCCTGGAAGGCTGGCTAGTGCGATCAGGAGCTGGGGTGATGATGTTAGCAAGTACAAGGGTAAGGCAAAGTATGGGGATGTACTATTGAACTATTTGGACAAGAAGCATGAGGAACAAGTGGCTAGAGGACTGGACATGAGCAGAGAGGATGAGTGCAGGGCATATCCCTACTAAAAACGATGGCAGAGTTATGTATTCACATAGTCGGTGCTGAGGATCAGATATCAATCTTCGACTTGCATGAGAGATCTATAAATTTCCCTCAAAGCCTGTCTCGTGCAACGAGAAAATTATTTCCTGTTAGGTTAGAAGAAGGAGCAGATTGAATAATACCTTCCTTGATATGTGCCAAGCTAGAGCACAAAAGTCTTGGCAAATATGCAAACTTCATCAAGTCGCCGCCCTCTCGACAACTCGACTCCCAATACCATAATCTAATCGCTATGAGTGTGCGATCCAATTTGGCGCAAGCTTTACGTGTCATTCACCTGCGTAACACGCTCAAATTTGCTGAAGGCAGTGCGCTTTACGAGAGACAAGCTATTCAGCCATGGTTCTCTTCTTCAGCTCGTTACTATCATGTTACTACCCGCCTTTCTGGTAGAGCAACTGCCGCCGCGGACAGCAAATACGAACTCCCTCGGATTTATGATGACCAGGACCCGGTCGAGGTGTTCAATACACATCTGAAGGATGGCACTTTAACGAAACCCATGGCTCACTCATGCCTGAAGACAGCGTCTAGACAGGGACGTTTTGACAAAGGGTTAGGAGAAGCCACAATCAAGTGGATGTGGAAAGACCATGACAATTATCAGTTTCCAAGAGACACTAGCCTCCTAGAACATATGGTCAGACATTGCGTGAGGGAGGGCAAGGAGGAGCTGGTCTGGAACTGGATCGAGCAAAAAAGCCGAAAATCTAGCACTCTGGGACCTAACGATCGATTTGTCTGGAGAGCCGACGCTGTGAGAGCGATCATAGCCGCAAAAGCATTTGCCTCGGACCACGGCAGTCTTGATGGAGCCCTGGAATCATTCTTGCGTGCAAAGTCCAGCCAGTATACCATTCCACTTGCTCCAGCCAGAATGGAACTCGCCAAACTGCTTATGTTGCCAGTGGAGAAGACAGGCATATCTTGGGACGCTGAACCCAAGATCGAACCCCCCAGGTGGCCGAATACGAGTACGAAGCTATGGCAAGCATTTCTCGAGGCTGTAGAGACCATACGAGATGTGAGCGAGCCACTGAAGGCGCAGCTTCCATTGTACCACCCAGAAAAGCCGGACCCAATGCCTTACTTCAAGCACTCTCTACATCTATCAAAGAATCCAAAATTTGTAGAACGTATGGTCAAGAAACCATCCATAACTCCTTGGATCGCAAGAGGCAGAAACGCTGAGGCATTATTGCGGTCGCAAGGGCACGAAAAGGATGCCGAATGGTTAAATGAGTTCCTTCGAGAGCTGTATCTGAAATCAGATCCGATTAGAAAGAAGGAGGCGGACAGAAAGATTTCAAGGCGCGAAAGAAATGGCTTGACGGGGTAGGAAGGAAAACCGCGTGATAGATCAAACATCAGTCAACTCGTCCTGCTGGTCTAACGATCGGCAACATTTTTCTGGGGCCTTCTTGGGTTGGATTCTGGCATCTGGTAGACTCCTGCGTTGATACAGTTCGCCCTGCGCATACGACCTCCAACGTTCCTTCCAATACGCATTCTCGCTCAGCATGTTCCAGCAAGACGTTCACGTCGGCTAGATGCATGCCTGCCCTCCGAGGGGCTTCCGGTCAGATCGAGCGAGGTTGGCAAATCTGGCATGGGTCTCCAGAACAATAGGTTCAAAGGTCTTAAACCAATCTTTCGCCATAGAACACACAATGTCAGCTCTTGAAACCCCTAATCTCGACACCATCTTGCGACGAAAGAGAAACTCACCAAAGCCGCTATACATCATGGCCTTGTTCTCGCGCTCGAGTTGTTCATCATATGTGCCAGTTTCTGGAAAGTCCATGGTGGAACCAGTATCTGGCATGTTGAATTTGGTCTGAAGGATTACAAGAAATACACGGAATTGCGCCAGGAAAGAGGACGGACAGTGTCAGTGACAAAGTGGACTTGAGTGCTGTATGTTGTGAAGAATGTGGTAAAGTGGGTCTCGCATTGTCGATTTGCTGTTGTTCATTTACTAGAAGATCATATGGTCGGTATCGGAAAACAATCTGAAAGCAAAAAGAACTGTATATGTCTTGCAGTCGTTTCGAATACCATCTCCGCCAGTTGAGCCAAACGCAATATAGCTTCGACAGTTGCCGACACAGTGGTATATGCTTCTTGGTCGATGATCGTCTTTTTAATCAATAATTGTCATACCTGGCTCCTCATTGCTCTGTCGCTGTTTGCACCCACTGAAATATGAAGCCGTCGTCAAACAGATCCTGCGCTGTCGGCCTATCCTCCGGGAGCCAGCACAATATCTTGCGCATGAGAGCGAGAAGCAATTCTCTATCTTGGCCTCCGAGACGCGTCTCGCGTGAATCGATGGTCTGACTCGGAATTGGTGTCTCAGCAATCCAGTTGCCTTCCTTTGTAAGCGGAATTCATTCCAAGTCTTACCCATCGTAGCATGTCAGGAGCTTACCGTCGGAATCCCAGTATCGAGTACATTTTTCGCTTCTTTTCAGAAACCGCTTGGGCGGGGGACCCATCAGAGCGACCATCTCGGCAAAGTGGAGCTCGTCGTCAAGCGAGCCATTCCTGACGGCGGAAAAAAGGCTGTTGCCTTCGAACAAATCCCAGATCTGTATCAGTGTCAGAGCCAATGGTAGAAGTAAATCTCTGAGCAGTAAACTGGTACGTACCATCACTCCCAAGGACCAGATATCGATCTTGGAATCCCAGGGCATACCTGCAATGATCTCAGGCGCTCGATAGATTCCAGGCATGACATCCCCGGAGTGTTTCTGACCTGGTTGCCCCAGGCGAGCAGCACCAAAATCAGTAATGAAGGGCGCCTTGTAGGTGGTCGGCATAGCGTAAGAAAGGTATATGGTCCGGTCCGTCAAGACCTTCCGAGGCGATGGTTTAGATTTTTCGGCCTTCTCGACTTTAGCCACTGCCTCATCATCAGCCCCGACTAGTATATTGTTGGGTGATAAATCTACAGCTTTGTCAGCTACATATTGTGCATGATGATAATGGAACGAACCTGTATGAACGACACCTGCCTGGTGAAGGAAGTCTAACCCTAGCACAACCGCGGACAAACATTTCTGGAGAAGAACCTTTTCAAGCGCTTGCTCCTCGAACAGGTCTCGCAAATGAGCAAGGGTCATTCCAAGAGCTGGAAAGACCAGACATTGATGAACGCCATGCGGTCCCGTCACGCGAAAGTCGTCTAGTGTGACGCGCAACCTTTCTTTGCCAGGATGATCTGCCTCGATCGAGCGGATGTGATTAGAGACGGTTACTTCCTGAGAAATATCTTCTCCAAGGATGCAGACCTTGAGTGTAACAAGAGCCTCTTTTCTACTATACTGTAAGATGATGCCACAAGCTGCTTGAACAAGGGATGTTCACTGACTCGAGGTCTCGACAGAGCCAAACAGTGGAAGATGTCCCGAAGCCCAGCTTCGCTACAACCTGATACCTTGAAACGAACGTTTCTCCCAGATGGACAGGATAGAAGTTCTCTGCTTTGTATCTGAAGAATCTCTCTTCTTCGAATCTTTCATCTTTTGGGAGTCGAACAAATACGTCGCTTGAACACGCGCGAGGCTGAGCGTATATTTTTCTTATTTGGCTGACCGTACATAAATGGAGAGGTCTTTGGAACAGTTGATAGGTGGAAGCGCGACCACAAGCTAGTGAAAAAGATGATAGGGTAAGTCGCATCTTCGACTTCGTGCAGCAGTAAGTTGTCGCCTCCAACTTATGGGCTTAGATCGTCATCTGAGCCAGTGGAACTCAGCGTAATCTTTTGGTCTTATTGTATGAAACTATCGATCGTGGTCTTGCATGATCATTCACAATAGTCGGAGCGATGTATAGTTCAATGTCAGTGGTCAAGAAATGGTTGACGAGAACGAAGGTTTCTGTAACACATGGATCTACCTGCTTGCAAATATGCCAATTGAAGCAGGAGCTACATGCGTCGTTGTGACTTCCATTGATGAGAAGGAAGCTGGTCACATGACTGATGAGCGATGATTGGCCGGCGATGCGGATTAGGTAAGCCAAGCTTGCGAGCGCACCGACCGCTTGTCAAATTCCAAGCGAACATTTCTTTGCGCCTTTCTTTTCCTCACGACTTAGG
Source organism: Aureobasidium sp. M94-06E (assembly GCA_037040395.1). NCBI lineage: Eukaryota > Fungi > Ascomycota > Dothideomycetes > Dothideales > Saccotheciaceae > Aureobasidium > Aureobasidium sp. M94-06E. Next base: position 677,685 of record JAXQGV010000173.1, on the reverse strand, counting down.
ACGACAACGACCCCGCTGTCTAGGTCGCCATCATGCAGATTTTCGTCAAGACCCTCACGGGCAAGACTATCACCCTTGAGGTGGAGTCGTCCGACACCATCGACAATGTCAAGTCCAAGATCCAGGGTGCGCATCCTCCGTCCGCCGGCGACCATCGCCACCGACCACACACGACCAGGGCCAGAAAATACTAACAAGCCTTGAACAGACAAGGAGGGTATCCCCCCGGACCAACAGCGCCTGATCTTCGCTGGCAAGCAGCTTGAGGATGGCCGCACCCTCTCCGACTACAACATCCAGAAGGAGAGCACTCTTCACCTCGTCCTCCGCCTCCGTGGTGGTGGTAAGAAGCGCAAGAAGAAGGTCTACACCACTCCCAAGAAGATCAAGCACAAGCGCAAGAAGAACAAGCTCGCCGTCCTCAAGTACTACAAGGTTGACGGTGACGGCAAGATCGAGCGCCTGCGTCGCGAGTGCCCCTCGGACACCGTAAGTTTTCTCTGCAACCGATTATTTTTTGTCTACAAGGCACTAATCATCTTTCAGTGCGGTGCCGGTATCTTCATGGCCGCCATGCACAACCGCCAGTACTGCGGTCGCTGCCACCTCACCTACGTCTTCGACGACCCCAAGTAAACGTGTCGCCGAGGCAGGTGTTGATGACTTTTACTCTCTGCTAGCTATCTAGTATTTTGCAATAAAGTCGTTGTCCCGATCAAAAAACTTTCATGCCTCCTCGCCCTTCTGTTCTGTGACTTGTGTCCGTAATACGTTCTGTCTGTGTTGCCCTCTACAATTCGCTGCATGGCTTTGTATGAAAGCAAAAAAAAAACAATATGGTATTCTTCTACAGGCTATTTTAAAACGCTCCCACCCATGAATGCATGCCGTACGTATATACACTTGCCTCGTTGAACAATATTCTTCTCCGCTCTCGAAATCAGCATTTTAACATTCTAACCTCGTGCTCAAGGAGTTGGTCCTTGACCCCACAAGATAGAATTGAGCACGCTATAAGGCGAATACTCTTCGTCAACCAAGGCACTCGTGTTCGAAGGGAACACACTCGAGTGATCTACACCAGCCATGCCAGGACTTGGAGTGCTATCCGCTACACTGCCGCCTGAAGGCGCCATGGCAATATCCTCGATAAACCTTGAAGGTCTCGATTCCTGGATGTTTAGTTTTTTGAGTGCGGTGATGGCTCTTTCCATGGGTGCTGCCAGTTCTTGTGGATCAAGTGCTGACTGCATGTCGGACATGAGAGCGACAAACCTGCCCAGAAGACGACGTGCGCGTTCGTTGTGGGCGTGTTCGCCCATGATGCCGAGAAGGAGAGCAGAGCTCAGACTGCGGTGCACAGCGGCCCAAGATTGCCTTGCGTAAGGCGTGATGTTTTGGAGACCAAGGAAAGCCTCTACCGTGCTGACCAAGCTGTCAATGCAAGTCTGCTTGAAGGCCTTTGATAGCTCGTAGCTGGCTGTGCTTGGACTGATGGCTGGTCGACATAGCTCCGAGACTATGTACGACACATGCAGATAGAGTGCCCAGTGCTCGAGTGACTCTTCTACCGACTTGCAGGTGCGTGAGTCACGCAAGTAGTCGGCCGTACCAGCCATAATGTCGTCAATCTCGTTCCTGTGATTCGTGATTCTGGCAAACAGCTCGCGCGAGCTCATGGTCTTTGTACGGTCACGTACGATTTCGAGGCCAACTCTGCAGAGTCTGTACATGGCAAGGTGATAGGGTGGGATCTCGGTGTATGCATTTGGTGCCGGCATACTTGATGGGTCGATGTATGCTGTTGTTGCGGCTCGATCATACGTGATTGATAATAGACTGTCTTGCCATACAATCGACCACCAAACCTTGGAACGAATAGCCTTGGTTTCGACGTCTGCAGCGGGCGGACAGCTGCGATGCAGACCCAGACTCATTGCCAGTCTAAGTGTGAGACCCATGAGCGACCACGAAGTGCCCGCGTTCATGTTGTTAGAGATGACCTGGATACATATTAGATGCTGGCATCGTGAACGTGAGCAAAATAACCTACGTTTCCGAGGATCAATAGTATTTGGATGCTCTCTAATGTCACATGTGATAAGAAGTTGGTAAAGCGTAAACACTCAAAACTACAACACACTGCTTGCTGTTAGTGTACGGCTCCCATTGATGCAGAGCTCTGGCTCACGTACTGTAGACTTGAGATGTCAATTCACGTTCTTTTCTCGGCAGACCCGAGCATTGACAACCACTCGCTAGGACAGCGAATAGCAGTCCGACCCACTCAAGATTCTTGTCGTATATAGCTTGCTCAGTGACTCCAGGAAGAGGACTGTCGGCGGGCAAAGATCCGGCTACACCCATCTGCTCATTCCTTTTCTGCAGGAAGCGCGTCAAGTCCATCTCGAAGGTTGAGATGTCTGCAACGCCTGGGAAAATGATGTTCCCCAAATTTTGGTAATACCGGAAGAAGGATAAGCATTGGCTGTCGGTGGGTATCGTCTTGGCCAGTTCTTGAGCGCGAGCAAGAGAGCCGTGTGCCAATCCCCAGAGGTCCACGAATGGGTAGGTAGCTGTCTCGTTATCTAGACCAAACATAGGAAGAATGGATCTGCCGAGGATTTCCTGAACCGAGGGTTGTTCGCGATCGCCTTGACCTAAAGCCATAACAAGCGCAGGCACTGAAGAGCCTCCAAGATGTACAGTCTGACCAGTCAGATCATTTCGAGCGTGAAGTCCATGAACGGTGGTATGACGAGTAAATTGGTTGTTGATCCATGGCTGAGCACCATCCGTCTTCTGCGTTGTACTTGATGGTGAAGAACGTCCAGAAGTGTGCTGAGTTGGTGGTCTATTGTTCGAGCCACCTTTCATTTCCCGGCGCAATTCCTCAAGCGCAGACTCGACATTGTCGAGTTTTCGACACAAATGATCAAAATCAGATCGCGAAAGCGTGACCGTATTAGCGTTCAGCGCAGGAACCCCACTGCTGGTACCCGCAGCAGGAAGCGCGAGAGACGCCGAGGCTGAGGAAGAAGTATTCTGTTTCTTATTAGGTGGATGGTAGTCGCATAGTTCGGGATGTTCGCGCTCGACACAGGTGCGGCATGGCCGGGCAAGATCACAACGAACTTTTCGTTGTCGACACGGATAACACGCCTTGTGCTCACGCGCTTTTCTTTTGCGCCGCAGAAAGTCGTCCACTTCGGCCTTGGCAGGTACTTCTGCTGGCATCGGGGTCATGTTCGGCGTGCCCGTCTCCATTGCTGCGCAAACCTCCTTCCTGTCCAATTGGTCTGCGTGTGCACGATGAGAAACATGGAAAGATGACTTTTGGTGGCGGGCTTACCGGATTAAACAGTCTTCTTGCAGTGCGGGCAGCTCTCCGGTACTTTCAAAGCCCGACCTGAAACCCAATAATCTCAGACAGTGACAGCACGAGTCAATCTCACCAAGGGCTGCTATCTGAGGAATTCTTGAAACCTGGTAAGGACTCGAGGGGTGAGGCCTCCAATTGCTTATGGAAACATCGAGTAATAATACAGACAAATTCCCGTTGCGCAAGCATGCCCTAGGTCATAGAGGCTTGGCGAGATTGGGCTTGTGTCAAATGGACGCTAGAAGACCCGGGCTACGAACATGTCAGTTTGAGTCACCTTTCGGGAGCACCAGCATCGAGCAACGAACAAGAGGTCAAAGAATAGTAATCAAATATCCTATGCTACATAGGGGGGTATCTTGTAAACAACCAAATATCCTAAGGAAATCAACCCAAGACTCCTATACGATATGCAAATGCAACAATATTAACATAGTCCACATGAGACATGCCTTCCACCAAAAGCGACTCCATCAAGGCGACTTGCCATTGACGATCATTGAGCCATTGGTGTCTGTTCTATTGAACGATGCCACAGATGTGATGGTGGAGGCGTGACGCATGGCATGCTCCGCGCGTGCATCGTCATAATCTTTTCTGCTGATGCCGGCCGCCGGACTGGCAAACCCGCTGCCGCCTCCTGCTGTGGCAGCGGAGCTACCAGCAGGGATCTCTTCCGCCAATCTCTCAGCCATGTGAGCATCGTATTCGCGCTCACGTGCCTGGATTGATTGAGGATCGAGCTCGCGAGCAGTCGCAAGCAAATCGAGAGAGCCATCGGATGCAGCATCGTCGTCCTTGCCTCCTTCTTCTTCTTCTTCTTCTTCATCCTCGTCATCGCTCTCATCGCTGCTCATGTAAGCCATGTCGATGGTTTGTGGTGCTGTAGCTGGAACGTCGTGGACGCGATCCAGGTCAGGGATCATCGAATGATAGTCCTCGAACTCGGACTCATCGTCGTCGTAATCATCAATGTCCATAAAGCAAAATGCAGGCGGAAGCTCGGAAGGAGGTAACTCCTGATGGAAAGTGCCGACAACTTTTTCAGTGAATACACCTGGCTGCTGTTTCACCTCCTTGAGAAGCCCTACGACTTTAGCGGAGTACGGCTTTGTTTGGACGGAAGGCTTCTCAACAGAATTGCGCTTGCGCTCCATCTTCACATTGACGGAGAAGTTGTCAGAGGGGTAAATGCCACCAATGCCGGACGCCTCTAGGTCGATCGGGTCTCTTGCTGGTCCGGACGCTCCACTGGCATTGGAGAGGGGAGTCGAGCCAGGGAAGTTGAGTTCGAGATCTTCAGGAATTGGATTATCGTCCAAACTCATGGCCTCAGGGAGATCTTTAGCCTCGTCTAGAGGACCACGAGACTCCATAATGCCTTGACCAGTAACTTCAGAGGATCTCGGAACGCCAAGTGCGTGCTCGGTTGTAGTGTGGTACAAGATAGGGTTGTACATCATGGCGGCTTCTGTCTTTGGCTCACCACTAAGATCAGTACAGAATTTGGCATTGTTGTAGAAAATAATTGGACCATTGTCGGTCTTCTTCTTCTGTCTCAAAGATACAGTGCGGATTCCAGAGCTAGTCATAGCAGAGGAGTCGCCGCCTGCAGGGGGAGCCAAGAACTGAGACTCGGTTTCATCTTCCTCAGAGGAAATGTCGCTGTCATCTTCGCTACTGCGGTGGAAGAACAGAGGAGTATAAGCAAATTTGCTGTCTTGCGTCTCAAGAAGTCTGCGCTTTGACGAATTTGCACCAACTTTATGATGAGAAGATTTTGAGCGCTTCAGAGGGCTTGTACCGTTGAGAGAATTGCCATGAGTTGAGGGCGAGCTTCCATCAGTATCGCTGGCTGATCTTGTGATGGTTCTGCCGCCCTTCCAGCGGACCTTACGACCGTCTTCAGAGAGCTCAAACTTTGTGCTGAAGTCAAGCAGGGCCTTCTTAGCAAACTCGGGAGTGACGTTGAGGGTATGTAGTTGGGCCATGTTGAAGAGGAAGTTCAGGTAGATCCAGCCATGACCCTCTGCATGAGCCTCCATTGTGCTGGGCTCAGGTGGTGAGAAGCCCAAATGGCGGATGTATTGGAAGTTATCACGAGGGTTCTGAGCGCGATGAGGGTCAAGATCCAGAGGTCTTGTAGGTCGCTGTTGGGGTGAAAGACCTGCAAAGTCCTTTTCGACGGTGTTGTGGTTGGGATCTGCCCCCTGGGCCACTTCGGGCCCGCTGGCTTCTTCAGCACTTCGATCCTCGTCATCCTTCATAATAGGTGCTTCTCTAGTGCCCTCGGTCTTGGCGATCTGACCTGTGGCTTCTAAGGCACTTCTCTCAGCCTTAGCCGCCATTTGGGAAACCTCTTGTTGCTGAATTGGGTGGTGGTGGTCGCCTATGCCAGCACCAGTTCCAGCAAAGATCTGCTCGAGACGACGGACAACGAGCTTCTTCTTTGAATATTCGGTCATCACTGCAGGATGTTGTGGCAATAGACCTTCAGGAATGTCGTGGAGATAGGTCTGGATGTTGCTAGTGCGAGCCTTGCTAGAGCGACGGTAAGGATGTCTACTTGGCTGGCCGCTGTTAGAGTTGGAGGTACCCGAGGCGGAGGCGGAAGCTGAGTTCGATGCATAAGCAGAGTCAGCGAAGTTAGATGATGATGAAGCGGTCTTATGAGTCTTGAGACTAGGAACGACACGATCGTAGAGGTTACTGGTCTGGGATGTAGGACCAGCATTTGTCTGACCAGCGGCACTGACAGCGAAGTTGCGCAGAAGGTCTTCCAATTCACGCCTCTTAGACGATGACAGGCCGTGGACGCGGACCTCAAACAATTTCTCGTCCTTCAAGTGTGCATCATGCAGCTTCTCATACTTCTTGAGACGTCTCTTGAGCTTCTTGTTCTGGACAGTAAGATCGTCGATGACGGCGCGGAAGTCTGAACTACCGCTGTCCTCGGTATCATTCTTGTGCATCAGGGCATGCGTCGGATTGCGTGGATCGAGCATTGCGCCCGTTGCTCCATAATTCGGAGTCTCCTCCGAGGACGAGTGCTGGAGGAAGAATGGGGGATCATCTGGTCGAGAGGTCAGCGAACGAAGAGGTACAATCATGACGGTATGTGAGAGACTCACTGTCGAGGATGGTGCTGTTTTTGCCATCGGCATTGTTGTTGGCACCGTCAAACCACTTGTCGGCATTACTGCTCTCGCCAGAATCGGCCTTGCTCACATTAGGCTTGTTACTCGACGGCGAGCCGCTGGAGGCTTCGGTCTGTGTGCTTTTGCTGTTCTTCGAGTCCGGCGAAGGGCCACTATGGTGTCTGAGAGAGACGGAGCGCTGAGCAGGTGGCCTCCGAGGATGAGGGGGGCGTAAGTAGGCTTCAGAAGCCATGAAGGCGACGGTGGTTGTAAAGCGTCGATGTGGTTATGTATAGTGGTCAAGTACCAGTACGGATGGCAAGATACAGTAGATGTCTAGCGTCCAGGATCGATTAGTGTGCTGGGTGGAATAGGCATATAGCTGAGTCGAACTAGGTGTTTGTTCAAGTGGGAAGGAGCGAACAGGTGCAACAGATAGGGAATATCAGGGAATGGCGTAGGGGCAACAGGTCTGAGAGGTAGATCAGAGCATCGAAACACCTACTTGTGATCAAGCAAGATGGCAGCCCGCAATCACAGATTCCAAAAAAGCAGATCGCCTTGAGCATCGCAGGTCGCGAGACGTATCGAGCGTCGATTCACGTGGTGGGGGATCAGAGCCACAACTGCCCTTGATTGACTCTGCAGGGAAGCGAGACACAATTTTGCGGCCATCGTTCATGTTGCAACCAAATCGCGTTTCTGGAGGTGCTCTGTGCGGCCTACACGCTTCGATCCTCAGGTCCTTTTGTGAAGCCCTGAGGATCGGGCTGTCTCGATTGGAGGTTGCCCTTCGTCATGCCGAGAACCATGTCCACCCGGACCCTGCCAAACACACAAAGCCGCTTCCCGTTCTAGACCATCCGCATTCGAGACTCGAATAATGCTGTTTCTCTCCTGAATCGTTGTCGTCTGTAACTTTTCGGCTTCCAGACCTTTCGAAACTGCACCCTATCTGCGATTTGTACTATGTAATTTGTAAAAGTAGATGGACAGAACGCGGTCGCGATGCTGTTTCTATTGACTGTTCTAGGAACGACCACTTCGCCTTTGGCCTCTGCTTGCTGCTCGACCAAGCAAGCCACATCGGCGATGAACTCGTTTGTACGCGCCTAGATTTGCGACTACCTGTCCCCCATAATTCTTCACGTTGGCCGATTTGCATCCGGACGTCTGATGGCTGCATCCAATCTCGATCGAAGGGCTAGGCGCTGAGCCGTCTGATGTTCTGCCTTGGTCACACACGCTTAATACTCTGATCGCCGCTCTGCCTTGTATAAGCCTATTGCGCATTCTTTTGAGGAAACAATCAGCTGTCTATCTAGGGCTCTGGCTTACTTAGTCCTTACAGCACAACTGTTCCGATGCGGCGATGCATGATCATCACACCCAACCCTCTCAAATTTGAGGAGGGTTTAGCCGCACTACACTTAGTAATGCTTACTTTGCGTCTCATTAGTATCCGATGCGACTGGGACGACACGGACTCCCACTTTGCCTGTGAATATGAAGCTCAATCGGTGAGCCTACCGATGGGCTGATCAAAGAAGATTTCACGCTTTGTCGACTGGATTTGAGGCGTTCATGTCTGAGGTTGCTTGAATGCGGAAAGTGCTCCGGCGCTAACTGTGATTCGTCGATCTTGAGATCCTTCTAAGACTGCTAGAGAATTTGCAACTACTGCTACTCACCATCGTCTTGTGCACTTTCGTGGATGATGCTTCAAGCAAAGGAGCTATCGATTGCTTACCTTGCTTTGCATGCCAGTGCTAGCGCCTACGAGGCAGGCTGTCGTATCGCAAATCGAGAATCGAGAACCGATCCTTGGAGTCCAAACCCTCTGAAACGAGTTATCAACTCGATGTATCGAGCGAATTCGAATTAGAGATGGCTTCCGATTGATAGTAATCTCAACGAGCTATCAAGCAAGCATTACTCTATTGTGGTGGTGATCCTTTCCTGCTGGTAATCAGTGCATGCCCTTGTCGGTCCGTCACTCTCAGATGCCAACACCTGGCAGCTCCTCCCGCCGGACATTTGTTCAAGTTCTTGTTCCTTACCGCAACGTGTATACGTATGCGCCAGACATCAATATTGCAATTCTCAAGTCGCATACTTGTTCCACAAACAACGCGGAGTGGCCGCACAGAACTCAAGCCCCAACCACAAAACACGGTCTAGTCCTGTCAGATCGGTCGATTGCTGCTCGGATGCCGCAACCCAATACTCACCAAGCGCGGCTCAAAACAAACGCTGGGTGCTGGCGTCGACGGATCGTTTTTGACAGGCCCGCTATTCGAAAGGCTCTTCCATTTGTGTTCGTGTGGCTTGAGGCAGTGTGGACGCTTCACTACCATCGTCGCCGATGGGATTTCGATTTCCGATGTCCTTCACTATACCAGCTCACGTCTCCATTTGCAGTCGGGTTGTTTCGCGCTTGCGCATCAGGCAATCGCGTGCCGTGGTGGCTATCGGAAGACGTCGCTAGCGCTCCGTAATAACCAAGTATGAAGCAGCCCGTCTTATGGTATGGACATCTTCGATGTCGTCGTCGCTTCCGCTCGGAGTTGGTCCCGGGTCGGCGACCACAACCTTCTTGCATGAATCGGCGATTCAGGTGCGAACTTATTTTATTTTATTTTTCTCTACATTTTCCTGCCTGTTTCTGTTCGTCATCTCACGTCATGGGGTAAACGTCCGACTCCCGAGTCGTCACTTTCGCTGGATTGAGGCTGCTGACCGCACTCACTTCAGCCATCTCTCGGACAACCACAATCGTATGATTGTACTTCCAATCAACGATTTGCTATACCACGCCAATAATCTCCACTCACACCAGAAACATCATGAGTGCGCCAGGAAACCCAGAACCGGGGAATTGTCCTACGACCGATCAGGCGATAGCGACTCGATGCTCAGAGCGCAATTGACCCTGTTTCCTTTTCTGGTCGGGTCTACCTCTCCGTAGACGGGAGTCCTCTCCGTGCAAGGAGAATCGACAGATCAGTCGATCAAGGTCCGTCAAGGGGTTGTCGATGATTCTTTCACCCTTTGACGCGATCTGGCACAGCCAGGAACGTCATTGACCCTGCGGTCTGCATGCCGGACTCTTCTCCATATGTTGTGACAACAAGAAAAGCAGACGTTCTCTCGCTCTCAAAGGCTAACAGTCGGAGCATCGAGCGGACTACTCGTGAGCTGATTGACAGAGTATGAGGTGACCGCATCACAACACTTTCCTGCTCGTCATGCATGACCAAAGCTCTGGCTTTGGACACACCACACAACGTAGATGCAAAAGCCAGGGTTGAGCGCAAGCCCCATTGCGGAATCCCAAACGTCTTTTTCCGGTTTCCTTCGCGAGACAATAAGCCACCTCACGTCGCTGTCGCCGACGAGGAAATCGAAGATTTGAAGAGGTTTGTTATAGCCTTCTTGGTTATTATACGGTATGTGTAGACGAACACGAGATCCTCGTAAGTGGTCTTTGTCATTAGGCTCGTTGCCGTGCTCGGGTATTGTGACTAGCTGTTCTTGTGGTGGTAAAGAAGAACAGGTTCACTCCCACAACATTGTTCTTCGATTCGATAACGACGACAATATGGCTATATCGTACATAGACACCATTTTAGAATGTGAAAAGGGGTAATACGTATGGGCTTCTGCTTGATCAAAGGAAGTATGTGAAGGCTGGACGATGTCTAAGGCGGAAATTGTGATTTCTCAGGGCATTCTCGAATATCATTTCGAAAAACAGATCATCTCAGTACGAAAACAACACTTGGCCCTTGACCATGACATTTCCATCAGAGAAACAAAATCTAGAAGAAAAACGACAGAAGCGAGTAATACATATGCTCTGCTTATATGCGGAAGACGAAGAATGACTTTTCGTTGGAGTGATCTGATAAGGTGGACGGAGCATTACATCTCTTCAATCAGAGATCTTCCTCCTTGAATATGCCCAGGTCAAATCTCGAGACCCAATCCATGTGATATAAAACCCCTTAAGCGTCCTTGGTTACTTCATCCTCGACCTTTGCCTTCTTGCTCGTTGCTTCTTGGTTCTCATCTTCCAGCTTTCTCTTGCTTACTGGAGCGGCAGCAGCAGCGGCAGGCTTCTTCTTCTTGATCAAACCGCTAAGGTCGTTGGCGTTTGCTGTCGCTTCAGCGATACGCTGTTTCTGATCGGCAGGGGTTTCACCCAGCATACCACCCAGAATGCCACGCAGTGGGTTCTCTGCAGCGCCGACCGGTGTTTTGAGGTCGATGAGCTGTGACAGATGTTAGTTGTGTAATGCGACAGACATGTATAATGCTGGACTTACACGTTGCTCCATCTCGGACATCATTTCCTTCACATCCTTGATCTCTTTCTTCTTTGCTTCTTGCTTATCGGCGGGGTGGGACGAGAGGCTAGACTCTTCCTTTTCAACCCGTAGACGGCAGGACTCGATGGCCAACTCCATGTGGGTCACTGCTTCCTTGCGCAAATCCTCATCAACAGTCTCTTCCTTCTGAGCACCTTGCTCCACTGCCTCTGCGTTTGTTGTGGTTACTGAAGCAAACTCCATGGCGAGTGCCAGCTTGAAGTGTGCTTCTGCAAGAAGGCTAGACTCTAGAGGGTACAGCTTCTGCTTCAACTCAAGTGCTGAGCGGCCTTCGGCGACAGCCTCGGGGAAGTTCTCGTTCTCCATCGAGAGCTCAGCTTGTAGATCGTGCGTGTCTGCCAGACGGTCCATGACCTGTCGTGCTTCAGGATTCTCGACCAGTGTCTCCTTGCCCTTGCCCTTGCCGTCGGTGTGGTGGGGTATCGATTCAAGCTTGCGGGTAAGAAGGACGCGTGCGATGTCAAGAATCTCGTATGCGATAGCAAAGTCATCGTCTTCTTCCTCTTCCTCGCCATCTTCTTCGGCGTCGTCGCCTTCGTCTTCGCTATCTGTCCAGTTCTCGTCGCCGGTGATCTGGAAGAAAGGTTTGTTTGCGGTTTCAGTCTCCTTCTTTGTAGCGCTGCCATCCTTCTTGTCTACTACAGCCTCGACAACCTCCTCTGCCATTTTTTGGTCGCCATCTTTGAGTGCATCATTACTTGCGGCGTTGGACTTGGTCTTGCGCTTCTTTTTCTGAGGCTCTCCACTACCAGCGACTTTGTTTCCTAGCACATCACTCTTGCTGACAGCCAGGTGGTACAAACAGCGGCCGTATTGGTAGAGTAGATCGGCGTTGTCCAGCGACATTTCACCATTCAGCTGTTCCTGCAGCTCGGAGGCTTGCGAATAGAATTCTGAGGCAGCGGCATAGTTCTTGAGCGAGTATTCCTTGGTTGCTGCAGCTTGTAGTCTGGCGAGATTTGCCTGTGCTTCCTCTCTGTTCTCGATCTGAGGAGTTTCTTGAGCTGATTGCTCTTCGGCAACGGTGTCGAGTGGCTGCTGTTGTTCGGGGACCGACATGATGATGTGTGATATCAAGGTCTGGTAGAAGAGTGGCAGACGCGGAACCAGTCGTCAGTGGATGGGTATAGCAATCAATTGTGCAAGTTGAACAATGTTTGGTCAGGTTGCTCGGCCAATCACATGAAGATTGACGTGAAAGCACACGCGCCTTCCGCGTCGACGCGAAGAACCACTTTAGGGAAGTCGCGTCCACCACAAATCAATTGACAACACAAAAGACCAGTCACTCTCAAGATGGCAACCACGATTCGCCTGCAAGAGAATGCTGTTCCTTCCTCGAGTCCTGCCTTTGGAACCCCCGTTCATCCCATCAATCCACGAGACAAACGACCTCCGATTCCTCCGCCAGCATTCAAGCCCTCGATCCCTACCATTCTACCAATCCTCCTCCCTCCTGCCAGTCTGAGACCTTTGGCCTTCCGAACGTTTACCAAGAAGCACAATCTCACTCTCAGCTCCCCGGCGTTGCAATCACTAGCCACTTTCATTGGCAAACACTGCGGCTCTGGATGGCGTGAACGAGGAACAGCAGAGGGTGTCCTCGAAGAAGTCGCAAAAGCATGGAAGAAGAGTGGTGGTAGCTTGATTGTCAATGATGGCTCCTTGCTCAAAAATATCCTCAAAACCATCGAGAGCTTGATGACTGGTGGCAAGGTCACGCAAACAAAGTCAAATCTAAGCAGACAAAGTAGTTTCGCCTTTGCTGGAGAGAGTCAGGACCTTTCACGAAGATCAAGTCTTGTCGAGACCTCTTTCCAATCACAAGAGGTCGGAGAAGACGACGATGCAGACATTCAAGATCCTCGAGCATGGATTAAGGTTGTCAGTGCCAACGAGCAGCCCAGGCTGAGCTACAATGTGCACAAAAAGCATTTCGAGAAGATCGCGACTAAATCCTCTCTCCTTCCCTCACCAGCTCACAGAACACAACTCTTTCGTGATCGCTTCAACCTCATTCACCAGCGTCTGATGCGAAATGAAGCATTTCAAGCTCCCGCCATCGCCAACACTCGCTCTCTCAAACGTCAAGACTCGACATCTGTACAGCAATTCTACAAAATCACCCCTATTGCAAACCTGTTGGGAAGAAACGGCAGTAATCATGTCTTGCTCGGCATGCTGGTCATTACCCCCACTGGCACTCTGGCGTTGAATGACTTGACTGGAAGTATCACTCTGGATCTACAACATGCAAAACCTCTACAGGGCGTCGATTCTTCATGGTTCTGCCCTGGCATGATAGTCTTGATCGAAGGTGTATACGAAGAGGAGTATTCGGGAGCCGGCGCTAGTGGTTTGGGTGCTGCCACTGGTGTAGGTGGTACTATTGGAGGAAAGTTCATTGGTTTCAGCATCGGTGGTCCTCCATCTGAGAAACGTAGCGCGACACTAGGCATCGCCGACTCGTCCAAACAACCAGATGTCGGCCTTGGAGGTGGTTTCGGCTGGACAGACTTCCTCGGTTTGGGTAGTGAGAAGGTCATGGGAGCCAAGATGCGCAAGTTAGAGAAACGCCTTCTCGCTCCTGTAGAAGAGCAGGCCTCTCAGCAGCGCAGAATGATCATACTAGGTGAGGTCAATCTCGATGATCCATCTTCACTGGAGGCTCTGCGCGCTGTTCTGCGTGTCTATGCTGCGGAGGATGAGCTCGCACCTTTGTGTTTCATGCTCCTAGGCAATTTCGTCAGCCATCCAGTCATGGCTGGTGGAGGTAGTGGCGGCAGCATCGAGTACAAAGAGTACTTCAATGACCTTGCCACTGTCCTCTCAGACTTCCCTGCACTCTTGCGAACATCAACTTGGGTCTTCGTTCCTGGTGACAACGATCCTTGGGCTTCTGCCTTCAGTGCTGGAGCCAGCAATCCAGTCCCACGTCCACCCATACCTGGTCTCTTCACTAGCCGTGTAAAGCGTGCTTTTGCTGCTGCCAAATCAGAAGCACCTCTTCCCAAATCAGACGACAACAATGTACCTGTTGAGCCAATCTGGACATCTAACCCAGCACGTGTATCGATCTTTGGCCCAGCTCACGAGATTACGGTCTTCCGAGACGATATTTCGAGTCGTTTGCGCCGTAATGCACTCACCTTCGGCAAAGCCACAACCGCAGAGGATGAAGACGACGACATGGCCGATTCCGTGCCTGCAGAAATTCCCACACCCACACAAATCGCGCGTAAACTCGTCCTCTCCCTACTCCCACAATCAAATCTCTCACCTTTCCCATTGTCTACACGTCCGGTGCTGTGGGATCAGGGCAGTGCAATGAGCTTGTATCCGCTACCGCATACCTTGGTCTTGGCTGATTCCGAGGCGCCAGCGTTTGCAGTCACGTTCGAGGGTTGTCATGTTCTGAACCCTGGGCGACTGTGTAGAGATGAAGGAAGGGGTAGACGGGTCGCTTGGATCGAGTATGATTGCTGGGCTAAGAGAGGTGAAGTCAAGGACATTTGGTCATCGTAAGGACACGAAGGGCAGAATGGTCTTACGGAAATTTGTTGCATAGCGGTGGAGTTCTGTTGTCAATGGAAGACTAGTGGGTATAACATATGTAGAGCAAACGAACATCACACTTCACTATTATTTCTCTCAATCTCTTTTGAGAACACTCTCCTTGTTCGTAATCTCCATTTGATAAGACCAGGACTTGTAAAGAACGCATGGACTGGGGGCCTATTACACGCGTCTCGACGATTTAACAAAAGTGGAAATATCATACTACCCTATCTAAAGGAACTTTTTATTTCGTAAACAAGACATGATTTTCAAAACTCAGAGCAAAATGAGCAACTGATCAAGTACGCTGCACATCTAAGCAGAAGCAGTAGTAGCAACAGGAGCAACACCATTGCTGCAAACACAAGCAGTGTTGCTAGTCAAAGGCGGACCATTAGTACACCAAGCAGCCGCATCCCAAGGAACAGTAGTTGTCGTAGCATTCTTGGCAATCGTCAAGGTCGTTGCCTTGACAAAGACAGGAATAACAGCACCAGTAACCAGCGAAAAAGATCTATGTCCGAGGACGCGAAGGATGGAACTGGCCTCTCCACTGTGCGTAGTAATGGAAATTACCGAAGCCTCTGGCGAGTCGGAAAAGATTTGATCAAGAGCAATTTTTGA
This sequence comes from Aureobasidium sp. M94-06E, assembly GCA_037040395.1. NCBI lineage: Eukaryota > Fungi > Ascomycota > Dothideomycetes > Dothideales > Saccotheciaceae > Aureobasidium > Aureobasidium sp. M94-06E. The sequence goes on along the minus strand of JAXQGV010000173.1, from coordinate 662,593 downwards.
TCTGTAATCTTGGGCTGAAGAAGATTCCTCAGTGATGCCATTCCACAGTTCGTCGGTCTCGGTAAAAGTGGATTCGATCTTCCAAGTAGGGAAAAGATTGTGGATGTAAGTTTCGTTGCTGCGGTGGTCGCAAGTGTGTGTGCTGATTCCCTCTCTGATCAATTCCTTGATGGTAGGGATAAAGTTCGGCAAACCCAGGCCAGCAAAAGTGTAGTTTGCGGTCTTGAGACAACGGGTCAACGGAGACACGTAAAAGGCCTGAGGGGTCTGGATTTTCTGTTGAGAAATCTCCTTGGCCCAGAAATGGTTTGCGGTTAGTGCTTGAGCTACACCGTTGGGGGTCAGATCGGCATCTTGCCAGCTGTTGGTGCTGTTGCCAGTTTGCTGACTCCAGTAGCAGTTCCAGGCGGGAGTGCCGTAGTAAGTCTGGGCTGCGTTGTGGTAGCCTTCTCCGTGGCGACCGATGAACAAGAGCTTGTAAGCGACATTGGTGGGAGCTTGGCTGTTCAGGTAGAATAGGTAGTTGTTGAAACGCTGCCATTGGGTCATTCCAGCATCGTATCCTGTGTCGGTCGAGTAAGTCTGGTTAATGAGACCAAAGTTGGTAGCAGTCTGAAAGGTATCAGCAAGGGTTCAAGCTTATAAAATTACACTGATGCAACTCACGTAGTCAAAAGTGCTGGGGACAGTGCTAGCAAGATCCTGGAGGAAGAAGCCAGCCATGTTGGTGTAGTTGATGTTTTGGGTGCCCTGGTTGACAGTAGGAACGGAAGCGGTGGCAGGAGCTGTGGAAGCAGTAGGCTCAGAGAAGGTAGCAGCCTGGGTCATACTGAAACTGCCACTGATGAAAGAGGTAGTGTACGAAGCGTTGCCGGCCGAGCTCACAGGTGCATCCTTGATCTTGCGAGCACCTCTGATACCCTTGTTGACAAGGGGCTTGAGCAGCTTCTGCTTCATGTAGCAGGCCGTACCAGACATGCTGATATCGATACATCCTTCAGTAGCATCGCATGCATTAATACAGTCGCCGATTCTGTTGCTGGCAATGTTGACGGACTTCAAGTCACCGCCTGCGTAGTCGATGCCACACTCAACAACGAAAGTGGCACCGCTCTTGGCGATGAAGATGTTGTTGTTGGCTTCAGGGCAGGTAGGATGAGTCGAAGTGGGTTGTGCCGAAGCGTCTGTAGAAGAAGTAACCGAGTATGAAGAGCTAGAGCTAGTACTGATGGCTGAGGCATCACTCAGTGCAAGCAAAGAAACGGCAACGGAAGCCAGAGAAACAGATGTGTATACCATTCTGAGTGTGAGTTGCAACAAAGATGGAAATTGAACGACCTACCTGCATGTCTATCGGGGCCGGCTGCCCTAGATATACTCTGCCATTGCCCTTGGAATAAGGGATAGAACAGGACGGCTCTGAGCACCTCTAGCAGGATAGCGAATGACATGATGTGCAGTAGACACGCCGTGCAGCCAGCCTGTGCTCGCGTGCCCACCTCTGCCGTGCCACGTCGTGGTAGATTCACGAAATGCTCGGGTGAGGTCGAGTTGAGGTGGAGGGCTGGGTTATGCGCAGACGCGTGAATTTGCCGCGGCCCAATCACAAGCCCCACGTGCCTAGATACCACTTCTTTACGAGATATTAACACTGCTCGAAGAAGCCTCAGACCCGCAACCAATCTCGGATTTCATATCAGTAGGGCATAAGAAGCGATCAAGAAAAGTCATAACTCAACAGCCGAAAGCATAACACTCGTGGATAAATGTCAAAGTTTTGTTCATGGCAACATTGACCATGCAACCACGTGAAATGGTCTAGAAACATCCTGCATCCTCCCTCCTCGTCAATCACGAGTTGATCTATTCATGCTCTTCGAGCTCAAAAGGTTTACAACGCCCTCATGTCGGACCGAAAAAACGCCAGTAATAGCAAGTAATGATGAACAACGAAGAAAATTATTATGCGCCTCTGGACTGGCTGGCAAATTCAGTCTTAGCTCTGGAGAGGTGGGCAGAGGCGTAAGGCTGCCATAATGTTTGCGAGGCATCTCAAAACACGGCGCATGCTCAGCTCAGTCAAGAGTGTAGTTGTGGCGGGTACGCTCGACATCCTTACGCATAGTCTGACCAGAGCCTGTGAAGCCCACTGTACAGATGTCAGTGAGTGGAGAGGTAGTTAGGATGTAGATGAACGTACCTCTTGCAGTAGGAGCTTCGCCCGTACGGAACATGCTCTCTTTCTGGACAACTTTGGCAGCTTTACCTGTAGAAGCCTTTGATTGCCAGGACTTCCAGTTGTTCTTACTGTTTTCGAGGGCCTTGGAAGTCTTTACCTTCTTTGGAGGCTTTTTGTCACCATCAAGCGGCTTAATATGATCCTTCTTTGCAGCGCTTGCTAGGGCAGGATTGATGTTGGCCTCGGCAGAGATGACACCGGGGATGGGAGTGCTGATTGTAGGTGTAGACGGTATGGAGACTGCAGGAGAGCCATCAGCTTTGCGCTTCTGAGAAGTCGAAGATGAAGCTGATGGAAGAGGGCGCAAGTGTTCTTGACGCAGTGTTTCAGTGCCTGAGTAGCCTTTGAAGTTGACAGTATAAATAGGGGCAGCTGAAGAGCCAGTAACAGAGATGATACGGGCTTCGTAGAACTGCTTATCGCCTGCATACTTTGCCAGCACGGTGTCGTTGACTTTGAATGAGACTGGGGCTTTCTTCTCTTCGACTGCAGGAGCGGCAGTTGTTGCCTGCTTGCGGAATGCCGGGTGGTTCTCCTTGCTCCATTTCTCGCTAGGTTGGGCGGGTTCTGGTCTGCTGGCGGGAGGATCTGGGTTAAGTGCGGCGATTCTGGAGTCGACGTCTTGAAGTAGGGCGACGATCTCTGCTTTCATGGCGAGGGCATCTTCAAGATCGGGCACCTCGGCGAGCATCTGCTCGACTTCGGCAAGCTACGGACGTCAGTAAGAGAGGTTTGTTCAAACACCAGGATGGACAACTCACGTTGCGCTCATAGTCGGCACGTTCGGACTGGAGCTGGGTAAGACTCATCATGTGTTCAGTAGAGATCTGTTTGTTGGTCGCAAAGGGGTGGTACCAATCTGCCCTGCGGTTTTCTTTGGGCCGGCGTTGTATCGATGCAGCAGCACTATCACCTCTCGCGATGCGCTTTACTCTGACCAGATAGAAAGTTTGTCACGATTGATGAACGACTCGGTAGCGCGCAAGTGGCAGAGCGGCGGCAATGACGCTCGGTGCACGGACCTCTCGGTTATGCCTCGTGCCTTCCTTCTGCAAAGCTGTCACCTTCCTGCTCTTTCTGTCCTCTACCCAACCATAAACACATCACATGGTTTCTGAAACATGATTCTGAAACGAGGTATTCGCATATGTTGAGTATGCTGCTAAATTGCTTAGAACTCCCGAACCTTGACGCCATGCCATATCATGCCTCTTATCCCCTCCTAACGCCCACATACCATGCCCAACGAACCATTGTACGCCTGTCATCCCTGATATCCAACGCCATGCCACCACCTTAAATTCCTCAAGAAATGCTCAAGGAACGCTCACAAAAGATACGCCATGTCCCAAATCGACTGCCTGTTCCACTGCTTGATGCCCATATCCTTCACCAATTTGTCCATTCTCATTTCGAGCGCTTCGCGAAGCCTTTCGGCATACTTGTCTGACCGTCCACTCGTGTCGACACGAATGTATTCAATTTCGTAGCCGTTCTTGCCTTTCGCAGAGTACCGCAGACGGAAGCAAGCACTCGCGTCACGATGCCATTCATTATATGCATCCTTGTACACCCCGCGTGCAATTTGCACAAGTACCACTGTCTTGATCTTTGCGATCTTTTCGCTGCTCATGTTATCCAGCCATCTGGGGACTCCGGTGTTGAAAGAGCTGTATGGGTACGCGATGGGAGCATCCACAATTGGGCGAGGATGGAAGTTGATCGAGTCGCGGCGTCTGACAACAAAGTCGTTCTTCTGGTAGAAGATGGGCTGACCTTCCAGGCGCGCTAGCCTGCAGCTTCGTAGGAATGCAGGCTCCTTGGCCGAATCTTGACTTGCATGACGGCTTGTACTCTTGCGCATGACTGCTGATACTCCGTCGTTGACGCACGCCATACCGTATATCATTTCCCGAAGTTCATAGGGAAGTTGGAAAATGCGACATTGTTGTTGTGAGTGGATAGGATACTCGTAGATGGTAGGTGGCCGGAGCGGTAGTTCCGCTGTTGTGCTAGTAGTGACCGAGTCGAAGGGGTCTGATACAACGGTATGTGCTGGGGAGGGAGAGGACATCCTCTGGCGTTTGTATCTTGCACCTTCATCGTCAAAGTTATCTGCCCAAGGGGCAACAGTCATGTTGGCCGTCATTTGGGCATGAAGGAGCTGAGGGAAAAAGAAAGGACATGCCTCACATCGTGCTGGTCACACGGTCGCATTAAAATACTTCCCCTCAATGACCGAAAACATCCTTGGCAGGGACCGGAAGGGTTGCTTCTTCCTTGCGCCAATTAGCTATCGTTATCTGAGCAAAGAAATGAGAGTCATGGCCCGGACGGGGTTCTAGAGTTGATAATTGCAACGCGCGGTCCGAAATAGAGGGGTTATGCATAGCGATCGACTCTGTTGCTTGGTGAAGGTCGGGCAATGTTGCCGAAGGCCGATCCGGATGCATGTCTGAAAGTGATACGAAGGATGCCCGATAAGCATGGCTAGGGTCGACGAGTTCCGTATCAGGTAGCGATTCCTTGTTGGTGGCGGAGCATCACCGATAGTCCTAAGCTCGCTACTAAGATATTCGGACTCTCGGTGATAAGAGATAGCCCTACAGGTCCACGGAGAGCAAATTCAAGGGTCCAGCCTCTTCAAGGCGGTTTAACCAAAGCGGGTCAAACATCGTCGGTGCGGGGGTCGTGCGTTGCACCGGACTGGACAAACACGACTCGGGCCTTTGTGTCAACCACCGGATAAGGCTTGGAGAAACATTGCAGGGAGCACATTTTGTCTCGTGTTTTCAGGGCCATCAAACTTAGCATACCATAACGCCTTTTTTCCTGACTTCTTGAGAAATTGCGAGCGAGCGAAGTCGGGATCCAGAACTTTGATCAACAAGGAGAATATGCCGGTGGTCCGAGACGCGCAGAGTACAGAATACACACCTTTTCGTGCGTCTGTGACTGTGACTTGGAGAGACATTCCTTGACAAGCGAGAACGATTGCTGGGATTTGCTTGGTCGAAAGAGGCACAGAAGTTTGGAATGCGCCGCGTGTGAGCAACGACTGGTCAATCTTACGTTGGATCATGTGCCTGTGTTTTCCTAAAACAGTCAGGTACTGTATCGCAGGTTAAGCACAACTACTAAGGATCCTGTACTTTCTCCCAGACATGATCGTGGGAATGGGCCAGTCACAAAACAGCAAGAGCTTTGCCTTCGATAGTCTGAGAATCCGAGACACGGAGAGTCGGGGGTGATGTGTGCATTCATCGAGAGATACATAGGAACAAAAATAAGACAGGGTTGCAGCAGCAACAGTGAAAAGGAGTAGGCGATGATTTGGATCAGAAAAAAAAAAGAGCAGAAAAACAAAAATACGGACAGTTAGGTTGCTTCTAAAGGCGGAGGGTTGCGGAGTAGAATGCCGTAGAAGACACTAGTCCACGTGCATGAGATGGATGGAAGTGAGTCCGAGCAGCCATGCGACGACAAACAGAGGGGTGAGCGAGTTATCATCGAGGTACTACAAGTCAAAGAGATATGGCGAATGCAGAACTGAATTGATCAGGGTAGAGATCATGGAGAAAGATCATGGTTGTCGGTGGACGAGGAGTTTGGACGAGTTTTGGATGAGTCTGGGCAAGGGCGCATCGGATTTCTAAGCACCATAAGTCTCTCGGCGGTAAGAGACGGGGCAACGAGGAGAGCCCTGTTGCCTGCGGTGTCCACATTCTCACTCCTGCCTCAAGTCTCTGCCCCTCAACGCTTACGCTGACTCTGATTTTGCAACTTGACACTCGCATCATTTTCCTGCAAACAATTGGCGCCAAACACACACACCTCGCAAGTCCTGTACGGCGATACCACCGATATCGCGGTAGCTTCATAGCTGCATCATAAGAAAGTCAAAGCGTGTTCGCCTGGCCGCTGAACTGGTCGATCGCTCAGCCTCAGCGCGTTTTCGACACCGCCTGAATCACCTCTTTGGCTCTTTCTTCTCAGCGCACAACAGTCGCATTCGCATCAAACAATCTTGACCGACATCAATCGCATTTGACCGTCCTCTCCGCTCTGGTATCAATCGTACGACTGTGTCAGAAATGGCGGGGCAGACGACCGGCAACCAGCCATTCAATCCCTATCTCTCCAACGCACAACAGGAATTACTTTTGGCTGCTTTGGCCTCGAACAATCCCACCAATCGCAACAAATCCAAGACTTCCGCCGATATGAATCCACTCGACTTCGACGACACTAGTCCTTATCTTGAGTACCTGGACGGCGACACTAGCTTCGACTTTGACCCTTCCGATCTTGGCGGCCAACACATGTTCGACAATATGGGCAGCAATGCCAGTAATAAGTCTGATTCGACTGATGGTGACAAGCCAGACAAGCGTAAGAGCCCAGAAGAGGAGTCGCCCGAGGATGAAGTCGACGCCAAAAGAAGAGAAGGCGAACCCAAGGAAGCCAAGAAGCCCGGTAGAAAACCTTTGACTTCAGAGCCTACTACTGTAAGTAATCTATCGTGTGCTGCTCCAATGCTATGGGGCTGATATGTGCAAAAGAAACGCAAGGCTCAGAACAGAGCTGCTCAACGTGCTTTCAGAGAACGGAAAGAGAAGCATCTCAAAGACCTTGAAACCAAGGTCGAGGCGCTCAGCAAAGCTCAGGAACAGGATAAGCATGAGAACGGTCTACTCCGTGCACAAGTCCAGCGTCTGCAAGCCGAGCTCGGCGAGTACAAGAAGAGAATGTCTTATGCTAGTGGAGGCATTGCCGCACACTCACCCCCTTCAGCTGCTCGCGTCGTATCGAGGAGCAACAGCAATTCTCAAACCGATTTCCAGTTCGACTTCCCCAAGTTTGGCGCACTTCCTGGCAACCAACTTTTCGGAAACAACATTCAACCTGGCCGCGAAAAGACAGTCGGCCCATCTGCCGGTCCTAATGCCACTATGCCGAGATCAAACAGCATGGGCAGAAACCCCAGCCCTGGAACTCAAGTCAGTAACCACCAGATGAGCTCGGGCAACAACTCCAGAAGCGGCAGCATGAACAAGGGAACGAACAGCCCCCTTGCTCAAGTATCAGCTATTGGCACCACTTATGGTGACTTATTTAGTCCCTCTACTCTTGGTAACCTCAGCAACGACCTCTTGTTGCAAAGCACCAATAACAACGATAACAACGCTTTCGCTCAGTACGCCGACAATGGTACCGACAGCACTAGTGGCATCTCAAGGGTCTTCAGATTCAACAGTGGCTCTGGTTCTGGCTCCAACACAAACTCAAACCAGTCGCCTTCTGTGCCTTCCCTGACACACTACAACACTAACTCATGCAACACATCTTCATGCGGCACCTCTCCAGAATCTGCAAACTCTCCTCCCTCCGATGTCAACAAGTCGGGCATCAACGACTTCAACGACATATACTCGCTCAAGCCTGTCACTTCTAACCATAATCAAAGTAAGCCATGAAAGATTGCGACGACTCTGCCCATATCTAACATGTTTTCAGAACAAACCCAGAATGGTGCAATCACCAACGCTTCGACTCCCGGCTTTGACTGGCTTGCCACACAGAATGGTGGTCAATTTGATCCTGTACTTTTCGGTGACTACCGCGAGAGTCAGGATGCCATCGTCGGTGATGGCGACTTCAACAGTGGTTTCTTCGAGGCCGCCTTCCCTTACGATTTGAACACGCCCTTCGCCATGAACGACTTCTCTTCTCCTAAGAACGTCCAACAGACTTCGGCAAGCGCCAGCTTGCTGGCAGAGGTCGAGAAGTGTCGCGAAGGTGGCGATGATGACATCTACTTGCCAAAACAGGAACCTGCTTCGCAAGCTCAGCAAGGCCAAAACGAGATGAGCTTGAAGTCCGCCGAGCAGATGCTCAATTGCAACACGATTTGGTGCGTGGATCCCCCTAACAACGATGCGCATATCGACACTAACAACTCCTCAAGGTCGCAACTACAATCCAACCAAGACTTCAAGGAGGGCAAGTTCGATCTCGACAACCTCTGTGCCGAGCTTCGTGCCAAGGCCAAGTGCTCAGAATCTGGTGTCACCGTGCCATCAGAATATGTTGATGCCGCCTTCAAGAAGCTGTCGGGCACCAACGAACAGCCTCCTCTTGACGACTATCATGCCACACATAATCAAAAGGGCATTGATTATCTCTTCAATCAATATTCTGTTGATGAAGCACTCAAGAAGCTAGCAGGTCAACCATGATGGCTCGATAACATTCGGCCAGAAAAAACTTCACGTACGACATGACGGATGGGTAAGGGAATAAACAGCCTTCGGGGTGTGGAGAGGAATTTGGAATGGTGGATTTTGTTTTCTGGGAACTACCCCTTTGCCTTTTTGTTGACAGGATCTCTCCTCAATCATGTTTTGAGAAACGATCGATCGGCGCAGATAGTTGGGATAGGCGTTGTCTATTTTTTTGTGCTCTTACCGGTCGAGACAGACGCCAAAGTAGCCTCTGAGACCACACATTCATTATTAACCTCTCAAGAATATGATTGACCATACGTACATCTTTCAGCTATCTCGCCTTCTTCCAGTGACGAAACCGTGAAAACATACCATTCGAGTTCCGGCCTGTCTGCCCTTCATTAGCTCAGCATTTCTCTTCTCATCAGCTCAGCAAGGACGAGATCAGTGCTTCGTCGGCCGAAGTCTGCCGAAGTTCATGAAGCATTGACAAAATCGATTGCTGAAACACGAAGGAATCGGGCAATCTGGGGGAACAAGTTTCAGAACAAGCTTCTGCATCGACCCCCAAAGGTTCTTTCTTCATGTCCTCGAATTTGAGCATTCTAGTGAGCGCCTACCTGCTCTAGGAGGCCTGACACATAGGGTCTCAGTGTCTGACCGCTCAGACTGGATGGCACTCCGGTGTATATCTCGAGTCAGCTTGCTGCGCGTAATCCTTTTCGTACAAACTTCAATCTACTGTATCGATTTGCTTTACGCGAGATTCGCATCTCACGACAGTGGACACGGCAGACCAATATGTTGAGCTATGGTACTAATCTGGATGCAGAGCCAGGAGCGCCGTCGTCATCCGTCCAAAGCTCAAAATATTTCGTGCATGCAACAAGACACGTCCGGGACGATGATCGACCGCGGCCGCTTGCCGGACAGGCCACTGGTGCATGACTCTGCGATTAGCGTGCATTTTCAATTTCGAGCCATGTCTGTGATCTCCCCAGCTGGTTGTTTCGGCCATCCATTTTCTATGCTGCCAATAAATCGTCTGCCTCGAAGTGGCCTTAAGCATGGGAGTTCGCTGTTTCGAGGACTCCGTTGGACTGGGCCCTAGGTTAGGCGCTCCACAATGCCCTGACCACGTTCTTGACAGGTGCTTAGTGCAAGATGCGAGAACAGTTGGGTAGGAAGATCTTTGTCGTGGCATTAGTATATCTACTTGCTGCCCTGCTTGCTATGTGGCAACCCTCTTTCTGTTCGTGCACTACTCACATCTCCTTTTCAGAATGAAACCCGCAACTCTCCTCCTCCCTACTGCGTTCGCACTGCAAGCAAATGCAGCACCCACGCATTACCAACCACCACAAATCAACGCCACAGTATCATTCCCATTCAACGGCACTGCTTTCGATCCTCTTCCACAATCATCATGTCTTGCAAAAATAGAAGGAGCACTTGCAGATCTCACCAGTTCAACCATATCAATCCTTCTTGGTTCCTCAACAACAATGCTCGGCTATGCGTTCTGCGGACTCGCCATGCCAACAGAATCATGGGAAACATGTACAGACTTTGCTGTCATCGGTGGCAGTGTTGTTGGCCTTTCACACCTGGCAATTTGGAAATTTCCTGAGATTCTCGAGGACTTGCATCTTTATGATACGACGACTAGACCTTGGGAAAGTGCTCCTGGTGCTTGGGGCGTGAATGATGGTCCTGATGCTAAAGTTGAGGTCAAGCCTCGCTTGGAAGCCATCAATGCGAATCTGGGAGCTTGGCCTTGAGTAGATATGCCCCATCGCTTTCACAAGCCCTTTCATCTAGCAGAGCTCTTCTGCTGCCACTTCGTCAAAACGGTCAACTATGAATCTCGTTCCACGAAGTACTCTACATGCTTCTACGGTAATGGTTACCACAACGCGAGGAAGACCGAAGCCAACCACAAAGGCTACAAGCATCTGAACCACATCAGTGCCTTCGCTATACAAACCACACTGCAAGCTTCTAGCACAAGGACAATTACTCTCCTGGCGAGGGTTGTTCTGACAACCATGAGGAAACACGCCACAACTCACTTCACCAACAAGCTCACAGCTGCTGGCCAGCAAACTTACAGCCCTCAGGCTTACCAAAAGTTCCCCATGCACTGCTATCGCTCCAAACCTGGAGACGCATATACATTTCCTTTGTTTAAACATCATTATGTCATGTTACGATACCCACGATAGTCATACACTCCCTCAGATAGTCTGAAAGCAGATCAGTTTCTGCAAACAAAAGCTCATTAGCTTTACATGCATGAACCTCTCATCCATGTCTCTGCTTGTCTTTCTGTTCACAGTCTCTTCGATAACCCCATTCTTACAATTACTGTTGAGCAGTAGCAGCACATGCAAGGAAGTCAATACCGACTCCTGATCAATCGCTCGGTATGGTCCAAGCACAGCAGATTGTTATCATTCCTAATATACTGAAACCTCATTGTCTGGTCAGATGGCCGAGTGGTTATGGCGCTAGTTTCAGGCTCACCTGAAATGAGTTTACTAGTGAGAAATCGCGTGGGTTCGAGTCCCACTCTGATCATCATTCCTTTTGCTCCAGTAGGATACATCCTACAGCAAGTTGGGCTGTCCTTTTGCGCTGTAGAGTCTCTTTTGCTTGTAGGGTTGAAAATTTGCATGAAATAAACGCGAAGCCAGGAAATTCTTGGCGGAACGTCGAGGCTTTGGGGTGACCCTGGCAGTTTTTGTGACCACTAGGGTTTTTCTCTTTCCCGGGTGGTACAGAAAGATAGACAGGTACTTGAAAGTCTTGCAGAGAGAAATTGCAGAGTGAGCATAGGTAGAAGGAGCTCGCAAGGTGCGAAGTTGCTGAGCACGAAAGACAGAATTAGAAAGAGTGCAGAAGCAAATAGAGAGCATGTGATTTGGCAAGAACGAGGACACTATTTACTTAGCCCAAGAGTGGAATTGATGGAACGGGAAGAGGGAAAGAAAACGCTAGTTGAAAAATATGATGGCCTCCCAAACCAAAGCCTGTAGAAGGATTATGCCCCTGAACACCGACAATGATCCTGAGTTGTGGTGTCCAACGCTAGATGATGAAAATGAAGATATCCCGAATCGCCTTTTGTTTCGAACGAGACCCAACTGTTTGCTCCATCCAAAAAAAAAGAACCCACTGAAGCCCAATGATAAGAAACCGAGAAACGAATTAGGAGTAAGAAAAGAAAAACACCTAAAGCACTTTTGGCTTCATCCATTCCGAAGTACCGACACCAAGATTCAAGCCGTTGCGTGCCCACCATCGTCTGACTTCCATGCCTTTTCTGCCTTCGACGCCATCTTCGAGCGCCTCCTCAACATCGCAGGTCTTATACTCGACTCTAAGACCACTTTGTTTCCACCATTCAAGGACATTCACATGTCCCATCTTGGTGGCACCGACCAGAACTTGGTTGTCAAAGATCATTTTAGAGCCCTTGACGGCATGCCAGACCTTCAATACCTCAACATGCCCATGTGTGCTCGCGAGCTTGGCAACGGAATCCTCGTGAGGGAAAGGAATGCCAGAGTTCACCCACCAGCGCACAACGTCTGCATTACCAGACTGCGAGGCATAGCAGATTGATTTACCGGGCTTGAGACGAATGGGCTTGAAGTCATCGTCAGGACTTGAGGCGTGTTGATGGCGTTGAGAGAGTTCGCGCCACCATTCCAGGACTTCGATATGACCAGCCGAGCTGGCTTGTTCGAGTGCAGCTTCAGTGAAGACCAGGGTGAGACCAGATTTCTTCCACCAGTCTAGTATGTCGATGAAGCCTTGTCGTGATGCGCCATCCAAAGTCTCGGCTGTGTACTTCTTGTTCAAGAACCAGGCTGAAGTGTTCCAATATTCTAGGATTTCGACGCGACCAAAGACAGAGGATGCTTTATCAGGCAGAAAAGTGCCGTCAAAAGTGGTCCAGAAAAGATCCTTGTGATGAGATTCCAGATATGAGAGGACGGAGGTCATGCTGAATCGCATGATGAGCTTGATGCAGAGACGAGATAGCCAGCGTGGGACAGAGTTGTCAGCGATAAATTTCTTAAGGTCAGATAGATTGCCGGTCAGTAGTGTCCATTCGAGCTGCTCCATGTATGTTGATGGACCCTTCGCACTAGCATGTTGTTGCCATTCGGAGGGTGGCTCAAGGTTGGTATATATGTGTAATGTTTTCGCAAGCTCCCAGTCATTGGTAGCGTCAATGATCATGGACCACAACTCTGGTGGCAAGACAGTACGCGATTTCTTAGAGCTGGTCTTGAAAGTAGTTGAAGAAGCATTCGGGGTAACATGGACGCCATGACCGATGTTCATCAAGTCGACCTGGTTGCGGGCTGTGTCGACGACTTCATCCAAAGCATCCCAGCTCGTCACCTTCTTCCTGTCATTCTCAAAGGTCCACAGCAACGGTTGTAAGACTTGTATCCAGTTCCACTTTCTCTTTATTTTTGTGAGCTGTTTTTTCGTCATGGGGTTCTCCCACATCAGACTCGACATGCCAGGGACCATGACTATCTTCTTGGACACATTCCAGCTTCGCAAAATCTCGAGGACTAGGTTGTCGGTGTCTCCGTGCAGCATCTTGGCCAGGTTGTTAGCGTCGATGGGAGCCAGAACCAGCAGGTCAGCCCATTGACACAAATCAAATGCCTCTTTCTCGATGTTGATCGCATCTCCGGTCGACTTTATGTGGGTGCGCGACACATTAGGGATGGCGAGGCAGTTGTTGGAAGCGGCGATGAGGTCGGCACCATGCGAGCCAGGGTCCAGTACGGCTCTGACAGAACACTCAGGTAGCGACACGAGTTGTGGTAGTAGGTTGTTGATGATATTGGCATCAGTGCATCCAGTCGACGCCACGACTACATTCAGCGACCGAGGCGTCATGGCCTCGGCTGTCTGTATGTCGGGCACAGTGATGGCGCTTTGTGCCATCTTAGTCGTATAGAAGGTATAGTAGGAAGGTCGAGATTCGACAAAAGACACATCCGTCTGGTCAAAAAGGCAAAAGGCGCATACAATCGGCCTTTTCTTTATGATTCCTGGCGTGACGTAGGGAACGTCGAATTGTCACGAGCTGGTTGCAGGATCGAGAAACGATGTATCGTCTTGTTAGTCAAGTATCCGCGTGCCTTTCTGATCGAGTGGGTGGCATGCTTAGACTGCACAATTTTCTCGAATCGACCAGCGATAAATCGAGGAGAGTTGTGTGTGTTATTGAAAAAGATAGACTCGCTGTTCTGTTGCGGTAGCCGCTTGAGGCTCTTCATGACCGCCATTTCGAGGCCAATCGCAGGCCAAGACCCTGACCATCTCCGATCTTCCCCGATTTCATTGGTTCCTGCTTTGTTTCCCCTTTCTCCACACCAACATCAATAGTTATTGATCTCGTCTTCAATCCATAGACTTGACCTGCCATTGCAACGTGATCAATTTCTAGACAGCAGCAACGAGGCCTCTGATTCGACCTTCCGGAGTGGCATTTCGGCTGTCCTTCTCAGATTTCTTTATTATTGTTGACTTCGGATCAACTATTTGACATTGCAGGCTGGCATCGTCAGCTCTTTTCCCTGCTTTCGGGCGGTGCACTATTATAAGTGATTGAGAACACCCTGACAATAAATGAAGAAGCCTTTCCAACCTTGCACTGCATTAACCGAAGCGAACATGTTGGTTGTTCGGATCATGAGATCCAGTCAACCACAAATCCGCACCCAATTACAATCCATCTGCCTTTGCTAATGGATACAGGCCTAGCGGTTCAGGCAGTCTGGTAATAGCTTCGTCGCAGCTATGATGATGCAAGTTTCAGCTGGATCCACTGCTTAGTTGTGGCAAAATGTAAGGTCCTGAACGTGAGGTATTGGGCGACTTGTCTCTGTCGGGTTCAATGTTAGCACTTACATCAGGTTGGTATACGGAACTCTGCACCCAATGGATCACCGCGCGACGCTTGTCTTAGGATCGGGATTGAGATACTTCGGATCAAGATCCATTTTGGTTCCTGACTTGCCGCGACACTAGCCGCCATAACTAACCGCTACCCACTGAATTCACATACAGAGCTGGTTATTGATACATTCCAATTTCCAGGTGGTCCACTCCAACTGTTCAGTGGTTCACGAGGGCGACAGACCGACATGGGCCATAGACGGGTTGCCAAGTAGACCGACCTTGCACTGCGAATGTTGGTGCAGGTCTATTTACCTGTGCCGTTCGTCTCTGGAACATTTCTGACCTATCGTTCTTCCTGAACAATGCAAGCTATCAAGAGCTCGTAGACTGGACCACTATGTTTAGCTTGTCGAGACAACGCGCGAGGACAGTTGGCTCTCCAGTCTTGTACACAATCAACCTCACGTCTCGATAGCCACTACCTCGAAATTCGTCTTCTGGTCTTCGGCCGCAGGGTATAAATATGATGCGGAATGCCCTCCTGTCTGCTCTTTGCTTCATCAACCTCATCATTTTTGTGCACCATCATCATTAACATTATCACCACTTTCACGCAGCAGCCTTGCCTATACCGTCTTTTAGGTTCAAACCATGAGCTTTGATTCTGGCATTGGAGATGTCCCGGCGACAGCTGAACTCCCAGAGATACTATTAGGCCGAGTTGAAGACCTGGCGTGGCAAGTTACCGATATCTGGCATGAGTAAGTCTCCAGCAGCAGTTCAACTGGAAGAGCATTGTTGACCCTATTGCAGTACAGAAGTCATGAACGCCTGGATCCAGGGGAAGCTGATCATGGATGGCATATGTCCGTCGGCCATTGACTACGCTGATCAGCAAGGAGCATTGAGAAGCATTAGGCACAAGGGTGTTGGAGAGTGGTTTCTTGAGACACAAGAGTTCAAGAGCTGGCTCATGGAGGACCGTGGCACTCTGCTGTGCTCGGGCAAGCCCGGTGTTGGTAAAACCATGATCACCTCTCTCGTCATTGATTTTGTTCTAGGAAGCCACAAGGTCGATGGTCAAGTCGGGGTTGCATACATCTATTGTCGACATGATCGACACAAAGCCATCTTCGACGAGGATCCAGGTTATCTTATGAAGTTGATCTTGCGACAACTCCTCGCATGCTGCAACACGATGCCGGATGAGATCAGCAACATCGTCCCGGTTGAGTTCAGATCATTGCACAGCTCCAAGTGTCAAGAGAGGTTCATTCCGAGCCTTGACGAGATATATGACTTACTTGCAATTGTTTTGGGTCTGTTCAACAAAACGTTCCTCATCATTGATGCTATCGATGAATTGCCTGGATCAGCCTGCAACGAATTTGTGTCTCAAATATTTGCCATTCAGCAAAGGTTCAACCTCAATGTGTTTATCACATCGAGATACACCAGTAGCATTGCTCAGGACGCTCAGCATGTCACTCAAATTCAGATCAGCGCTCGAGAGGAGGACTTGAGATCCAGCGTTACTCGAATCCTGGAACGTGGATCTTTGTTGAAGAACAGACCCGATCTTCGAGAGCGAGCACTTTCTCAGACGTTGCAAGTGGCAGATGGAATGTGAGTATCACCTGCACACATGATGACCTGCGCTTACCATTTCCAGACTGCGACTTGCAATCATCTACGCGAAGCACCTGGCTAGCTTCCGACGCATGACCGATCTCTTCAGAGCTCTTGACCATCCTGGAGATATGTTGAATCCGTTCCACACTATATACGCTCGTGAAATACAGCGATTACGAGAGGATGATGACGGAGGAGACATGCAGCTGGGTTTGCTTGTGATATGCTGGCTGTGTCTAGCTAAACGACCACTTCGCTTAAGAGAACTCCTGCACGCCTTGGCCATCGACGAGACTGTCCCTCTACACAACAAGGACTTTATTCCCCTTGTGTCGGATGTCGTCGACGCCTGCGCTGGACTCATTGTGGTTGACGAACCTACTGACAGCCTCAGTCTGTTCCACAAAACTTTCTACGATTACGTGGTCCAAAATCAATCGAATTGGTTCTCTGACGGAAACGAAATCATCGGCATGGAGTGTGTCAGATATTTGTCTTTTGATGCTTTCGCATGTCCAGAGATCGACCCAGTGTCGTTTTGGTCAAAGTCTCAAGCTGAGGATCGCACACTTGCCTACAAGCATCGTCTTGATCAATTTCCGCTGTACGAGTACGCTTCGCAACACTGGCCTGACCATATTCGAGGAAGCGAGGCGGAAAGCGCTGAGATGGTCACGCAATTGCTAGCCGACGATGATAAGCTCTCTGCTTCCTGTCAGAGACCAGATATGTTGGCTCCACGAACTACAGGCGCACACTTTGCAGTACGCCACTCACTCAGTAAGGCTCTGGAAGGCTATTTGCAGCTGCCTCAGTCTAGTGTCGATGTCAAGGATGACCATGGACGAAGACCTCTATCCTATGCAGCAGAGCTCAATGACATGACGGCAGCTGGCCGCCTTATAGCTGCAGGTGCTGATCCTAACGGTCAAGACGACGAACCAGCCAAGGGGCTTGATCGAAGAATCAATGCCTGCACTCCACTCTCGTATGCCGCGAGAAAGGGACATTTGCAGATGACCAAGCTCTTACTCGAAACGGGCGCTGATGTGAACCACCGAGATCATCGCGG
Source organism: Aureobasidium sp. M94-06E (assembly GCA_037040395.1). NCBI lineage: Eukaryota > Fungi > Ascomycota > Dothideomycetes > Dothideales > Saccotheciaceae > Aureobasidium > Aureobasidium sp. M94-06E. The sequence continues at coordinate 645,486 of JAXQGV010000173.1, read as the reverse complement.
TCAAGGTGCACTTTTGTATGCTGTAATAGGCGGCTCGGAGTCTGTCGTCCGGTTGCTACTCGAACGAGGTGCTGAACCAGATTCTGAGGACTCCGAGCATCGAACACCTCTGTGCCACGCAGCTGAGGCTGGTTCGCTTGAGGCGACTTCACTCCTCTTGGGTCATGGAGCGAACATCGATCACACAGATAAGGCCAATGCAACACCTCTCCTCCTCGCTGCTAGAGCTGGATCTGAAGAGATGATATTGCTTCTGGTCGCAAAAGGAGCCCACGTCAATGTGAAAAGCCAGGAGGGAGACACACCTCTTTCTCTCGCGGTGCAAAGACAACTTGTTGATTCTGTTCGTCTTCTGCTTCAAGCGGGAGCCAAGGCTGATGAATGGGCAAATCCTAAGGATCCTTTGTGTTACGCCAGCGACAACGGACCCAAAGAAATTGTTCGACTGCTTTTATCAGCAAGTACTGGCCACACGAAACTCTCGATGAACAGAGTAAAGCCACCATTAGCGTATGCCGCGCGCAATGGCTGGGTTGATATCGTGCAGCTCTTTCTGGACCACGGAGCTGCAGCAGACGACATAGACCGCAACGGGCGATCGGTTTTGTCTCATGCTGTTGAGAGCGGTTCTACAGAATGTGTAGAGCTGCTACTCAAGCATGGCGCTGACATCAATCGACCGAACCTGCACTCGTCATACTGCGAACAACTCTACTACGCACTGGGTATGATAGCATACAGTTCTGGATCGCGCCATGCAGCCAACAAGACTATGCTGGAGTTGCTGTTTTCGAAGGGTGCAGAATCCAATGAGTTGTCGAACAGCCCAAGGTTAAAGTCAGCATGGGAGTCTCCTTTGTTCTACGCGCTGAACGATCTACCTGCTGATGACCCACTTACTGAGCAGCTCATTGAGTTGCTTCTTGAGCGTGGAGCTCAGGTTGATCAAGTGGACACGGAGGGAAGATCATTGCTGACATGTGCACGACATCATGGAGCTGGTGTTCAGAGTCTGCTACGCCGATACGGCGCAACGTGAAGTCAAGACGCTAGGGGACATTGTGACTCCGAATCACCTTCGACCTGGACACGCAATGTTGAAGTACACCTACGTTTATAGTTTTTCATATTTCTAGTTTTTCAGCCGAACGCCAATTGCACGTATTCGTTTCTACATCTCATGTTCTATTGTCGAGCGATTGGATTGTTTGTTGATCGGCAGAGAACTTGATATATACAGCAAATGGATGATGATAGTTTGGGAAAGTGAATGTCTTCGATGCTCTATCGTTTGTTCTTACACTTGATGCAAAATGTGGCTCGGTAATATGCACCAACACCTTTAAAATGTCCTCTTCCAGAAACTCCTGCATGCGCCGTGGTTTGCCTGGTCAATAACGACCTGTATGGGTATCTCATTTTCTTTTTCTTCTGTCCTCTCTAAGGCTTGAGGGGCTTGCTGTCATCACGAATGCCCTTCATGCTCTTGAAGTACTGGGCACCATCGACCAGTCTGCGCTCGTTGTTGGCACGAGAGTTGACAAAGTCGGGGTAGAAGAGAGACAGCTCGACAGAGCCGTTCACGATAGCATCGACGGCCTCGACACCCTGCATGAATGAGTGGTCCTGGTTACCGACCTCGTAGCGCCAAGCACCGAAGCGACCACGAGAGTAGATGTCCATGTCCTTGAGCTTGGGCAGGAGCTCCTTAAGAACGCCCTCACGCTCGAGCGAAGGAGTGGGGTAACCGTGGTCGAACTTGCGGTGGTAAGTGGAGACGATCTCATCCTTGGGCTGGAGCATCTCGGTGTTGACGAGACCCTGGATACACTCCTTAAGGAGGTTCTCGGAGTCAACGGGCTTCATGGAAGACTCGGAAACCTCGAGCATAATGCTCCAGTAAGGACCCTCGTTCAGGCCGGTGCTCTCAGGAGCGGAGCCATCAGCAAGCTGCATGGTAGCGAGCTTCTTGGTAGCAACGGGCTGGTTGTGGGGAGAGTAGTTGGAGAAGATGGTGGCGCGGTAGAAGGGGCAGTCGTTCTCGGGGAAGTAGAGCCAGCACTTGTCGCCAATGCGCTCGGGGCGGTGGCCACGGATACCAACACCAATAACGTGGGTGCTGCTGTAGAAGAGACCCTTGGAGAGTTGGTGAAGGTCGTGGTTGCCCATGGCCTCGGTGAGGAAGTCAACGGACATGGTCGAGATGAGCTTGCCGTACTTGATGGAGGTGCCATCCTTGAGGGTCACGGTGTGGGCATCGGCGTCAACCTTGGTGACAGTGGCGTGAGGGCCGTACATGGTTTTCTCCTTGGGAAGAGTGTTGGCGACGGCAATCCAGATACCACCGGTACCGCCCTCAGCAGGGAAGCGGAAAGTGGCGTTGGGACCCCAGTTGCCAGCAGTCTTGTTCAAGATGACGTTCTTGGTGACAGTCTTGAGGTCGGGAGCAGCGACACGCTCACCGAGCCACTGGCACTGCATCTTGGTGGTAGGGACAGCCCAGACCTTGTAGTTGTAGGGACGCATGAAGAGGTCGGCGATACCCTCACCCATCATTCTGACGATCCACTCATCGAAATCCTTGGGCTTGGTGTTGGAGACTCTGGCCTCCATGGCAGCATCGATCATGCCGTCAATGCACTTGACCTGCTCTTCCTTGGGAAGCATGGAGATGTTGTTCTGGAAGGGGTAGGGGACCCATTGCTCCTTGCAGCGGACGTAGGAGATTCTCTGGTGGGTGTACCAGTCGGTCTCGTTGGGGAGGGCCTCGTTGATGCAGTCATCGAAGTACTTGTAGTGCGAGAAGATAACGTGGCCACCGACGTCGTAAAGCTGTCAATTGCTGTCAGCGCTGGCTCAATGCCTTTCTGCAAGTCTCGAGCAAGCTACTTACGAAACCCTCAGGGGTAACGTCGGTCGAGGCAAGACCACCAGGAACCTCGTTGGAGTCGACAATCATCCATGAGTGGTCGTTGATCTGGTTCAGACGCTTTGCGGCACCGAGACCAGTCGGGCCAGCACCAATGACGAGAACGTCAACTTCACTGTGTACCCTTGTCAGCTGAGTTGAGGTGGCAACGGCTCGTATTTGAAGCTCACATTTGCTTGGACATTGTGGCGGGGGAGTGTGAAAGAAGGAATTAAAGAATTAAGAACAACAAGCGACGGGACAACGAAAGAGGGTATCACTGGAGAGCAGAGAGAGGAAGAGCGAGCGTCGTCTGGACACTTTTTATTCGCGACTGCTGTGATTGGGGAAAAGGAGGTGAGTCGCCGCTCTCAATACTTGGCAGGAAGTCGCAGAGGGTCCGACCTCAAGCATGGCCGCTCCCAAGTTTCAACATCAGAGATCCTTGCTTCGCTGCTCCGTCTCGACCCGCCCCACCATACCCAATCCAGACTTTCAATGAACTATCACATCTCAATCCATATCACTACCACTCGCTAACATACCAGATCTACAAGCCACCGAGGGCATCGGTGACAGTCGTCCGAACGTCTGTCAATTGCATTCGGTCTACATGTCTTGAGTCAGTGCTGCCGCTTTGGCAAATCTCTAGGAGCGTACAGCCACCTCCTCCGCGCGTCCAGATTACATGCCGAACTAACAATGTTTGACACTTTCTGTGGCATTTCGCAAGGTTACACGAGTGCAGTATGATCTCCAACTATCAAGCTAGGCTAAGCTTTGTCTGAATACTGCAATTGACCTCTCTCGGGCCCATCCACTGAAGATGCGTGTTCACATTGATTGGATCAGATGGTGCTGTAAATCATGGTCAGGAGAAGGAGATAAATTGGTGCCGCACAGCGTCGATTGACTGTGTAGCACGAGACGCGGCGGCGAGATGCGACCGAGGGTGGAAAAGCACTGCAAGCTGCGAAACATAGCACATATGGCATGACAGCGACATGTTCAAAGCAAACAATTGTACAAGTGTCTGAAGATGAAACATGTAGTATTCAGATCGTCGTGGTATCGCCGGTGTTGGTGGATGGCAGAGTGGATGTGATTGCGTGTCCCGAGGAAGGTGAAGCGCGTGTCAACGGTTTCGAAGGGCGGCTCCACTTGCACAGCATGGGCGTTCCAAGCTTTCCTGACGATGCAATCAAGGGGTTGGACGGCGCAGACATCAAAACTTGTCCCAACCTCACAACCCAAATTTCTCATTCGATCCTTCTGACTTCCATTCTTTGTCCCCCCACCGCCTCGAGCAATCTGTCTGCTGGTCCATCACTGTCCAGTGCACCCTCGCCTCGAAACGTAACCCCGACACCCCACGTTTGGCGCAATGGAGAAGGAAAGAACCTCTGGTGAGGTCGAGAGACCTGAGCAGGCCGAGCCTGTTCTGCCCGTTGTCAACCCGGCACTCGAGAAGCCTGCTCCTCCTCAGAGCAGCATCCACCCCGCTCTCTATGTTATGTGAGTCGCGCCGACGGAACGACAAAGCGCATGGGGCGACAACGGAAGCTGATAGCGTGCGCAGCGTCTGGATTGCCATGAGCTCTAGCGTCATCATCTTCAACAAGTACATCCTCGACGAGAAGAAGCTGAACTTCCGTGAGTTTGCCCTTCAAGCAACCGTCGTCCCACACCAGCTCATTGTTTCGCAGGCTTCCCAATTTTCCTTACAACATGGCATCTCGGCTTTGCAACCATCTGCACCCAGATCCTCGCTCGTTTCACCACTGTTCTGGATTCAAGAAAGAAGGTCCCCATGAATGGCAGAGTCTACCTAAGAGCTATCGTTCCCATCGGTCTCTTCTTCTCTCTGTCGCTCATCTGTGGTAACCTCACCTACCTTTACCTTTCTGTCTCCTTCATCCAGATGATCAAGGTATGTTTGAATCTGCTCGTTTTCTGGACGGGCGTGAATTGACTGAATCGTAGGCCACCACCCCCGTTGCCGTCCTGATCACCTCTTGGGTTATGGGTCTTTCTCCTCCCAACTTGAAGACTCTCGGAAACGTCTCTTTCATCGTTATTGGTGTCATCATTGCCTCATTCGGAGAGATTCAGTTCGTTATGCTCGGTTTCCTACTCCAATGCGCTGGTATCATCTTCGAGGCTATTCGCTTGACAATGGTTCAGCGCCTGCTCTCTTCTGCCGAGTTCAAGATGGACCCTCTGGTTTCTCTCTACTACTTCGCTCCCGCTTGCACAATCATGAACGGAATTGTCGCTTTGATCACCGAGGTCCCATCTATGACCTGGGCTGACTTCGACCGTGTCGGTTACTTCACCCTCTTGCTCAACGCCATGGTTGCCTTCGGTCTTAACGTCTCCGTCGTTTTCTTGGTATGTGCCTTCTTTCCTGCCATCTCTGCACACTGTAGCTAACAAACTATTTAGATCGGCAGAACCTCCTCTCTTGTTCTTACCCTTTGCGGTGTCCTCAAAGATATTCTTCTTGTCGTTGCCTCGATGCTCATCTTCCGCGACCCCGTTGCACCTCTCCAATTCTTCGGTTACTCGATCGCTCTCGGTGGTCTCGTCTACTACAAGCTTGGAGCCGATGCCCTCAAGGAATACGCTGGTGGTGCTGGTCGCGCCTGGGCCGATTACGGTGTCAGACACCCCGCCCTCAGAAAGCTCATTGTCTTTGGTGCTGTGCTCTTCGTTCTCTTCCTCCTCCTCGGCTCGTTCAGCTCCTCCTTGCCTGTCGACCCCAAGCAATACGTCGGCAACAAGTACACTGGCTTCTTTGGCAACGGCGGCGTTTAAGGATAGTCAAAAGAGCTTGATTTATGGGAAGGCACAACAAACATTGATTTTGGCACGCTAGAGGCAGGTCTCAGCATTGCGGGCCAAAAGAAACACTATAATACTGTGAATGACTATTGGGATGCGAGGTGGGCCCCGGTCAAGGGCACCTCACAAATAGAGCACGCGATTTGGGCATTTCGGAGTTTGCTTTATACCATGTTACGAAACCATCAAAAATACAATCGCATTTCCAAAACTTCAAAGACACGAACAAACTTCGTCTCATGGATTGACGAACAGAGCTCGCTGCTCTACAGGATTATTTTCCAACCACTTCACTCACCAAACAAACGGTCGGCAACCGTTAGACAGAAATCGATTTCAAGCCCCAACGTCAAGTCCCAAAGTTACTTCGAAACCTGGCAACAGCCGGCGGGAAGATTGAAAGTCAAAGTCGGTAAATCCCAAAAAGTACTTCCACGTGCTGTGGTTGCATCCGACGCGCGTTGAGTTGAGCAGTCCTTTTCATCTCTTACTACCAGCGGTCGGCCTCCGCTCTCCAAGGAGGACGTATCATCTCCGCGATTATGGGGAAGACGCAGCAAGCAAAAGGTCAAATCTCGGCGACTTTTCTTCTTCCTCCTTCCTCCCCTGCCCTGCAGAATCGTGCTTAAGTACTGCGAGATCTACCTTTGCTTTCGGCTGGGCTAATTTGGGTTGGCAAGGTTATTGAATGCATGCTTGCGGCTCTGCTGACTCCGGGGCTGGCATACAAGCGTCATAGACGTTGATCTGCTTTTCCTGTCCACTTCCCGCGCGTGTAAGCGGGACTTGGGTTGTTTCGCTTTCGCAGAAGGACATCAAGGTCCAAAACAAAAAGTTCTCAAAAAAGATGAATGAATGCATTGCTTTTCGGAGTTCAGTCCCAGTGACATGTGAAGGAGACCTTTTTTTTCCTTTCAAACAATGACGATGGCCACTGATTAGGCTAATCTCCACTTCTCGTGTTTATTGTGGCTTTTCTGAAACGAGAGAATGACTCGAGGGGTTTGTGTTTCATGTACAATGGACACTTTTTGTCTCCTGATTTTCTGCCTTTACGGATAGTCAGATTGTCGCTCCTGAGTCTGACTCTTGTAATGAGCTAACCTGTCGAGTTGGGGATGACTACTCTGGTGCCTCGATGCAACAAGGGAACTCCGAAGCTATCGAATCACATATTGTTATGCTAATATGAGTAGGGTCTATGGAGAGAGGCCTTAGGGAGTTTAGCTGTGAGTGAGGTCTCAGTGACATCTCGCATCTTGGAAGCATGACTTTGATACCGCAGGAGAAACCAAATGCTTCGCCCAATCTCGCTGGCAGAGACTACACTAGGATACCATAAAGCATCTCAAGCAGCCCATGCTCTGCCAGGCACATTTGCAAAAAGATAGCACAAGACTCGCGACAAGAATGGTAACCAAGGATATGCATACTCAAGAGAACGAATCAGGAAACATCAGAGGACAAGCAAAAGGGAATCCAGAGGGACTACAAGAATCTGCCCAAGACCATAATTACTAAGGTCTTCCAAGATATCCATGATCAGATCCAGACTAGGTCAGCACCGCAAATAACAACGCAGGCGCAGACTCCAAGACCGCCCGCCAGAGTCAGGCGCCAGTGTTTGATGGCGGAAGGGACATGATTTCGGCAAACGACTTCAGATGCTTTCTCTCCTCCTTGATGTCCTCAATCTTCTGCTTCATGTTCTTTTCCAATTTCAGTGCATCTGCCCTGTCCTTAACGGCATCCTGCCATGCCTTGGAAAGGCGACTGTTTTTCTCGAACGCCAGTTGAGCATGCTGTCTTGAGCGAATGTACCATCCGTCCTTGATGGGCTTGTGGTCACCGTCGTCCAGTCCTGCCTTGGCGATGGACTTGTCGAGTTCTTCCTGGAACACTTCCTTTCTCTTCAGATCCGCTTCGGCCGCTTCATGCTGTTTTCGAGACTCCTGGACTTTGCGCTCTATCCTTGGGATACTGTTTTGCAGCTTTTCGAGGTTGGCTTCTGCCTCTTTCAGCTCCTTCTGCAGATGCAAGTCTGGACATCCTTTGCAGGTTTCCCACGCCGCGAAGAAAAAGTCGCTCTTCAGACGTACTGCTTCGCGGCTGGGTGTTGCCTTCGATGTAGCGGGAGACGCTGTGTCGCTTCGAAGGCTGTCTTTACGCTCCATTCTGGCAGTCTCGGCGATGCCTGAAGTCTTGATTGGAGTTGTCTGATCACTGGTTAGCAACCACGTCCGGAGGTTGATGAAACCAACCTCAGCACCTACCTGCTGCTGATATTGATGAGTCTTTGGCTTCTTGTTTGGTGTGGGCGTAGCAGTGGGTGAATCGCCAGGCACTGATCTCTTGACGCTGTTCGACCGATCGCCGGGTGGCTTTAAGGGGAGGGGATGCATTGGGGGCGTCCGAGCAGGGTAGTCGTATGCTGTCTCTCGAGGTCCGCTAACACCACCGATCCAGTATTTGGTGGGAGTGGTCTTTACTTCGCGACAGTGTGGGCACTTCTGGAAGCCGTCACTGCCGAGGGTCTTCAAGTCTGATCTCCTCCACCACCTGTTGCAGCCGTCTCGATCGCAGCGTAGTAAGTCTAATGGTTTGACCTCGGGAGAGGCAAGTGCCATCGACGACGTGTGGTGTAGACGATGTGAGGACCCAGAACAAGAAGATGCAAGGGGTAAGAACAAGAGACGGTAGATAAGTATTACAGATGGCAAGATTGGAAGACGAGATGTCGGTTCAGACCCTGAAGCCACTGAAGCCTATGAAGACTGGAAAGATTGGTCAAAAGGTTAGCCGGCAGAGCAGATGGGGTTACAAAGCCAGAGGAAGAGGCGGGACTGTATTGTGAGAACGGAAGAGAGCAGGGAAGGTGAGAAGGTGAGGCTAGAGTTCGTGATGAAATGACACTGATGATGCTGGCACAAATAGGCGAGAGCGGAGGTGTATACCAGAGAAGGAAGGAAGCACCGCGTTGGTCGCTTGATTGCTGAGCCGCAAGGTGTGGAAGAAAGGAAAGAACCACACTGAGCGGTGGGGTTATATGGGAGCAAGACCCAACAGGTGGTCCCTGATCTCTGCTTGTTGAATACCAATCTTGCTTTGTGTATGTTGCTGGTTTGCGAGACACGCAGACGGGAACAAACGCACTCTCGCTACGGCAAGCGACTATCCACAAGCAGCCAATTTGACTCAGGTGAGAATACACTGCAAGCTACCATTAATTCATTGACCGGCCCTGTACTAACGAGGATCTCAAGCAGTATGATTCTCTCTATGAACGACCATGTAACGCAACGACGGATCCAGAGTAAGTTGAAGAATATCTACAGCGTAGGGTCACCAATTGACGGCGAAATGGGTTGCAGGTTGATAGGGAATGCTTGCAGGGATTGGATATGCAGGTACCCGTCCGTACTGAAACAGAGACAGCAGCATGCGGACTCGTCCGACCGACTTTCTGAAAGCATGAAGACGAATTGCAAATATTTTCGCTTTCCGCAGCTTGTCCCGAGAGCCACCAAAGCTCTGCTGGGTGCGATCACTTGTGAAGATAAATCTAGTGGTGGGTGTGACTTTTGCAAAATGGAAAGGGGGCCGAGTCGCATCTTTCCTCTCTGGTAGATCTCATCATGCGTTCGAACATCTCTGCTTGCTCAAAGCTCGATTCTTTTGCTTCTCTTAGGAAGTGGTGAGTACGAAAAACGACCTGCTAAGACTTGCTCCTTCCTCCCGTTGTTGCAGACACATGTCTAGTGGTGGCCACAAGCTCTTTCCATGACAAACCCCAACCTCCAAGTCTGCTTATCATATCCTTGCAATGCTGTTCATGCGTCGACTCTCGATATCTCCAAGAGATTCCTTAACACCATTGTTACCCTTGCCATGATTACCGCACCTAGTACCTAAGTGATCACGATCATGAAGCCTGCTCTCATCAAGAGATGGATTGAAAATCTTTTCCCAGCTGAGGACAATTCAACAACCATCACGACTACCGAGGCCACCCTGGCTGCAACCGATTCCTCCGTTGCAAAGACATACCACAGCTCCTCCATTTCGTCGTTCCGCCTACCTCCTCCTTATGTCTCCCGTCATCGCGGAGAGTTCTCAATCTCCTCGTCGATTTCAAGACGAAACCCTGAAATTGTCCTGGACGGTGTTCAGCATCATTCTGACCTGCCCAATGGGTATAAAAGAGCCTATGCAAGACCCGACAACGCGAGAGACCCGAAAGATACGACACAAGGTTGTCAGATTGAGGACCCACCTATTCTGCATCATGAATCGATACTAGAGTCGGCACAATTTGATTCTCTGAACGAAGCAGAGTCTACCAGGTGGACGGTAGACGATGCCGCAGTCCCTGCACAGCTCAATCTACGATTGCACAATTATGAGTCGTGCAATCTGCTATGGCTTCGTCCGAATCTGAATGGCAAAAAAGCAGTAGGAGCAACGCATCCATTCCACCACACACATTATGATGCAGCCGGCGCCACTATGAGGTCGCTTGTGGTATTTATTGCCGCAGTATGCTTGGACGAAGCACACCAATACTTCAAGCCTGCAGGTATCGGTGTGTTCTTCAACAAACATTCAAGCTCAAATGTCTCCGACTCCTTCGATATGACATACCAGCTGGAGTCGTCTCGTTCCGGAACTCATGGTCTGGTGCCTCACCTGGCAGCAGCGAGGAGTGCACTACAAACTGTGCGTACGGTTATTGTCCCAGACAGGATACAGACTTTGCGAATCGCTGCCTTGCGGTATGGCTGGTCAGAAGTAGATGTGCAGGCTGTCGCACGCTTTCAGCTTATAGTTGCGACCGACTCAGAAGTCTTGTTGCGTGAAATAAGCAGCTGCAAGTCGAGCAACCAACTCCGACGCTCCTTAGATGTTGGTGAATCTGGAGAACGAGATATAATGGTCGATCTCCTGGATCAAATTGAGACCTTGTCGAAACTAGGGATCCAGGTGATGTGGTCCCGAGTCAGTGAGAGATGGAATCGACCTGCGAGGAAGCTGGCAGCTGATGCTGTCATTGGGAGTTGTGTGAGATTGAAGGGCAGGAAGCCTTCGCGCATTACGGGAGTTTATTGATAGCCGAACAAGATCCCTACTCTCCATGATAGACGACACGTGCCATAAGTCTTGAACGATTTCGAAATAAAATGATCAAAACGTGACTTCGTTTGGCATATGCTGAGTGATATTACGTACAAGCAAATTTTCTTACCAGTTGATGGTCATGATGATCTTGCCCTTTGTCTTGTTAGACTCCATGAGCTGGTGAGCCTCAACGATCTTCTCCCAATCCATGACCTTCTCAACATAAGCCTTGAAAGTGCCATCCTTGAACTTGGGAAGAGCGTGCTCGACAAGCTGATCTCTCAACTTGCCCTGGTACTTCTCGTCTCTTGCTCTGAGCGTCGAACCCTCCAATCTTACTCTCTTGAACAGGAAAGCGCCCATGTCGGTCTCAGCAGGCAACTTCATACCCGTCAATGCAGCAAGAGTAACGATGTGAGCATCTCTAGCCGCAGCCTTCAAGTTGCTCGCAAAGAACCCTGCACCCATGAAATCGACAATGACGTCTACACCCTTGCCGTCTGTAGCCTTGAGGAGTTCCTCAGCCCAGTCTTGGGACTCTGAGTTGAAAGCAGCGGTTGCGCCGAGCTTTTCAACGACGAACTTGTTCTTTTCGTCGGAACGAGTGGTAGCGAAGATCTTGGAGGCGGAGTCGGCTTTTGAGAGTTGAATTCCGGCGATGGAGACGTTGGAGGCGCCGGCGTGCCAGAGGATGGATTGGCCGGGTTTGTAGCCTGCGACCATGTACATTGCTTGAAGGGCCGTGATCCATGTCTTTTGATCTACTGTCAGCAAGGAGCTCGTGTCTAAGAGACATAGCGGAAAGAACATACCTCGGGAATACCAGCACACTCCTCAAAGCTCAACTCATCAGGCTTGTGCACGAGCATATGCGTGCTCACAACAATGTACTCTGCATAGGCACCACCGTATGCCAGACCAAAAACAGCATCGCCCTTCTTGAAACCACTCTCACTCTCCGAAGCCAGCTCCTCAATTATACCGCTGAATTCGACACCGAGGGTCTTGGGAGCTTGAGGAGGCACTGGGTAGTTTCCTTCGCGTTGAAGGAGGTCCATGCGGTTGAGACCGAAGGCCTTTACGCGGATAAGAGCTTGAGCGGCGGTGGGCTTGGGACGTTCAATCTCGTTGATGAAGAGGGAGGTGGCAGGGCCTTTACCATCCTTGATATCTGTATTTCTTGTGAGCTGGATAATTTCGAGAGAGCTTCGGTGAAGCTTCAGACGTCAGCAGGAAGACGTACCGACAGCACGCATGGTAACCATTGTGACTAGATTTGTGGAATTGAGATCGCAAAGGTAAAAGATCAATGATCGATGTGCAGCAAAAATGTCCAAACAGAAAAAAGATCAATGTCAAAGGATAAGTCGGCAATTGGAAAATGACGCTTTAGTAAGCACCGTGATGTTTTGGTGGGGTCTCAGCAGTGACGCCATAATTTCTGGCGGAGTTTCTGGCCGAGGCTTCCGCTATTTTGTCAAGCTCTCTTTTTCTTATAACAGTCGATGACAAAAAGTCCAAGCGTGACCTTACTCATGACAGTCGCATGCGCGAGTTTCAGAATTGAATCGCATCATTTAAGTATGCCAGAGTTTGCGCTTCGTACAGATTGCGCAAATCTTCCTCGGACTGCCTTTGCCGTATTTCGCGTAAGCTCTCTGTGATGGGCGAACAGCATCTTCGCAATACTGGTTTGCGTTTTTGAGGCGCTCGCTGGATTCTGACCTGGACTGGGTATCCTGCTTCCGTGGCCTCTAGTGACGAGGTCCCAGATTCTGTCGAGACTGTCGAACAAGTCGAGGCGACGGACGCGCTTGGGGAATGATTTGACCTCGCGCTGGATATAGAGCTTTCGGTAGGCGAGATTGGCTCATGATTCTGTTCATTAGAAGATATGCGAGTAGACTCCCGTATGTGCAGAATGCTCGAGAAGCCAGTATCGTCTGTCGACACATGAGCCCAGAACATGGGCCTAAGGGTACCTGCTTGTGCTTCGCTAGAGTAGGACATGTTACACTGCTGGAGCTGCTAGAAGGGCGCGAGGAAGAAGATGCTCGTACAAAGGAAAACCCGCAGATGTAAGGAAGAAAAAGGCTGGATATCTGGTGCCAGCCATCGTCAGCAGCCTTGGACCTACTGTGCTATGCTGTCATATATTGCTGAGGCTATCAAGTTAGTTGTGTGGATCGCATCATGAGGCGCTATCGTTCGCCATGGAATAATCTGCCTTGTGATGGAAAGATATTGTCACTTCTGCAAGAAACAGGGCGACCAAGGTCAAAGACTTGGCCCTCGTAAAGTACAAACTTCGGCTCCTCAAAACCTTGTTTTAGCTTGTCATCCTGAGTGAAGTAGACATATACATTGACCAACGAATGATAATCGTCAGTAGTGATTCTCTGGTGTGCCCGTGTTTTTGATGTGGCGCGACTGGTGGGATCGAGAAACACAGATTAGTGGTCAGCAAGAATGTAAGATCCGAGGGACAGAAGTAAATGCATCGCAAAACCATATAATCCAGATGGTTGGTATGGCGGGATGAGTAGGCAGGGCAATGAAGTCACAGCTGCAAGAAGAAGACAGAAGGTTGGTCGCCAGATTGTGAATCCAAGATTTCATTATCGTGCTCCAAGATGATGAGCAAGTCCAAAAAAAAAACAACCAATTCGTTCAATGTGATGCATCAAACCGAAGAGTGCGCCAATGGAAAGATACTATTTTCCTGCCATAGCTTTCGCTACACCAGTCATGCTACCTGCAAGTCATCAGTCGGACTTATGCATTATAAAATGCACGATCAAGCTTACTTACCCATGGGAGGGTACTCTGTTCCGTTCTTTTCGGTCTTTGGTTCGCAGTCACACCAGTCGCTCTTGGGGATCGAGTCCATGATCGAAGGTACATGCATACCACAGCCGAACCAGGTGCGCTTGCCTAGTGAAGTGGTCAGCAAAGAGGCTGGTATATTGCTTTGTCAAGGCGAGGCTGGCTGAGATGCGAGATGCGAGGGTGGCGGGGAAGTCCTACTGCAATTGTCACACACGGCGTTTTTACACATGATTGCTGGTTGATTATGAGGGTGGTTATGAGAGATTGATTCTGAAGATTGATCTGTCGGAAGACTGGCTCTATTGCAATAGGTATTTTAAGGGGCCAAGAAAAGAAGGTCGCCGACGTGAAGAGCGGCCTTCAACGGTGCCCGCTGTCATCCCCGAGATCTGCCAAGGCTTGAGATATCAAGAGCAATGATCGCTACGAAGCAAGACGGAGCTCAGAAGGCGAATTGAAGTCGCAAGAAGCTTGTATAGGGATATATTTTTGGGTTCAGACAATACTTTTGGTTCGACTCTAACTAAAGGACCATCTATGTCGTACATAAAAAGATTTTCCATAACGCCGTGATATGCATGCTCCAATCAGGTATACCCAATAACAAAACTAGTCATCAAAAGTGACCTTGGTGGCAGCCTTCATCTCGCCAGGGTCTCTGTAGAAAGCGCCGTATGCGTCGTGAGTCTTCTTCTTGACGGTGGTTCCGAACTTCATGAGACTTTCAGGAACGGGCTGGTTGGCGCCCTTGAGGACGTTGATCAAAGCACCAGCAAGACCCTTCTCGTGGTCGGTGAAGAAGGTGATGGCTCTGCCGTCCTGACCAGCACGACCAGTACGACCGATACGGTGAACGTAATCCTCGACAGTCAAGGGGAAAGTGACGTTGATGACAACCTTGACTGCAGGAATATCGAGACCTCTGGCAGCAACATCGGTAGCAACAAGAAGCGGGACCTTGCCTGCCTTGAAGGCATCCAAACTTCTTTGACGCTGGTCCTGGCTCAAGTCACCGTGGATACCGCCAACGTTGAAGCCCTTGGAACGAATGAAGCCCTCAATTCTGGTGGCTTCCTTCTTGTACAAGCAGAAGACCAGGATACGGTCCTCTTTGTTCTTGCCACTCTGGTACTTCTTGAGAAGAGCGATAAGGCGGTCGTTCTTGTCGTAGGGGTCCATAACCTCAACTTCTTGAACGATTCTGGTGTTGGCGCGCAGCTCTCCAGTGGTGTTCTCACCAATGTTGATACGGACAGGCTTCTTCATGAAAGTAGCAGCAAGCTCGCGTACTGACGGAGGCCAGGTTGCGGTGAACATGAGAGTTTGACGACCGGTAGGAGCACAGCTACCAAGAATCTTGCGCACTTCCTCCTCGAAACCCTTGTCAAGCATGCGATCGGCCTCGTCCAGAACGGCGTAGGTCACGTTGCTAAGGTCAATGGAGCCTTCGCTGACGAAGTCGTTGAGACGACCGGGGGTTGCGACAACGATGTGGGCACCAGTAAGAGTTGCGCGCTGCTGGTCCCTGTTGACACCACCGTAGACGCAGACAGTCTTGAGACCAGCAGGCTCGGCCAGCTTGACAAGCTGTTCCTGAATCTGCACAGCAAGTTCTCTGGTAGGAGAAACAATGCAAGCCTTGATGCCCTTCTTCTGCTCCTTTGCAGAGAGCGAAGAGATGTATCTGATGCAGGGAACACCGAAACCCATGGTCTTGCCGGAACCGGTCTCAGCAACACCAATGACATCTCTTCCGGCGTAGAGGTAAGGCCAGGCGGCAGCCTGAATGGGCGAGGGGGTCTTGAAGTTAGCGAAGGGAGCGCGCTGGGCCTTGTCGGTGATGGGGACGTAGTCGAACGAGGTGATAGGTCTGTAGGCTGGCGATGCCTTAGCCTCGTCGGTGACGGTGATGAATTTCTCGGCGATGAAGGCGTCAATCTCGGATTGCGGCAGGGCGGTCAAACCAGGATGCTCAGTGTAGCCGTCAGTTGCAGCAACGGGAGCGGCGACGGTCTCGGAGGTGGTTGAGTTGGTCGTCGACTCGGCCTTAGCGGCAGCCTTTGCGGCCTTCTTCAGTCTCTTGGCCTCTGCCTTTGCATCGTCGGCATCGGTTTCGCCAGAAGTTCCTTCGCTCTTCTTCTGAGCCTTTGCGGCTTTGCGGGCTGCCTTGCGAGCTGCCTTTTCAGCATCCTCGGTCTTATCCTTCTTCTCCTTCTTGGCCTTCTTGTGGACCTCGGAGTCAACAGTGGCCGCAGCCTCTTCGCGTTCTCTCTTGCCCATGGTGAATGTGTTTGGTTGTGGATGCGACAAAGACGCGACGCCCTCTTGACGGATCCAAAAAAATTCATGCCATCTGCGGGCGAATCGCGCTAGTTGAGCGGGCCGAGGCCGACCCCCGGTCTTGAGAGAACGAGGAAGGTGGAGAGGACCAAGTCACCGACTCCGCATCGTGTTCTTTGTCCTGCACTCATCTTCCAACCGCAATGTTTCTACTATGTGACTATACAAGGCCTTCGATTCTGCGTGAAGGCCCAATACGCGCGGCTGTACTCGACTATCTTTCTACATGAATATGAACCCACCTGCCTCCATCTCTCTGGGCCATCTTTTTGAATATCTTTAGCGAAAGTAGCTGTCCTTCAAATTGCGCGTGGATTCTTTTGGCAAATTCGCAGCTGTGAGATCCAGTCATGCCGCAGGCAAGTCCCCCGAAACGGCCGCGGACCGTGTCAGAGTCTCCGAAAGACGGGGCCACTCAAGATGGGACGCCAAACGAGGCTCCGTCTCGGAGTCTGGCTCATGAACCTCTTGACTATCCTCGAAAGCGAGCTATCATCGCTTGTGAGATCTGCCGCAGTCGCAAATCACGATGTGACGGTGGAAAACGTATGTTGCTCCTGGCTGAGCATGCTATGTCCGCTGACCATCTGTCTAGCGAGATGTAAATTGTGTATTGAACTCGACGCACGATGTGTGTACAGAGAACCTGGCATCAAACTAGATGCGGGCGATAAACTCATCTTGGAGAGGCTGTCGCATATCGAGGACATGTTGCAGTCTGCCATGACCAGCGCACAAATGAGTGTCAATGCTATGAAGCCAGCAGCGCACACAGGCACATCCCCTACTGCAAGCACTAGTACCACAGATGATACTTCCGCAAGACGGATCAGTTGCAGCGTTGTCCTGGAAAACAATCGATTGAATGGCCTCGGAACCTGGGATAGTACTGTCAACATCTCGACTATGCCCAAAGGTCACACCACCCCTGCCTTGAACCTATTGCAGTGGCCACTTATTCGTGATCTAGTTTCACAACCTTTGGACCCACAGGTTCTGGTGGATATGGAGATGTCCCGATCTCCTATCAATCTTCCACACTTTCCTCGGCCGGACATGGCGAACACAGCAGTCTATGCGAGCTCATATTTCGATCTGGTAAACGTCTGGTATGCATGTGTAAATCCAAATGCCTGGCCCAACCATTACCGTGAGGCCACTTCGGTTGGCTTTATCCAAGGACCAGACAGCTGTCTGGTAATGTTGGTCCTTGCACTAGGCGCGGCAGCTCATGGTGGGAGCATCTCGAGACATCCTCACAATGCAGAACCTCGTGGAATTGATTACTTCGCTTCTGCCTGGAAAATCATACCTAATTTGGCAATACGGAATGACATACCAGCCATTCAGTGCCATATGCTAGCCGCAGCATACCTCTTCTACCTCGTCCGGCCACTCGAGGCATGGAACATGATCACTATTGCTTCCACAAAACTACAGCTAGTCCTCGGTGTTCCGGACAGAGTGCCCGCCCCACAAAGAGAGCTTCTTGTGAGGCTGTTCTGGGACACTCTCTTGGCCGAGTCAGACTTGCTTGCAGAATTGGAGCTGCCACACTCCGGCATTGTCAACTTTGAAGACATAGTGGGTTTGCCGGGTCCTTTTTCTGACGTGGAAGGTGAATACACCAGCAAGGATGAGTTATGGTACTTCCTCGCAGAAATTGCGTTACGCAGGCTTCTCAACAGAGTTAGTCATCTCCTCTATGTCAAGACACCAACTATAGTTCCTACCTCGAAGCTGGCACGAGTTACTGCAGAACTCGACTTTCAACTGTCACAGTGGTATGAGGGCCTGCCATCACCAATCAAATTTCCGATGACGACGCTCTCTTCAGGTTCGCCTGGTCAGGTCTGTTTGAGATTGCGATATTTTGCATGTCGGACCATCATCTTTCGACCTTATGTATTTGCCGTGCTCTCGGATGAGAACGCTGTTGCAGATCCGGTGGTGAAGGAAAACTGCCGGAAATGTCTTGAAGCATGCTTGAGGCAGATCGACAATGTCTCTGCGCAGTAAGTGTCTTCCCGATTCAGAAGTCTAGCATGAAACTAACAGGATGTCAGCCAAGTAGGACACCTTCCGTATCTTTGGCAGGGTGCTCTGAGTCTTGTATCACAGACGTTGTTGGTTATGGGAGCCACCATGTCTCCGAAATTGGCTGCTCTCCTTCCACCGAAGATATCTGTGGAAGCCATCATTGCGGAGGTGGTCGCGGAGTTAAACAGACTGGCTCATCTTGCTCCGAGCTTGAGATTGAGTGCTGAGATCGTACAAGAAGCTGAAGCAAGACGGAAGATGTTCTTTGATAACCAAAGATGACCTTGAGTGTGGTATGCGAAATTGCATATTACCAGGCATTGAAAGTTGTCATACTGCATTTAAACCAATCTCTTGGTATCGAGTGGCTGCGAGTCGGACTTTGTTGTCATCCATTATTTGACTATTGAGTGTGATACAAATGCGGAACCAACAGAAAAGCTTTTCACTGTCCTCTGCGACAATGCCGTGCAAGTTATGATGCATCCACAGACTGCTCAGGCAAACCCCAGGTACAACGGCCTGCCATCAGCGACAGAACCCGCGATCCAGCACCTATCAGGTTCCAGAGCAGTAAGCGAAGACGCAGTTGCAGCCTTGTCAGGATGCTGCCAGCGGTTCTGAGTCGCTCTCTGATCAGGAATCCTTGACAAACAGAAAGAAGATACCAAGACCCTCCATAGTATGATGTCGATGGCGATGATGGCACTAGGTAACTCGATAGCCCGATGACCTCTCTTTGGAGCTCGGTGATACTAGCAAAAGAACCGTTCCAACAGCTCTGAATCACTGCACCATAGCGATCCCCAGATACATCAGGGTACTCTTTCTTTATCATCTGTTGACGCCAGACAGGAGATTCGACGTCGAGATTTGACCATGGCGCAAAACCGAATCTAATTGTGTAGATGCAGGATCCTATCGAGAATTGTTCGCTCTCTGGACCAGCTGGAGGCGGCTTGTTGTTCTCATCGAATTTGCAGTAAGGCGCAGTCATCGCTTGCAGTTCATCGCCCACTGCGATGGTCTTATCAAAGTCGGCGACTCTGATGTTATCGGATTTGTCGAGAAGGATGTTATGTGGCCGTAGATCGCCGTGCACGTAACCCAGTCTTTCAAGCCAAGCTGCAGCACTGACAAGCTGAGATATCCAACGCTCTTTCAGACCTTCATCGGGCGAAGAGGATTTCAGGCGTTCTGCTAGGTTCGTTTCGAGCCTGGGTAGAAAGATGCCTTCAGGAATAGTGAGAATGTCAGAAAGCAGATTCGGGTGTGGGTTTGCTCTCAGAAGAGCATAGATCCGTTTCTCGTTTTCCATGTCTTGGACGTTATGCTTCATCTCGAGAATGATATGGCGTGGTAGGACAGGAGGTTCGGAGGGTTTGTAGGCTGTCGGACATTTGAAGACTACATGTTCATTGATTGCGTAAACTTGACCTGCTGCGCCCTGTCCCAGATGATTGTCTGCCGTAAGTGAGTAAAAGGGTGCAAGAATGAACAGCGTCAGCATGTTGACTCAAGGACGATTGATGCTGCTCGGACTTGGGAAGCGACGTCGTAGACTTGTATCGATCTTGCCTACTCCGTTGACTGTGTTCAGATCAGGGGCAGGACGATATCCGCGACGCGGATGCAGGATCAAATGGGTATGCAAGGGCGGCTATTCGTTTGCAACGTTTCATGCGCCTACACTGTGGCAGCAGAATCGACCAGCCATTCTTACGGACTGATTCCCACTGATCATGCTCACGAATGATCAAGTCCCTCTAAGCCTGGAAATATCCTGGTCTATCCGGATAGTGTCATTTTTGCGATGCGGTTCAGAGCAAGCAGAGTTCTTAAATTCAATAGGACCATGACAAAAGGAAGTGCCGGCGTTCACTTTGCTTGACAAGCCTTGATTAAAACTGCTGGTTTGAACATCATCTAACGTGATGGGTGCGCGTGATATTGGCTTTCAACATTGCTCGGTCGCCTACACTTACTTGTAGAGCAGGTAAAGTCGCATGAGCTTCAGTGGAGCGATACCTTCTTGATGCCATCAGTGAGCATGACCGCGAGTGCCAAGAAATCACTTCTACGCGAGACGCGTCTCCAAGTAGATTTGTTGCGGAAGGCGCGTCGCAGGCAACCCACGCCTTCTTTCGCAGCAACTTCTAAGATCAAGACAATCATCTTCACTTGACCGCCAGCGTATCCCAGGAGCCTTTTTTACGACGTGTGCAACAACTAGTGCCCCAATAGCAAGCATAAATCCACCTCAACATGGCCAACCCTATGGACGCCATTACGACAGGCTGTCTTCGCCGCGTCTTCGCTGGCGAGCAGATCATCGACCCCATTGTGCAATGCGTTCAGATCAAGCCTATGAACAACTCAGCGACTGGTGTTGAGAGATTCCGCGTTGTCTTCAACGACACTGTCAACTTCATTCAGAGCATGCTTGCTCAACAAACCAACCACATTGTACACGATGGCAAGCTGAAGAAGGGCTCCCTTGTCAAGCTCAAGTCGTTCCAAGCCAACTCAGTCAAGGACAAGCCGTAGGTATCACATCTTTGCATGCATCGCTCTTACTGACCTGTTCACAGCATCCTTGTTATCATCGATCTGGAAGTCCTTGACGAATATGGTGAATGCGAGAAGCTTGGTCAGCCTGGTCCCCTCGAAGTAGTCAAGTCCGAGTCCGAACCCGCCGCCGCTCCAGCTCCTCAAGCACAGCCTGCTGGCATCTCCGGCAATCAGTTCTACGGCAACAAGCCACAGCAACAACAGCAGCAGCCGCAACAGTCGGCTCCACAAAGACAACTACCCACACGCTCGAGCGGCCAGAATGCTCCTCATGGCGGCAACATCTACCCTATCGAAGCCCTCTCACCATACCAGCCCAGATGGACCATCAAAGCCAGATGCTCGCACAAGGGTGAAATCAAGACATGGCACAACAAGAACGGCGAGGGCAAGCTCTTCAGCTGCAATTTCCTCGATGAGAGCGGCGAGATCAGAGCGACTGGCTTCAAGGAGGCTGTAGACCAGTGGTACGACGTCTTGCAAGAAGGCTCAGTCTACTACGTGTCTTCTTGCAAGGTTCAGCTGGCTAAGAAGCAATTCTCCAACGTTAACCACGATTACGAGCTCACCTTCGAGAGAGACACCAGCATCGAGAAGGCAGAGGACAACGAAGGCGTTCCCCAGATCACATACAACTTCACTACTCTCGCCGACCTACAGAGCGTTGAGAAGGACACAACCATCGATACTATCGGTGTGCTGAAGGAAGTTGGCGATGTTAATGAGATCGTCTCCAAGACTACATCCAAGCCATTCAGCAAGAGAGAGTTGACCCTGGTCGACAACACTGGCTACAATGTTCGCTTGACCATCTGGGGCAACACTGCACTCAACTTTGACGTCCCTACTGAGACTGTCATCGCGTTCAAGGGTGTCAAGGTCAGCGACTTTGGCGGACGCAGTCTTTCACTTCTCTCCTCGGGCACAATGAATGTCAACCCCGACATTGACGAGGGCCACAAGCTCAAGGGCTGGTATGACGCTCAAGGCCGCAACGACACATTCTCGTCACACGCCAATAGCATGGCTACAACATCAACAAGTGGACGTAACGACCAATTGAAGACCATCGCCCAGGTGCGTGACGAGAACTTGGGTATGGGTGAGTCAACAGACTATTTCTCCTTGAAGGCTACCATCGTCTTCGTCAAATCAGACACTACCTTCGCCTACCCCGCTTGTTTGTCAGAGGGATGTAATAAGAAGGTGGTCGAGGTTGCGGAAGGAGAATGGCGCTGTGAGCGATGTGACAAGGGCTGGCCCAATCCTGAATGGAGATACATCATGAGTATCAACGTCAGCGATCACACAGGACAGATGTGGCTCAGCTTGTTCGACGATGTGGGTAGAATGATCATGGGCAGACCTGCCAACGACATCATGAAGATGAGAGACGAGATGAGCAATGGCGAAAAGGAAGTCTTCGCCAACGCCGTCTGCCAGACTTACGTCTTCAGATGCAGAGCCAAGATGGACACGTTCCAAGACCAGCAAAGGTAAGCAGCGATGTAGTTTCGATATTGGGGTTCGACACTAACAGAATATAGGGTGCGTTACCAAGTCTCATCAGCAGGCCCTGTCAACTGGTCGGCAGAAGGAAAGAAGCTTGCAGACATGATCAAGCAGTACAGCCTGTCGGACAATGACAGTCTGTTTGTCAACTAGATGATGGTGTAGCCGAGCAGACTCTTACGGCATTATGCTAGGAGATCGATGTGCGGAGAAGGGTGTACGTGGAAATTGATGCTTTGGGCTGGAGCCTGGACAGCTGAAGAGATGGACGACTTCGTGTACAAAATAGCTTAACTTATTGCTTGTGACGCCGTAATGAAGGAGAAAGTTTAATCAAAACGATGTAAAAGCGGTACGGGCTTGGTGAATGATTCGGGTGGCGGCGTTTGACCCCGCGTTGTTGACTGATTGACGCAATGAAGCTGGAGCTCGCGAGCACGAGAGAGCAAACAATCAGTCCATCTGTCATTTCTTCCTTCTCTCTCCTCTATCCCAGTGTATCGACCCTTGCCCACCATGTCGGCCTGTCCACACGTATCATCAGCATCACTCAATCCACCCCGTCCCAATCAATCCGTCTACAGAGAAGACTGCACGCTCTGCTTCGACAGCATCGATTCGCCCGAAGGCCTCGACGTTTGCCTGCATTGCTTCAACGGAGGATGTGCCACTGAACGCCAGCATGGCGCAAAACACGCCCAAGAAACGACCCACCCCCTAGCTCTCAACATCAAGCGCACACGCAAGCAAAAGCACAGAGATGAGCCGCCGCAAAAGATGTCAAAGCTGGCCATCAACGCAGAAACAGAGGAGGACCGCTTCGACACCGTCTCGGCTGTCAAATGTTTCGAGTGTGGCAACAACGATCTAGACAAAAGCCAGGGGAATCTAGCTGCCGTAGTTGACGGTGTGCTCAAGGCAAACACTTTCGCAAAGCAAGAGGAGGTCAAGGCATGGGAGCAGGAGATGATTCCCTGTGAGCATACACTGTGTCTAGAGCAAGAGGCTGCTCGCCAGATCCATTCACAATCTCTCGGTCACTGCTCTCAGTGCGACCTGAACCAGAATCTCTGGCTTTGTCTTACTTGCGGTAATCTAGGATGTGGAAGAGCTCAGTTCGGTGGTGTTGGCGGCAACTCACATGGCGTGGCTCATACCGATTCTACAGGACATCCCGTCGCCGTAAAGCTAGGCTCTCTGACCGCCGATGGCAATGCTGATATCTACTGCTACGCTTGCAACGAAGAACGAACCGATCCCGAACTTGTCGCCCATCTTGCTCATTGGGGTATAGACATTGCTGGTCGCGAGAAGACAGAAAAGAGCTTGACAGAGATGCAACTTGAGCAAAACTTACGTTGGGAGTTCAGTATGACCAACGAGGATGGCAAGGAACTCAAACCTATGTGTGGTCCTGGTCTCACTGGTCTGAAGAACCTTGGAAACAGCTGCTACCTCGCCAGTGTTGTTCAAAGCTTGTTCGCTATGCCCGAATTCGCCCAGCGATACTACCGACCCGACGAGAAGCTACTGCCCACTTCGAACCCCGCCGAGGATCTCGAGATCCAGCTTCGCAAGATGGCAGATGGTCTACTCTCTGGACGTTATGCAATCCCCAACTCGGATGTCATTGCTTCGGAAGACACCACAGAACAACCACATCAAAAAGGTTTGGCTCCTGCCATGCTCAAGCATCTCATCGGTAGAGGTCACGAAGAGTTTTCCACTATGCGACAACAAGACGCCTTTGAGTTCTTGCTTCATCTGCTCAAACTCGTCTCTCGCTCGCAACGTGCTGCAAAAGACCATTACAAGGGTGTCTCAGATCCCGTTGACGCCTTCCGCTTCATCATGGAACAGAAGCTGCAATGTCTGAACTGCAACAAGGTCCGCTACCGTCAAGACGAGGTTGAGAACATCTCCGTCGCAGTACCTATCAAGCGTTTGCCAAAGGACACCAAGATGGAAGGCGCGACGCCTGGGCCTGACGGGTCTGCAGAGAAAGAGGCCGAGGAGTTTGAGTCTGTGACCCTCCAACGCTGCCTAGATGAGTTCACCGCTCTAGAGGTGGTCGAGCTGAATTGTGGTGCATGTGGAGGCAAGAACTTCACCAAGCAGTCCTTATTCAAGACCTTCCCTACAGTCTTGGCTGTCAACGCTCGTCGCTTCGAAATCGTAAATTGGGTCCCTACCAAGCAAGATGTTCCCGTCGTTGTCGATGAGGGTACTATCGACTTCGAAGCCTACCGCAGCAAAGGTCAACAGCCTGGGGAAGAGCTTCTTCCGGAGGATGCTACCGACGCTGGTGCCGCATCGAATGCCTTCGTTCCCAACGAGGCTGCTCTCAGTATGCTTGAAGCCATGGGTTTCCCTCGAGTTAGATGTGAGAAGGCACTCCATGCTACAGGCAACACAGATGCAGAGACAGCCAGCTTGTGGTTGTTTGAGCACATGGAAGACCCGGATATCGACGAACCCATGAATCTTTCCGGAGGCGGAGCCGGTGCGGGTGCCGGCGGCGCAGTGGACCCTGAGAAGATCGAAATGCTTGGAAATATGGGTTTCGAGCCACCTCAAGCACGCCAGGCACTGAAAGAGACCAATGGTGACATGGAGCGTGCTGTAGAATGGCTGTTCAATCACCCTGAGGCGACTGGTGACTTTGGAGACGAGCAACAGGATGCTGGCGACAAGGCTGAGGTGAGTCTAAGCAAGCAATCATACTTCTACAACCGATTTGCTGACTAGAGACCTACAGAATGAGCCCAAGGCAGTCGTGGAAGATAACAAGCCTGCCAAGTTCAAGCTTCAGTCCATCGTGTGCCACAAAGGCAGCTCGATTCACGCTGGGTGAGTACACATCCACTACCTTGCCAAATGAGTTTCACTAACAAGCATAACAGTCACTATGTCGCTTTCATCCGCAAGAATCCAGGATGGATCTTGTTCAACGACGAGAAGGTTGCCTTGGGTGGAGATGTCGATGAAATGAAGAAGTTCGCCTATGTCTACTTCTTCCGCAGAGAAGCTGTATAGACAGATGGTATTGCATACAAGAACAGCTAATAAATGTAGCAAGAGATCATTTGGGACTTTTGGTAGATCGGTCACCTGGTATGTATTAGCGATCAGGTAGGCTAGCTTCGTCGAGACAATGCACTTGGTCGCTCTCTCAGATCTTGTGGAAGCCACTGATTCCAGTCTCGTCACTGTGCAGCTAGATTTCTGTGTCAGCAAAGGCGGCAGGCCGTCGTGAAGTCAAGCGGCAGTAGCTAGAGTTTTCTTAGCCGCATATCAGCCGCATGAAACACGGCAAGCAGAACCTTATATCTTTTGAGTTTGAGGGCTTTGAGTACCAGATATGCCTTGGGCACCCATGAGGTTATATGCAGTCTGCAGCTACAGATTCTGCTTTAGCGGCAACAAAGCCATCAAGGTTGCCTTATCAATATGTTTGCAGGACAGACATGAAAAATTGAGAAGTCGATGGATGCGCGAGCTGGGTCGAAGTATAAAAGGTCTGGTACCTGTAACATGACGCGCGGTACCTACCTACGAAGGGCATGAGGAGACGAGCAGATCTACCACTATGATCGAGATAAACTAATACATAGGAGCGCATCCCTGCGTGTACTTCGTGATAAACACTCCGCTCTTATCTTGTCAGAAAATCCAACATGTCTTCAGGTTCTCAGGGCGACAATGGCACTCTGGTGGTAGCAGGTCCGGACACCATACAAGTTGCAGACTTCTACGTCAAAGCCTCCATCCTCCATCCTCTGGTGATTGGCTCAATAGCCATTGTGGTCCTCTTTGCTTCCCTCCGCTTCTTCAGTAACCGCTCAATCGCCGCCATGAACGTGACAGACTGGATCGCAAACGTTGCTATCGGCAGCACACTAGCTGGAATCTGCAATGGCAATTCGCTCACTCGAGGCATGCTGGCACTTTGCACCATCCTCGGGTTCCAGTACTTGATGTCCTTCATTGGTGCCAGATTGCCGACGAAACATGGCTGGATACTGACTTCACCACCTATCATTATTGCTTTTCGCGGCAAGCTTTTGACCAAAGTCATGGTTAGACATCGGATTTGTCTAGGTGACTTTTATGCCTCTTTGCGCCAGAAGAACATACTGGATATCTCGGAGCTTGAGTGTGTGTTTATTGAAGCTAATGGGTCGTTTTCCATATACACGAGGAAGCAAGTTGGCAATTGTCAGAAAGTGGATGTACTGATGCAGGTGCCGAGTTATAAGGCTTTGTGTGATGATGCTGATGAGAGGATTCTCGGGAATGATGGGCGTAAGGAAGGGTCGAAGAGTTGTGATGACCAACAGAACGATCTTGCCTACGATGCCTGCTGATGGACGGTGATATTACAGCTCTCACAGTCACCAAGCTGAGAAGACTGTCATTAAGCCGACCTAGATTATTAATCAAGAACAACTCTAACGCCATGTAATCGAGGCGAACGTATGTTCTACGGGTCTATCCTTCGCGACAATTCCAAAATGAATTGGATTTCTTGCTAGAACTTGAGTCAGTCGCCCCTTCTTCTGGCAAGTCGTTCATTAATTTCTTGCAGTTTTCTCCGGGCTTTTGTGCTTACGACGCACTCATACTGTCAAAGTTGTTCAACGACCGGTCGGCTAGTGTCTCTGGTATATCTTGAGTCCTCGCTGCCACGTCCACCTTGGTAGCTGTCACTCTGGCTTCCACTGCCTTATCTGTCTCGGGTTGTCAAGCCTTTATTTAAGATGGTTAAAGGTCACTAACACCAGCTGCAAGCATGTCGTAAATGAAGCATACATATGGTCTCGAACATTATCCAATGGCTCATCGATCTCGATTCGAGGGAGAAGGGTACTGGAATGAATTCACGCAAGTGGTATGTGCAATGACAATTCTTGACAGAGGACCGAGCGTACATAGATCGATCTTGCCAATCTGCAACCCTCAGGTTGCTGTTCTCTTTAGGGCTTACTTTGTAGCGAAAAGCATGCACTTTGTTATCAGCATCATAACGATGATTCTTTCTGTTCTACAATCAAATATTCTGTTGTTCGTATGTGCCTCGCGTTGCACAAATTACGCAGGACGAAATTCGGAAAAGCATTATTTGATATCCTTCTCGGTAGTTCAAGATCTGAATAGCCGTTTCGGGAAGTCTGTTGTGGCTTGTTGCGGGACCGTTTCCACTTTGTGAAACTCGCGTGGTGACACGGCCCGGCGTGCTCGGCGAGAGGGCTGGTCGCAGATCCACAAATGTGACCCGTACCTGCATCTGAACCGCATTGGCATACAATGCACCCAGCTCAACATGCAACAACATGGATCTTTTACGGAGATTGGAAAAGTTGCTATTTTCCTCCGGAGGATCTGCCGCGTATCCTTGTCGTAGATCAGATCGATTACAGATGGAGCAATACATAGGTAGGTGCTCGCGCTTCTGTCGTTCTTTCCTTGTGCATCTCTTTCCTTTTCGTTTCATCTGGTCAGTAGTTTGTGCCAGTAGTCTCTCGTTCTTTCTTTCTCTCTACTTTACAAAGTCACTCGTTACTTCCCTTGAGGGTCCTTTCCCGTCATGGTGCACATCATCTCCATCGGCCAGCTCATCAGCAGCATTTTCCACTTCTCAAGCAAAAATACTGCTGGAAGTGCTGCAGCTGCTGCCTCTACTATTCAGGCCGCAGCGTCATCCAGTGCTGTCGCCATTGCTGTATCCACTTCCACGTCCACATCGACATCAGCTACTGTAGCTGCTGCTGCCGCCGCCGCCTCTTCTTCGACCTCTTCTTCCGCTGCCCAGGCTGTCTCCGGTTGTCAGGCCTTGATTCAAGCTTTATCCTTCCCTGACCAACAAGTCTCTGTTGTTAGTTGCGAAGACATCACTGCTGGAACAGCTCTCACACTTCCCAATGGACCTTCCAATTGCAATGGCGGCTCAGTGGAGATTGATCTTCGCAGAGTCACCTTGAACGTCGTCACCTCTTATGCTTCCAACAACTATGTCGAGGTCTGGCTTCCCACTGGACAAGATGCCTGGAACGGAAGATTTATGGCGACTGATAACAAAGGTCTCTCGGGTTGCCCTTCTTACGACGACATGATTTACACTTCAAGCCTTGGATTCAGTGTTGTAGGTGATAATGGTGGCCACAACAACACCGAATACCTTGGTATGGATGCTCAACAGTTCTTGAACAACAACGAACTGGTCATCGACTGGTCGTACAGAGCTCGTCACGCTGCTGTCGTGGCCGGGAAACAAGTCATCAAGACGAACTATGGCCAAGCTGCGAGCTATAACTACATGCTCGGTTGCTCCAACGGTGGTCGCCAAGCTCTTCAATCCGCTCAAATGTACCCCGAAGACTTTGACGGCATCATTGCAGGCTCTTCTGCTAGTGACTTCAACCATCACATCGATTGGTCTGGCAGGATGTATGTCCTCACTGGTGCAGACGAGAGCGATTCGAAGTATCTGACCTATGATGATTGGGTCATCGTCCATAATGAAGTCTTAAAGCAGTGCGATGAACCTCTCGATGGTGTGGCTGATGGCATCATCGAAGACTCAACCATCTGCGATTTCAATGCCACCAAGTTGACTTGTGCTGATGGCCAAACCGACAACTGTCTTACCTTCACGCAGACATCGACCGTATGGAACGTCTTTTCTCAGCTGTACGACCAAGATGGCAATCTGTACTATCCTCGTCTTTCTCCCGGAGCCGAGCTCTACTCATCTACTAATGGCGTCTTGCACGGTGTTCAGGGCCATGTTGAAGACTGGTTCGGTGCAGGTGTCTGGAATGATTCTTCATGGGATCCATCGACGCTCTCTCAGACAGACTACACAAAGGCTGACGAAACAAATGTGCTTCATGGCAATGTTTCTTCTTTCAATAGCGATCTTAGTGCCTTCCACGCTGCTGGAAAGAAGTTGATCATGTACCATGGACTTATGGATCCCGCTATCACTGCAGAAAATTCTCAGCGTTACTACCTGAATGTTGCTCGCGACATGGGTCTTGATCACACTGGTCTCGATGAGTTTCTGCGCTTCTTCCGCATCAGTGGTATGTACCACTGTACCGGCGGTATTGGTGCCTGGGCCTTTGGTCAAAACGGTAACGCACAAAACGGTACCTCAAACGTAGTTTGGGATATCGTAAACTGGGTCGAGAAGGGCGAAGCACCAGACACCATGACTGGGACCAAGTTCGTCAACGATGATCCCGCTCAGGGTGTGCAGATGGAGAGACATCACTGCAGATTCCCTTACCGCACTACTTACAGTGGTTCTGGGGACAGCAATGACCCTGACAACTGGAGTTGTGAGATGATTGACGACTGGCAAAAGTGTGGTGTATACAATGTGCCCAGGCTATGCTAGAGAGAAAGGCTTTCATCAGGATCGTTCAAATTAGTTCTGGGACAACTTCACAACTGACTATATAATGGACTTCAATTTTACTGGTTGCATGGTGAGATTATACAGTATCAATGTGGATTGAGTGCTTCACAAAGTGATCAGCTCTGCCTCGTACTGGATCTACCACATCGTACGAACGCTATCGTGACGTATAGGTACACGGACCGGTCCATGCTGTTCGTACTCCTCACTCGCTACTCGGTCGAGTGGCTCATCTGATCAGCACACCCGATCTTGACACAATACACAGAATCCAACCAAACAGAGCGCTCAGAGCGGATGTTAGTTATGGAGTTATCTGATCCAGTCGTTCGAAACGCTCTGATATTGGACTGACTTGTCAAGTGCCTCGATCAATCATATGGTCGTGGGGACAGACGCGAGCCATTCAATTTTCGGAAGATACATGTCATCTCGTGGAGATAAACCTGGTCCAACCAATATCCAACTGTATCTTGCTTGGTCTCAGGACTGGTTCTAGCACTCTCCCCAGGGAGATCAACATGCAACATGATACTCTACTGGCGCTTCAAGTCGCTAGACAACTTGAGATCCTATTGGCACTTTCGCTTTCCGTTCATGGATTCTCCCCTACCTTTGATGAAAGCCCAAGGTATAAGTTTCTGGCTTCGCCTTGGGTATGTTGTAGACAGCATCAACATCACCATCCTCCGACGATTCGAAGACTCAATATCACTCTAAACTCGTCACAACCCTCGAACAAGGAAATGGCCTATCTATCTCAGATAACTTCTTTCGTCCTCGACAAAGCGGTTGGCATCGCTCAACTTGTCAACAGCAAGAGTTGTCAGAATCCCAATTGCAACTATAACAACCCCACTTTTGCGATAAAATGTGAAGAGTGTGGAGCGGCTGTCCTTGGGGTGAGTATTGATGTTGTGGCCATATTCTTTCGGCGATGCTCATACAGTGGCTAGAGGTCGTGACGTGAGCGGTCAGAGGAGTGTAGCGTGGGTGGCTCTTAGGTCTTGGTATCGGTTTTACTCCAATTGGGAGGTTTTCCGTGTACTGTAATGCGAATGCAAAGGCCGCGATGATACTCGAATGACTTCATGAAACTTGGTGGAGCTTACGATTGTTGTTTGTTTCTCTATCTGTTCTAGGTTCCTCGTGCATGTTTGACTTATTTTCGCAAGCATTGGAATTACAAATGAGCTCGGATCGGTTGTCACCCACGGTCGGAGGCTGCGTGTGATTGCTTAGGAATTCGCGTTGTCCAATGATTGTTGATGTTCTTTGTTTATCTGCACGCCAGCGCGTAGTACAGGTAGCTCAGCGAATCGCAGCAGGCCCTGGCGCTTAGCTGCCTAATGCGAAGGACAAACAAGCTCCCACTCTTTTTTATCCCTGCTTCTATCACTTCCATTCTCCAATATTAGTCTCAGGAAAGTCAAAGAACCATCGAAACTTCTTCACTGTTCAAGTGAGGTACTTCCAATCTGTTCGCGATGTATTGGTACGCTTCTGCTGGACCCAGTCTCTCGCAACCGGCTTACTGACTGGGCGCAGCGAGATGAATCCACGCCAAGTTCAGTCGTTAACGACCCCAACCTCTGGAGTACTGAATATGGGCACATCTGTTTTATGTGTAAGCGTCAGAGCCGGTGAATTGCGTCCAGCCAACATTCTTGCCTCGTGGCAAGACGGAGACTCTGTGCTCTACCTTCTTCCAGGATCTGAGCAGAATCAACCCATCCGACTGCATGATCTTCCATTAGAGAAGCTGGAGCATCAGCTCATATATCAAGCTGGCTCAGGCGGTGCTGTTTGGCTTATCGGGAATGAAGCCGTTTGTAAAGTACACGCTTGGAAAGAAGGCCTTCAACTAGAGTCGGAGACGATTGCTTTTGTTCGTGAGCAAGCGCCTACGATACCAGTCCCTGAAGTCATTTATTCTTGGATCGACTATTCGATCGACCGGTGGTTCCTCATCACGAGACGTATCCATGCTCGTACGTTGGATTCGGCATGGCCGCAGTTGAACCATCAACAGCGCTTGAACATAGCAAGAGAAGTGGCAGCGCATACTGCAACTCTGGCCCGCCTAACTTGCGACCGCTTTCAATCTATCTCAGGCCATGGAATCAGAACTCCATGGCTGATGCAAGACTACAATTTTCACAGTCCAATTCACAACTGGTTTCCACGAACAATTGGGCCTTTCACTGCGATGGAGTATCGAGCCTATATGCGTAGCATATCATCCGCTCCGCCACCTGAATTTGATGACACCATGGTTCTCTTCCATGACGACCAGGGCCCTACCAACATACTTGTCTCCGACAGTGGGGACAATCTTGTGGCAATCATAGACTGGGCAAATGCAGGTTACCTTCCTCGGTTCTGGGTCGCCACCGTTCCAATTGCAAATACCGGTGGCTTTTCGTTGTCCGACGTTAACAAGGATTCGTGGGCTGAAATGCTTGTGGCAGCTCTCAAGACACATGGCTTTGATGAACAACTCAAGGAATGGAAAATTTGGCACGACAATATACCAGAGCAAGAGCAAGACACCGAGAAAGACAAGTTAGAATGGAGCAGAGTGCGACAAAAGGGTATTCCAGGGATTCATGATCAGAGAGGATGGTCCTTGAAAGAGTGACCTCCTATGTGTCCCGCAGAGCTTCACTAAAGACCAAGAAGCGCAAGTAATCTTTCTTGAGCTTAACGCTTGCGTAACAAGAAGATTGCGCTCAGTTTTCTGTACGTCAGATACACCTATGCTCCATGGCATCTTGACCATTATCAGACCAAGCAAGCAAAAACTGCATGAATCTAACCCATCGCATCCAGGAAGAGATTGTGGAGGGCGACGTCGTGTTTCCGGAGGATGAGGTTGACAGACAGCTAATGTTATATAAGCTTTTGGCAAGTAGAACGGCAAACCTCGTACGACAACGGTTTGCGACAGCTGATCAATATTGTACCTCCGGGCTGGTTAATTCCTCGACTGTTTTCGAGGAGAAAGTTGTGTGATGACAAGTGCCCGGTGGAAGTGTCGAACATAATATCCATACACGACAAATAGGTACCCTCCGGAGCCCCCCCGGAGATGCGCTGCCACTCTTGATCTGCATCTTCTACCACCGACATCTCGTAAAACACAGTTTCGAATAATGGAGAAATCATGCGGGCTCTCCACAACCCCATATTCCCCACGTTCTTCCATGGTATGGGGATGCTCCCAGAATTGAGTATAAGAAGCCCTTGAATCCTTCGCTTTGGATTATCAAAAACGACAGATCAGCAAGCACTTCAGTACCATTATCATGACTTCCAAGCTCTTTGGCCTTCTGGCAGCCTTGCCAATCTGCATCAATGCAGCACCTAATCTCCTTCCCCGTCAAGACTCTTCCAACACGGCTACTGTCGACTTGTCTGTTCAAGCTCGTCGTGGCGCACCTCAGAACCTTGCGTCAGGTGTCCTTTATGGTATTCCTGATGACCCGACCCAGATTCCTGATGACTTCTACAGTGAGATGGGCTTCAACTACGCTCGTATTGGTGGTGCTCAACTGGACCAAGGTGGCTGGATTGACGGCATCGATGCCTACTACGCACGCTTCAACAACACCAGAGACAACTATTTCCAAGCTCGCAAGTTTGATGCTAAAGTCATTGTTCTGCCTCACGACATCTGGGGAACTGACCATGCCAATGACTCTACTGTATGGCCAGGAGATAATGGAGACTGGACCAATTACGACCAGTATCTTGATCAGCTGCTTGGTGACCTCAAGGCTAACGACATGCTTGACGGTCTCGTATATGATACTTGGAACGAGCCTGATGGTGGCTTCTTCTGGAAACGCTCTCAGGCACAGTACCTAGATCTGTGGTCTCGCACTTACCAGCGAATTAGACAAGACGCAGATCTGGCTGGTGTTCTGATCAGCGGTCCGTCTTACGCTGGAACACCTGATACTGGCAACGACTGGTGGACCAATTGGGCTGCCCGTATTGTGTCTGACAATACGATTCCTGATCAATACAGCTGGCACGATGAACCTGGTGATGTGGCTGTTGACATGCCTCAGTTTGACTCAATTCAACAGCAATACTCATTGCCCGATCGTGAAATCAACATCAATGAATATGCTACCTTCGATCAGCAAGTGTCATCTGGTGCGGCTTGGTGGATCTCTAGACTTGAGCGCTACAACTTGAGAGGTCTCAGAGGTAATTGGCTTTCCGGTTGGCAACTTCGTGACTTCTTGGCTAGTCTGTTGACCAAGACCGACACCGATGACTACACTGGTACTGGATATGCTGGCAATGGCGAGTTCAATGTCTACAAGTACTACCACTTAAACATGACTGGCGAAAGAGCAACCACAACTGGTACTGGTGACGGTGTCATGGATGTTTACGCAACCATCGACTCGGACAAGGCTCGCATCTTGACCGGCGTCAACAACCAACAGGGCACTTGGTTCATCACGCTCAACAACCTTTCTGCACTCGGGTTGGCCACATCCGGCACCCTGAATATCCAGACCTGGGGCTTTGATGATGCAGGCCACTTTGGTGCCGTTGCGACTTATTCGGACCGTGGTGTGTATGGTCATGAATACGACAACGACCAAGTTACTTTTCCAGTATATCAAACATCCCAGGACGAGCACACTGCCTGGGTCTTCGAATTCGATGTCGTCTCCGCTTAGAGACAGCATCATTCGAGCTTGCAGACTCATGCTCCAGATCATAGCTTAGTTGATTGTTTAGAAAAACGGGTGTAGGTGAGATTGGTCGGCATGAGGTGACCGTCGCAATGGCTATGATACTATTATATGTTTCTTTAGGGATCGAGAAGACTGCTAGACACAGTCGAATCAAATACGCAGTTCTGTCTGATCTGCCTCATCGTCCTATGTGTACGCTTTTCTCCATTTGCCTACAATTGAACAACGATCTTCTTGGCAGAGACGCCTTTGCGAAGGGTCCCCAATGCATTCTGAATCTGATCGAGGCCCCTGCCCACGACTTCGGGTGTAGGTCTTGGGAGAAATTGCCCCTCTAGAGCCTTAGGTAGGTAATCCTCGAAAATAGGCCTCAAAGGCGTTTCGGGACCGATGACCGGAGGTGAGATCAGAATGAACTTGACCTCGACCTCTCCATCCTCGGGGACACTATGCTTGCCCTCAGCACGCGCGATCAATTTGTTGACAGGGCCTCCATGGCTATTGAGAACGGTTGCCAGGTAATCTGCAGTACCGTCGCCCAGTGAGAGAGCACCAACGAGTTCGCTGCCGCGCGCGGCATCAAGAAGCTGGTCGGCTACATCTGAGTCATGATAGTCGATGACATGCGAGGCGCCGAGGCTCTTGACGAGATCAAAGTTCTTTGGGGAAGAGGTCGAGATGACTTCATAGCCAGCCTGAGCAGCAAGTTGGACGGCCGTTCCACCGACAGCAGATGCACCACCAGCGACGATCACGACGCGGCGTTTAGATGGATCTCTCGGGCGAGCTGGAACAGTAGGCAGTTCGAGACCCATGTAGTCCTTTCCAAAGAGACTGAGACCGGCAACGATCAGAGCAAGTGGCAGGACACAACCCTGTTCGAAGCTGAGGTTTGAGGGCAGAGGGGCGGTCAGCCATTCACGAGCGACAGTAAAGTGTTGAAAGGCACCCTCAGGAGTGTTGTTCGAAGGGATAAGGCCAGCAACTGCAAGGACGCGGTCGCCAACCTTGAATCGAGTGACGTCCTCACCAATGTCGACGACAGTGCCAGCAACGTCTTCGCCGAAGATGGTGGGGTACCGGATGTGAGGCAGGATGTCTTCACCCAAAGACTGCTTGAGCCAGTCAATTGGATTGATACCAATAGCTGCGTTGCGAATGACAAGTTGACCAGGGCCAGGGGGTGTGTAAGGAGCAGGACCAACCACCAAGGTCGCCTTGGACTCATTCAGCCAAGCTGCTTGGTTCTCGGGGTGGTGGGCCATGGTTGCTTCTAGGGTTGAACTTGATTTGTGTGAATGTACTTGCTTTAGTGCGACTGGTCATAGGGGATACCACGACAGGAATAGTCTACGGCTGTCTTCTACGACAACTCACTTATACCATAGAGCCTGGACAGAGAAAATGGCCGTTCCGTCCATCGTCTGAGGTGACGGAGCATGGATCGTCCGACCGACAGCGATAACGATGCAACAAAGACTTCTCCAGTCTACCATGTCGACAGACTTGGTAGCTTGTGATGATCTTTCCACAGAATATGTCCGAGCCACCCACGCTAATGGCTTGTTTGGTCGTTGTCAAAGCACGCATACTCGGGTCTACGACAAGTGGTGAGCGTAAATCTATCCGAGGTGGCCAAAAGAGTTGGCAGAATCGGCAAGACGGAGAAACTTGATGCCTCAGGCCTTGACTTATGTCCCATGCTCATCATTAGAATCCTCCGGCCTTCCTCAAACAACATGTGATGTGGACCTCAGTGCGACCGTCGGTAGAACGAAGGTGCGTGAATCTCCGCTGAGGTGCGGACACTTAGGGAGGACATTGCGATATGGACAGAGCTCCGGTCAGAGACGATCGCTGTGAGGGCGGAAGGTAGTTAGGAAGGACGTTTCTGTTTGCACTGTTTGATGCTTCCAGTCCTGAGGGCGACCCTGATCACAAACATATATCATTATTGACACTCTCCTAAAAGATGATTAAATGGACTGGGTGGATCGAACAGTCGGACGAAATGGTACTGGCAAAAGATTCGATTCGTCGAGATTCATGTTTGACAAGAAGACAAATACATTGAGGTATCATAACCAAACCCGAAGACAAAACGCCGGGTCCATGAGCCCAGTGCTGCTGGACACACCCAACCTCCAAACACCACATCCTAGAGCCCGAAAAATTACTGGATGAAACTAGCCATGGCTTTTCTCTCTTTCTTAAGAGGCGAGAACATAAAACCATCTTCCGCTGTCAAAAGGCCAGATTTCTTCTTGCCCATGCCACCAATGAAACTACCTCTTACACCACCAGCTGCAAGAGGACCCAAACGTGATGCACCAAATAGGCCGCCTCCGCGACCAGGAAGTGGCTTACTAGGCGCATCATCCTCGTCATCAAAGAGAGTCTTGCCCAGACCACCCAGTTTTCGCTTCTTCTGCTTCTTCTCTGGTTCTGGCTCATGCGTGAAGGCGGCAAAAGTAGCAAGAGACTTGCGTTGCTTCGGTTTTGGTTTCGTCTCTCCATCAGATCTCTTGGCCTTGAAGGTAGGGACTTTAGTTGTCGCCGCAGTCTCTTCTTGGGACGTTGGTTCGACTTCTTCAACGACTTGTTCCAGTGCTTGCTTCTTTGTTTGTTTCTTGGCTTTCGGCTCGGCTGCTGGTTTGGCCTTCTTGATGTTGCTCTTGCTGGCTGGTACGGTTGCTAGAGGTTTAGGAGCAGATTCTGTCGTTGGTCGGACGTTGGCTGCGCTTGGGGACTCTGCCTCAGCTTCTGACTCCGATTCCTGAGCAGCCGCTTCTGCTGAAGCTTCCTCCGCTTGCTTGGGGCTCTCAGGCGCAACGCTCATTGTGCGGTTCAAGAATGGTGTGATAGAGAAGGTTGACTTGTCACCGACTGCCGCAGCTTTACGGCCCTTTTTGGCGGGTTTGGCATTGCCTGGCGTTCCTAGCTTCTGTGAATCTGGATCCATCTGCGCAGCGCTTCTCTTCTTGGGTTGTTTGGTGGCCCTCTCAGCTACGACAGGTGCTGATCTTACGTCGGCTGCGGCAGATTTTTGCGCCTCCTCAAGTTGTGCCTCAGTTTCCTTCAGTTTCTCCTTGGTTGACTTCAGCTTTGTGCGGAATTGATTGAGCTTGTCGTCCAGAATTGCTTTTGTGGCGTCCCAGTCTGATTGAATTTTTTGGTGTGTCTTTTCAGTCCGTTCCCGTTCCTTGCGCTCCTTTGCGAGTTGGCGACGCAGCTCTTCCGTCTCAACCTGGACATTGGCACTTTCTTCTGCCTTTGCAGCTTCTGTTGTGTTCTTGCGCTGGGCATTCTCCTTCTCGCGCTCCAGCTCTGCTTGAGCGGTTTCCAGATCTTCTTGAGCCTTTTCTCTCAATCGCTTCTCCCTCGTCAGAGCCTTGCGCAGGTCGTCAATTGTGTCTTGCTGGTTCAGATCGTGCTGAGTGTTGCGGCGTTTTGCGATTGCGCGCTTAGCTTCGGATTTGGCGTGGTCAAGCTCGACTTGAATTTCGCTGACTTGTCGTTGCAGCGCAAGCTTTTCGGAGAGGAGATCCTGGTTTGACTCTACTTGAGCGCGTAGATGGTCGAGTTCTGGCTTGAGGGTGGAAAGTTGACGTGCGAGGTCGAGTTTCTCGGTCAGAAGCTTTTCAGAGTCCGTTGTGACATTTCGTAGAGCATTTGTTTCGGCCTGAGCGCGATCATGGTAAGTCGACGTATGCGACAGCAGAGCTGATTACATACCCTGAGTATTGAGAGCTCTTGCTCGGCAGCTTGTAGATCGGTCTGCAAATCGACAGCGTGTGCTTCTGCATCTTCGGCGCGAGTGAGATTGTCGTTGACAGCCTTCTCCAGGGATTCTGAGCGGTCCTCTTCCTGGGTCAAGAGTTCGCGCAATTCCTCATTGTCGTCTTCAAGTTTGTGCATGTCGAAACGCAGTTTACGCAAATTTTCGTCCTTGGAAATGATGTCGACTAGGTGGGAGCTGCGCTCATAGTTGAGTTCTAGCGATGCTGATTGGAGTGATTGATCGTACTGCGAGAGTCAGGATATGAAGATGCAAGAGACAGAAAGATGAGTATGTTACATTAGTGCTTGTGGAAGTATGCGGTGCATTGATAGGGACCATGATTGCGGTGGTCATGGAAAGAATATTCGAACGTCGGCCGCACGCTGGCTTGGGCTTTTGATGCGAATGTGATGCGACAGACGTGACGGAGTAAGTGGTTGTTTGTTTATCGCAGGCACGGCAACATCCGCTGTTAGCTGCTCTTGCCCTGTCTCCGCCCGCAGCTTCCTCCCCCGAAGCCGCGAATGCCAAGCACCGAACGGCCGAGCTTGGGGACACGAAGCATACGTAGTCAATGGTGTCTATCTCGTGTCTCTGTCTGTCTGTCGTTCCAATTGCACTCATCACCACAAGATGAAGTTCTTCCAGACCGTGACAGCCTTCCTGCTGCCACTTACAGCTCTGGCAGCAAAGAAAAGCTCTACCGACAAGTTCGCCGACTTCCGATCGCAACAGCTGGCTGCAGCTGCTCCCCTCAAGCTCGACGACAATGAATACTCTAGATTGACCTCGTCTCCTCGCGACTACTCTGTTGCTGTCCTCCTGACTGCTCTCGAGGCGAGATTCGGATGTGCCATCTGTCACGAGTTCCAGCCTGAATGGGACCTCTTGGGCAGATCTTGGGCCAAGGGAGACAAGAAGCAGGAGTCTAGACTCGTCATGGGAACCCTCGACTTTGTCAATGGCCAGAGAACTTTCCAGTCTCTGCAGCTCACTACTGCTCCCGTCTTGCTCTACTTCCCTCCCACCACTGGTCCTGACGCTAAGCCTGACACTCAACCCCTCCGTTTCGACTTCACCACTGGGTACGACCCTCGAAGCCTGCCTCTATACCAAGGCCTTTGCTAACTCCCCCCAGTATCATCGCTGCTGAACCCGTCCATGCCTGGCTTGCCCGCCATGTCGCAGGTCCTACTCCTCCTATCGTTCGCCCCGTCAACTACGTCAAGATCATTACCACCACTGTAGCCATCCTTGGAACGATCACCGCTTGCACAGTTGCTGCCCCTTACGTCCTCCCCATCATCCAGAGCCGCAACCTTTGGGCCGCAATCAGTTTGATCGCTGTTCTACTCTTCACCAGTGGCCACATGTTCAACCACATCCGCAAGGTCCCCTACGTCGCAGGCGACGGCAAGGGCGGAATCTCCTACTTTGCTGGTGGTTTCCAGAACCAGTTCGGACTCGAGACTCAGATTGTTGCTGCCATGTGTAAGTTCTTGTTGTTACCTCGTTCCACGCCAACTGCTGACTGACCTTTTTAGACGCTATCCTGGCTTTCGCAACCATCTCTCTTGCTCTCAAGGTCCCTCGTATGACAGACCCTCGCACCCAGGGTATCGCTACACTCGCCTGGGGTCTTGTCATGCTCGCCATGTACAGCTACCTCCTCAGCACTTTCCGCATCAAGAACGGTGGCTACCCTTTCTTCTTGCCTCCCTTCTAAACGGCATGCGCGAACACCTTGCTATGCCAGGGGCTGCATTTCGTTGTCAGAAGCTTCCTCGCGATTGAAGCCATGTTTCGTCAGTCACCGAAAAGTTCCACTATATATCCTGCCAATAGAACAAGAAACCCTCTTCCTCCGTTCTTGCCTCTTATCTGACCTTGAAAGTCTCAATTGCAACTTCACTGTCGACAAGCTGTGGAAGACCTTCTTGCCTCAAGTTGAAGTTGCATGAAAGGCTTTCTCCGACCAATACGCTGACATGACTCACTGGAGTGTTTTCGAT
Organism: Aureobasidium sp. M94-06E; assembly: GCA_037040395.1. Taxonomy (NCBI): domain Eukaryota; kingdom Fungi; phylum Ascomycota; class Dothideomycetes; order Dothideales; family Saccotheciaceae; genus Aureobasidium; species Aureobasidium sp. M94-06E. The sequence goes on along the minus strand of JAXQGV010000173.1, from coordinate 605,390 downwards.
GAAGGTATGACCACAGCCAGAATCTACGCGCGAAACAACGACCCGAGAGTGCCTAGGTGCACGCCATGATGAAGCAGAGTACTAGAATGAGTAAAATCTAAAGGGTCTAGGTAAGAAGTGAACAATAACGGCCTGATCTTTATCCTCCATCTCATTCATCGTCGTTGTCATCTGTCACAGGTAGTATCGTAGGTCGTGAAAAGATTGGCCTCCTCTCCTTGCCAACCTCTGGGAACACGTATCGAGGGCTTCGGTATGTGTATCCCAAGAATGCTCCCCTCTTCCTTCTCTCCAGAACTCGTTCACCATAGCGTAAGTCGCGTACCATAATGTCCTTGGGCCTGCATCGCCGAGGTCTCGGTCCCATAATCTGTTTGATCTCCAGATCTGGGTCTCTGCCCTCTTGTATCTTGCGTTCGCGAGTCCTCCTGATCCTGGTTTGCTTGAAAGCCTCCCAGCGTTCACCTCTCTCTCTTTTGCACGCCTCGACGTTGGCGTCAGTCCAGGTTTCGATGCCCATTTGAACCTTCTCGATCTCGCGTTGTTCGGCTAGCCATCTTTCGTAGTAAGGACCCAACAGTCTTTCATTGACTCCCTGTTCGGCATTTGGTCTGACTTTCTCTCGCAAACTCATATAGCTTGTTCCGACATCATTGTAGAAGGTGTCTTCATGTTCGAAGTACATTGCAATGTCTTCTACTGCCTCGGGTACGAACGGAGGCTTTGACCGATGTAGCATGTCCCAACGGATGCTCTTGAAGAAGGAATGCGCTTTGATCTCATCAGCATCACCAGCAGCGACAAAGCTTGGCTCAAGGATATTTTGATGCCGTCTCATGTGGCGACAGGGTCTGGGGTCATAAGCTGCCGAGCTCAGTCGGTGATTCTTCCCTCGCAGTAGATCCTTTATGAGAGCTAGAGCGGATTCAGAGGGTGCTGGATAGCAAAGACCAGTACCAGAGTGACGCTCGCCCGAAGGGAATCGAAGCACGTCACGATGGTGCTATTTGGTCAGTGTTTTGTGTCAAAGCTTTCGGGGGAGTGTCATACCACAATATTCCTGGCTGTTGCTTGCCTGTCCACACTAAGAAAGGGAGTCCTAGAATAGAAGCACTAAAACTCTTAGATCAATACAGCACCTGGAGAGCAGATCCAACATACCTCAAAGACAATGCAGCCAAGGCTCCACCAATCGCATCTCCCATCATAGGTATGACCTTGAATCACTTCTGGGGCCATGTACTGCTTCGTACCCACCACACTCTGAGGACGTTCCTTCCGCGTCCTTTCGGGTTCCCTCAAGAGTTCCTCGATATCATGTGCGCTGTCCATCGCGTAAGGTAGACGGCCGTTTGTAGCACGAGACATGCCATGGGTGCGGCGAGCTGCAGCTTGGATATCCTGGACGTCCCCTTGCATATTGATCTTGTACTTGTTCAAAATGGAGTGCCGGGTCGTGTCATAGTAGTCGTTGATGTGGGACCAATGTCCATCGAACGCAAGGCCAAAGTCTGAAATTTTCAAATGGCCCGAGGAATGTATCAAAAAGTTGTCTGGCTTGATGTCGCGGTGGATCCATCCTAATCTGTGAGTTTCTTCGATGGCCAAGACCATTTCCGCCATGTAGAACCTGGTATCTTCCTCGCTGAGTATATCATGCCGACAGAGGTACTGGAGAAAGTCTCCCCCGATCATGAACTCCATGACCAGATACAAGTTCGTGTTGTCTTGGAAGCTTGCGATCAGCGGAACCACCCATTGTGACCCCTCAGCTTTGACAAGAAAATCTCGTTCACCACGAAGATGGCCTTCCTGACTGGTTCGAATCATCTCTGCCTTTCGAATGACTTTCATGGCGTAGTAATCCTTCATGAGATGAGGATTCTGGGTCCCGCGAGGTACCAACGTAGGGCATGGTATACCAGATGACATACATGATGATGGATCTTCGGTCACGAAATGATCGGCATCAGTCACAAGTTTGACCAGTCCAAAAGTGCCTCTGCCAAGAATGCGGACCTCCTGGAAGCCTGCGTGAAATACGCCTCTGGTAGTATGCCTTGCGACTGAGGTTGCTTTGAGAGTGCGTAACTGCCGAAGATGAGTTGATTCAGACTGCTCCCACGATCGAAGCAGTTCATCTTTTTCGGAGGATGTCAAGGAGCTTTGAGAAAGGTGGTCGAGTAGACGCTGTCTTCGAACACAGCGCTCTGATCTCGGTTGGAGGTAGCGTTCACTGTAAAATGTCTCCAGATAGACCTTGACCGCGGAGATGTCTTCGATGGTTTCGATTCTGGTCGGCTGCGTTCTGGGGGATCTCTCAACAATTGGAAACTTCTTCAGTACCTCAGCTAGGCCTTTAGGGGTGCTCGCAGCTGTGCTTTCTGCGTTGGAGTGAACGACTGTGGTCGGCGCAGTGGAATGGATGGATCCTGGAGGAGTATGGCCTGCAAACATAGAACCCTTGCGAGAGCTCGGACCGCTGACCTACAGCGAGGTTCGTCCTGTCGACCTCTGACTCAGTGGACTTGCAGAAGAGATGTCGTCGAGACCCGAAGAGGAACCAGTCTTACTGTCATTATGGTACTCGATAGGCAGACCAGATCTTCGGCGTCGAGCCACACGTCGGACAACAGTGTCAGGCTGTAGTAGATCACTGAGGTTCTCAGCAGAGTCCGACATGCTGTAGTAAATGGTACTCCGAATGCCTACCCATGGGGGACAGATTCCCGAAGAAGGGGTACCGTTAAAGTTGTCCTCAATGTATTCCGGGGCACCGTCGAAGTGGACTGCTTTGGAGACTTTGGGGACTTCGGAGAATCTCTGGGCTTCGTCTTGACTGTCGACTTGGGCTTTGATCGCTGGACGAAGGTTCGTCGTCTCTTTCGCTTCCCTTGGAGCAGGTAAGACAAAGGATGCAGAAGGGTTGAGAGACGAGATGTCTGAACCCTCATTAACGCTCAAGGTTCAGACTTGGGAAGAGAAGGGCATGATGGAAGATGGAGATGAAAGGCATACCTTTGGCAGCACGCTTGTTGGCAAGCCATTTGCTTGTTCTGCGGCGGAGCCGGTTTAATGGAGATGCAAGAGGGGCAGGATCCAGATTGAGGGACTGTTGAGGCTGAATGTTGAGCTCGCTCGTGCCATGGTCGACAACGGTGACTGGAGTCTCTCCAAGATAGATGACTTGACTAGGACGAGGGTTGATCGATGCAGCTGTACGTGTGTGTAGTTGGATAGGACTTGGTTGGGAACGTGAACGACGCTCATCTCGGCTGCGACTTGAAAAAGGCCGTTTTTCGAAGACTCGGAGGATCTGGATGTTGGGAGTCACGGGCATGATGAAGATGCTGTTCAAAAAGAATGCGGTATAAAGATGGTACCGTATGCAAGACCTGTGTGACAAGACGCACACGATGGAGATTGGAGAAAGATACACGCTCCACTTACTGTGCAAGAACTCATTGCCCGACAAGATCCTGACAAGGAAGCAGCGTCTTGCCTGCTCCTGCCCTCGACCTGTGTGCAATTACGATACATGAGGGGACTCCTGCTTGTCGCCCAATTCACACAGCCGCTCGGGATGCGACACGCTTTACAGCTATTTCTTGATACGACAACACTTCGTATGATTGTAACAGCAAATTATATGCTTGTGGTTTGCAGCGTGAGAAAGCATGTTGTGTCACATGCAAAAAGCTCCCTTTCCCCACCCACACCGCTTGCCAACCAACGGCATCGCGCGGGGGCTGGGTGAGGTTTGATCCCCGCCGGACGTCACGACCTGTCAACTGACAGTCACGCGCTTCCATAGTCCGGGACAGCGCGATGGCCGGGAAAGGGATGATAAGAAGATCGAGTGCCGCCCCGAGGTTGTGAATTGCCTGTTGTTCTCCTGTATCCCAGCTCTGTCGAGCTCTGTGCTTGCGCATTTCACTCTTGACAGCTGAATATCGAGACATCTCACATATTTCATTGCTCGTCGCCAAAACACGCGTGCTCAGAAGGACTGACAGTTGAAACGCTGCGACATGTCTCCATCCATTTTCCCGTCTTATCTCGTGCCTTCTCTCCCATTTCGACGTCGTAAATCAAGCACTGATTCCAACATCTCCACCTCAAGTACCGCTACAAATGACAGCACAAGCTCCAGTAACTACCTAGAAGGCAACAACTCTCACCTACGATGTTCGCGCTGTCTAGCCGATCTAGCATTAACAAGTCAAATCGTATCTAAAGGCTTCACTGGCCGTCACGGACGCGCATACCTCGTCTCTGCTTCCGATAGCTGGATCCAGGCTGCTCCAAGTGCGAGCAAGAAAGACACGCTGCCAAGTCTTCCAAACACATTTACGCACAAGCCTGTACCTCGACAGCTTGTTACTGGTGCTCACACTGTCAGCGACATCAGCTGTGCGCAATGCGGCAGTGTGCTAGGGTGGAAGTACGTCGCTGCCGAAGAAGAATCTCAGCAATACAAAGTCGGCAAATTCATCCTAGAAACAAGAAGGACTTGTCGGAGCAGTGGCTGGGAAGGACAACCAGATGCTGTGGTAGAAGCTGGAGGTGTTGCTGCGAAGAGTCAGGCTGGAGCACTGGATGATGTCGAATTCGACAGTCAGGATGAAGACGAGTGCGAGGATCTGTTCATGGGCATATGGACACCTCAGACCGCAGCCAGAAGACGCAAGAAGAAGACCTTCTCGAAACAGAGTAGTTGACTCTCCAAGAAGAAGGCAACCCTCGTAGTTGCCCCCATATGACCAACGAAGACACGATTAATGCTATATCAAGGGTTTGGGCAGGGGTTGGTGGTTTGGCGTTTCAGGATATTGTCTGCAATACTGGGTTGGAGTTACACGCGTTATGATACCCGTTGTTAGTAACCATTCAATCTTGAATTTGTCAATGCTCATGAATCATATTATGTACAACTTTGCGACCACAGGCAAACATGTCATAAAAGGCCTTTCATTCCACATTCATAGCATTCGTTTCTGGGCGTGTTTGTGATAATCATCAATCGTAAGATGGCGGCAGATCCATTCGAGGATTAGAATATGGTGGTGGTGACTCCTTTAGGTTTTGCGAGTACGGCGGTGGTGGATCAGCACGTCGTTCTGGTCGCGGCTGTGCTCCCCTGGTCGGAAGAGTGCCATAACTAGGGTGGTGCCTAATCGTTGTCGGATGGCTAGAAGACTGCAACCAGTTGATAATGGTCTGCGGCTGTCCATACAAAGGCGTGCTTGTGGATTGTCGGAGTGCCTCTCTGAGTCTACGCTCACGGTACTCTCGGCTGCGAGTCTCGACCGCTCTGTGTTGTTCTCGTCTGAGAGCGTCCTGACGTCTTCGGTCCAGATCAGCTCGAAAGAGGTCCCTATATGCCGTAT
>JAXQGV010000172.1:600000-761475 GCA_037040395.1 Aureobasidium sp. M94-06E | reverse complement strand
AAAAACTATATTAAAAGTTTTTAAGTCTTTATTCTAATCTACTAGAATTTAACTTAGTCATTAATTATTAAGTAGTATTAAATAATAATAGTAAAAGTAGTAGTAAAAATAGTACTAAAATATATGATTCTTGTCCCGAGACTTTCCGAAGCTTTGCATAAAATAATTTTGTCAGACATTGAGCTATCGACCGCCGTACAGCCGAGGTTCCGCCTTGAACGAGACGAGGGTTTGCATCTCAAACACGACATTCACAAATTGGTTATTCCCGTAATCCGATGCTTGTCTCAATGTTGCATGAGTTAGACTTTGAGAGAAGCATCCCAATTACCCTCAGGCGTCTCCTTCCACTGCTTGGTCGCTGGGTCAAGCAATTTCTGAGCGTTCTTCCATTCTTCTCTGATCACATAAGCCCTATTCTCATCGCGAGACACGATGTTTGCTTCGAATGGTGCGGGCCTAGCGGCAAGGCCGACGATCAAGTCATCAGCATCTGGTAATGTGTCTTGACCTTTAGCATCCTTTCTGGGCGCGATCGAGAACGACCAGAGGATTCCGGTAACACCCAGGAACAGGCTTCGGTCAGCGACATGCATGCCAGGACAGATACGTCGACCGGCTCCGAAGCTCACAGTGTCTCTTTTGCTTGGGTCTGGATGAGCTGCCATTTCCGCCATAGAAACATCGTCACTGTCTTTGGTAAAGCGATCAGGATTGAAGCGACGTGGCTCTGTGTATCGATCTGGATCCGTCATGATGGCCCACGCATTCAAGATGACTGGTGCTCCCTTCGGAATCTTGAATTCTAGATATTCATCATCTTGTGTGCATGCGTGAGGCACAGCGCCCAAGGGTGCGACCGGAAACCATCGTACAAGCTCTTTTACACATCGTCTGATGTAAGGCAAGTTGGCTGCATCGGTCATAATTGGCAAACGATCAGATCCTACGACATGGTCGATCTCTTCCTGGGCTTTTTGTTGGACCTCGGGAAAGAGTAACATCGCTTGGATGAAGGCATACAAGGTAGCTGCTGTGGTTTCCATGCCGCCTTCGAAGATATTGCCCACGGCATAAGCAGCTTCGACATCCGTTATACCGTCTTTCTCCTGTGCTCTGGCAAGCCCGATACTCATGCAGGGGCCAAGACTTCCATCTTTGATCTTCTCCTTGACGGCGGACCAATTCTCCAAATGGACGTCATGGCCCATCTGCAACGCGCGGTGAACCCTGTCTTTTACAGGAAGAAGGGCGTCGGGCAGGAATCTCAGGATCGGGAAGGCATCAAGCAAAGCAGCCGCAGTCGTCCCAAGAGCAGCCTGCAAAGCAGCCAGCTCGCGATCAAGCTTGTGGAGCCTGGAGTCGGTGGTCGAGGAAGCTCTCCAACCATACAATAGTGTAGCAGTGAGAGATGTCGTGTATCTTTGCAGGTTCGAGAAGACGTCATTAGGATTGGTGAGTATCTCGTCCAACATCTGCTTGCGTTCCATCTCCTGGTAAGGATCATAGTTCTTCGCTGCCTTGATACTGAGAAGCGAGTGGGTCACCTTGCGCAATTTGCGCCACAAAGGAGTATAGGGCTGCCAATAGAGGTCAGTACAAGAATGTCGCATAGCTCATCATTAACCTACCATGAACACGATTCGAAGCTTGCTAGTAGGAATGTTGTTTGCTGCATACGCTTCAGGGCGATCTGAGTAGATCGCACTGCGCTTATCCAACAGCTCTTTGACGACCTCTACACTGCTCAGCACGATCATTGGGCGACTGCCGACCATGAGACTGTAGATGGGACCATACTCCCTGGCCCATTTAGTGAATTGGATGTATTCATTTTTGCTAGGGATCTTGCTCGATGTCAGGCTTGTACTTTCCCAACACCTTAGCACGTACCTGATGTAGATTACCGAGAATCGGCAAAGTAGGAGGACCTGGTGGATAATTCTTAGGCCTGGAGCCCAGCCCTGATACGAGATACCCGAGTACAAGGACCAATACGATACCAACGAGAGTGTAAGTCGAAATCATCTCTAGTGATGGATGAAATGAAAGGTAGGTTGGGATAGAACCTTTATCATAAGCCTGTAGGGCTCGTTATGCATGCCTATATATGTTGCAGTGACTGCCCCGCACTGTATATCACCTGCTCTCTCTCGGGCAGGTGCAGCGAGCTGTTGTGTCCGACGGAAGACATCAATTTTGTCGAACATATGCAGCTTACAAAGTGTTCGTTTCATGTATAGAAACGCACCCAATCAACAGGAACCCAAATCATGCAGGTATATGCATCTACGCGATACTAGTGAACGGGGCAACTAGAAAGGTGTTCCTGGGCATTGATGTATGGCCCCGTCGTTGAGCAGCGTTCCTGGATGTTTGTCAAGGACTCGCCACAGAAGAGTCAATCTGATTCCAAGACCTACCCAAGTTCTCAAGCTAAGATACTTTAAGTACCCGAAGCGAGGTCGTGCTTTCCAGATGACGGCCGTCAAATGCAGACTATATTGATCTTACTCCTTCCACTCGTCTCTTCCTAACCTTACAATGTCCGATTGTTCAAGGATCCAAAACCTTTCTGGAGCCTTCCCCTCTTCCACCATATTGACAGCAGCTACTGCTGCTCTCCCAATAGTCGTCTGATCTTGTGCTATACGTTCTCGTCAGTTTCGTCCAAACCACCCCAAGACATCAAGTAGACGAATCAAAGTCACACATACCCCATCTGTCCTGGAAACCCTGGGAGATCTTCTTGAAGCCATCAAAGATATCTTCCAGCCATCTGTTCTTGGGGCTCTCCCTTCCCAAAATCATTCCAGGTCGCAAGATAATCGCATTCTCGAAGTCCAGCTCCTTGATAGCATTCTCTACGCCCCTCTTCATCTTCGCATATGGTGTCAAAGCAAATGGACTAAGTGATCCACTCGTTCCTGCGCTTGAGCAATATACATACGTCTTGACACCCGCCGCCTTGGCAGCTTTTGCGTTTTCAATGCATAAGTCGTGGTCGATGGCCCGTTGTGCTGCGATGGATCCGGCGGTGGCCATAGTAGTTCCGACCGCATTGAAGACCACTGAAGGAGCAGGAGAAAGTGTAGAAATCAAAGGTCCCCATCTTGCAGTGTCAGTTTCGATGATTGTCTTCAATTTTGGAACCTGAAGCTCAGTTTGAGGCGCGCGACGAGAGATAGTTGTCAGAGACGTGCAAGTAGGGGACGAGAGGAGAGTGGCCAGGACTTGTGAGCCAACCGCACCGGTTGGGCCGAAAATCAGGGCTGTAGTCATCGACTCGAAGTCCACCAGAAGGGTGAGTGTATCGAAGTGGTCACGGCGAGGTGGCAGGCAGCAATTTGTGGAGCAGCTGAAGTCCAGGGTCACACCCGCCAGCACGAGCTAGGAATACAACAGACACACACTTCTTCGCCGCTTGGTCGAAGTCAGCTGTAGCCATTCAATCCACAGTCATTTCAAGACAATAGCACTATTCAGAAGGGCGTGCTGTACTAATACTTTGGATAGGTTCCTCAATAGCAGGGAAGGAACGAAAACGAATTGTCATAAAAGTCATGCTCGAGTATCTACCTCATGCCTCGCTTTACTGCCTAGCAGTCGCAAGTTAACTTGTGGTTTCCCCTTCGGAAGGTCTTACTTCTTCTGAGGCTGACTCTTGGCCCCGGTAACATCGTTGATGCTGCCACCAGCACCCTTGGCTGTGTTCTCGAGCCCGGATGAAGCATCAGAAAGTGTCTTTCCAACACCACGTCCAACGTTGCCAACGACACCTCCGACGGTGTTGACGGTGCCTAAGAACGAGATCGTTAGTCTGTTGTCATTGTACTGTATGTGAGAATAGAAACTACTCACCACTTGCTACACCTCCGACGCCAGAAGCGAGACCGCCGGCGGCATTACTGAGGCCGCCAAAGAAACCGCCGCCTTGCTTGGGCTGCTCGTTGTTGTTGCCAGACATTGTTTGAGAGTTTTGGTTTAGAGTTTGAGTATTGAGTTTGGTATGGGTTGTGGATGCTTCAGAGGTTGCACTTGGTATACGTTTTTCTAGGCGTTTCAAACGATTTGAAAATGGAGAAAAGGAGATCGAAGTCCAAGAGCAGGAAGCTCAGCTTTTTTGTATCTTCTGGGAGGTCAAGGGTGTGAACACATAAAGGTGGATACACGAGGTGAGCAATGACGTCTTTTTTCTGGGGTGAGCTGTTTACCAATCGCGGGGTTTGTTTGTCCAGACACGGTTCGAAGACAGGGATGTCTCGTCGACGAATGGCATACTCATTATGCACGAGCGGCACGAGGAGGACAGAGATGAGAATGTGGCTTCAGACAGTACCTCTTTACTCAAATCTTGAAGCCAATCACATTCTGCTTCTGAACAGTCGCTTTCAAAAAAAAAAAGAGAAAAAGAGAAGAAAAACAGCGGCATCATATGGACAAGATAATTAAATTCGTTCAGTTCGTAGTGCACTAAGGATATAAGGTACATGAATCTTCTTCTACGAGTGTGAGATACATTGGTTGTATCTCTTCAACTGACCAAACTTCTTAAGCGAAGATGGGGATGTTGAGGCCGTAGTTGACGGGGTCGTTGAAGCGGAGACCTCTGTCGAGAGCGCTGATGGCCTTGATCTCGTCCTCAGCAAGGTCAAAGCTGCAGACGTCAAGGTTCTGAGCAAGGCGGTCCTTGTTGTTGGACTTGGGGATGACGGCAACACCACGCTGAGTAGCCCATCTCAACAAGACCTGACCAGCAGACTTGTTGTGCTTGTCGGCAATCTTCTTGACGACCTCGTTGTCGAAGAGAAGAGGGGTGTCGTGTGCTCTCTGCATCTTCAGCTCGACGAAGGAAGCGGGGCCGAAGGATGAGTAGGCAGTGACGTGGATGTTGTTCTCCTGGCAAAGCTTGACGAGACCCTCCTGGGTGAGGTAAGGGTGGTGCTCAATCTGAAGAGTGGCGGGAACGATTCTGGCGTAGCGGAGGAGGTCGAGCATGAGGGCACCGTTGTAGTTGGAGATACCAATGCTCTTGGCGAGACCCTCATCAACCAACTCCTCCATGGCCTTGTATGTCTCGGAGAGAGGAGTCTTGGAGAAGGAGATCTTGTCGTTCTCGTCGCTCCAGCCGGGAGGGTAGCGAACACTGGGGTCGACATACTTCAAGGCGACGGGGAAGTGGATGATGTACAGGTCAAAGTAGTCGATGCCCAAGTCTGCGAGTTGCTTCTTGGCAATGGGCTTGACCTTGTCGGCATCGTGGAACGAGTTCCAGAGCTTGGAAACAAGGAAGAGCTCCTCACGCTTGACGAGTCCATCCTTGATGGCACGGGCGACGCCCTGGCCGACCTCCTTCTCGTTGCCGTAGTCGCAGGCACCGTCGAAGAGTCTGTAGCCGACCTTGATGGCGTTGTAGACAGTGTCGGCACAAGTGTCGTTATCGACCTTCCAGAGACCGAAACCAACGAGAGGCATCTTGCAGGAAGATCAGTATTCTGCAACTTTGTGTCAAATGTCATTGGAATCTCACCTCGTGGCCGCTGTTAAGCTTGACAGTAGGAGCAGAAGGCATTTTGGAGGAATATTGACGGAATGTAACGGGTTCAATCTTTTTGTAGCAAGTAAAAGCAGGTCTCGCAATGGCCGAGTAACGAAGGGTGGCTCTAGAGGCAAGCAAAGGAGCAGATCTGTAGAAAGAAAAAGAGTAGAATCAGTGATCCGAGGAGGGGGAGGCTACACGTCTTAAATAACATGGCATGTACTTACCGCGCGAAAGGCTTGAGCACGTTCATCATGGTCTCTTGGGTGGCAGCCAACGGCGGCAGCGTACAGAACAGCTTTTAGTGTGGTGGACAAAGCGGACCTTCGACTTTAGGCGGGAGAGGCGAAGATGGAGTAGATGTCACTTGGACTTCGTGGAGAAAGCAGAGAGACAGAGTGGAATTTCGAGAAAGATTGCATGCACCTTGGTGGCGCCTGCCTACATTTTTGTGCCCCGATCAACTGCCATGCTGCAATCCCGTCTCCTCTTCTGCCCGTTCGATCTTCGAGAATCGAGACGATGCATTCTCCCGCAGCACACAGCACACTCTATCCGGGCTGACTGGCAGAAACCCGCGAAGAGTGGATGCCATGGAGGGGCACTACGCAACCGAAAAACAAAGTGGGGAGCCTCTTTTAGCCAAAATTCGGCCCGCATTTCAGTTATCCCCACGCGCTTCCCGGCACAATGATGCAGCGATAAGCTGCCGCCCGGCTTAGGATAAACTGTGGATAAATCAGGGGCACCCGCTGAAGCACCGAGAATCGCGCCGCAGTGCTATACGCAGGCTTATACTACCAGGGCTTCCAATGCCTAGTTACCCTTAGCAGTTCATGCTCTCGAGGATGTACTCGACCATGCACTCAAGGATGTACAGGATATTGGCCACATTGACCAAGAAATGACAAGACTCCGAGGACTAGAGATGAAAGCATCCACGACAAAACATCTGGTATTCGTTGATATCGAAAAAGAACAAGACAAGCTGGGGCGAAGAAATCTGGTATAAAAGCGACTTTTGTCTTTTTTTCCATCCCAGCACAAACAAGAAAAACTCGACGCCGACCGTATGGAGGATACAAGAAAAGGTGGAAGAGTACAGTAAAGGACGAGGGCAGTATCGCAAGCACGAGACTGATAAGGGGGTATGTGTCTACGAGGAGAACTTCTTGGTGATTTTGGCCAGGACTGGGGATTATGCGTCAGTAAAAACATTCTTGCTTTCGACAGATGGAAACATGTACTGTGTAGTGCGACGACTGAGATGATGAAGCCGACAGAGAGGACAAGGACGACAAAGGGGTCGACCTTGAGACCTGGTGACTCGTCGGTGTAGAGTCTCAGCATAGTGCTGCTGCTGCCACCAGCACCTGCGGCGCGAGTGCTGCTGGGTCTGACATTGGCGGCGCGGTCGGCACGGTCAGCGGCTGCCTTTCTACGAATAGCGGTTGCGGGACCGCCAGGGGCTCTGGGAGAAGCGGCGCGAGCAGTGGTGGAGCCGGTCGAGGCAGCAGCGTTGACGGGGGAAGAGGGACGAGGAGAAGACTGTCGAGCGCATCTGTCAGATAAAAGTACGTGTAGAAGAGTCGTGTGACGATTAAGAACAGCGTCGTGGCTCGCTGCCACACTCTTGTCGCTCAATCCCGGTGGACTATTTTCCAATGTATCCATCCGGGGAAGGCTCTCGAGCAGCATGGTAAAGTGACAGACGTGCGCATGATATTCTCAGGACACACGCAGACCTTGGTGCGGATGGATGAATAGGGACAGGTAGGCGTACCATGATGGCCGAGGTGTGACGAGGAGCTGGTGATAGATATGAGTCGCAACTTGATCGCTACCAGATTCGAATATAGGAGACAGCGATGATTGAGTCAGAACAGCAATTGATGGGCGAGGAGGGTGTCGTTGTGCTGTCGAAAGCTTCCTGAACTCTCTCCTCCATGCTCCAGTTGACACCAGCTGTTCGTCCCGGCCTGCGTTGCGCACGGATCCAATTTGAGGCCTTGGCGGAAGCTCCGTCCCATCTGGCCTCTCGCGCTCTCGCACGCTTGAACCTCGTCCATGGGAAACAGCAGACTCTCCACTCTCATAAGTCATGATCGGACATAGTGAAAGCATCACAACTAGCACCATGACCCAGCCAAACATGCTTTTTTGATACATTCTGAAAAGACGACTCGCCTGCCCTTCCCGTTTTATGCGTCCATACAAATTACCCGTGATAGCAACCCTCCAACCCCCGTCGTACTGAATCAAGACTCCGACCATACCCTGTGACCTAACCACCTAACAACCCCCAAAAAAGCAAAAGAAAGAACATGTCCAGAAGGCCAAAGATCCGGCCGCCAGACCATGTGCTAGCCCCTGAACCAACAACCACCGCCTATCGTTCGACAACATTTTGACATGACAAGAAAAAAAGATCAGCCCCAAAGACAGCCGAAAGGAAAAGACCTTGTGCAGCTGCTGAAATCCACTGCAAAGAATCAGTCTCTCCTTTCGCCATCCTGAATCGATAAGAATGACCCAAACCCATAACTCGATGCATGAACGGGGGTATATGTTGTTTCCCATGAACCCACAATGGACACCTTCTTGTCCAGTCTCGATGGTTTGTTGCCGTGCTTGAAAACGATGACCCATGTAGTATGAGAGATGATGAAAAGAAAAAAAAAACAGGAACCGGACTCCGGCATACCTCTCACGAACCGAGAGGATTAATGATGCGTAGAAACGTGGTTATGGCTCAGCCCCAGACAGGAGCCTGGACACCAAGACTGTTCTTAGCAGAGCCCCAGACTCCGCTGTTGGAGCCCCAAGAACCAAGAGTGACTCCTTTGTCAGCTACAGAGCCATTCGGACCAGCCGAGGTGGAACGCTCGTTTCTGGCTTGCTCGTTGGCACTGAAGCCAAAGCTGAGGGGCGAAGGAAGGGGAGTGGTTGAACGCTTGTTCAGACCGGTAGCTTGCGCAGCATTAGGTGCTGGGCGAGTGCCGATTGGAGCAGCGGCGGCTCCCTTGGAGCCCTGGCCGAGAGGAGGCGAGCCGCTGGGCGAAGAGACCGAAGTACGGCTCGATTGCTGAGTCTCACCCAGTAGACTGCCAAAAGTAGTAGGGTTCGATTGCGGGGACGAAGCGCTGTTGGGCGACTTGGGAAGCATAACACCATCACGAGGAGGCATTTGAACAGCAGGCTCGCCGTGGAAAGGGTCGAAAGCAAGAGGTGAAGCACCACCTCTAGAGGCTCCCGAAACAGAGCCTCTGACGTCCTGCGAGGCACGGCGGGCAGCGACAGCAGCGGCGGCCTCGGAGGTGGGGTACAGAGCGGATTCGTTGCCGTAAAGAGCACGGTGCTGACGGGCAATGAGGTCGCGGCGTTCGTCTTCACTCATGGTTGTAGCAGCTGCAGGGCTCAGGGCGCGGTCTGGCTTGGGACCTTGGGCGGAAGTGTCTGTAGGCGGAAATCAACTTGCCATTCTAATTGTCTAAGGCTGTTCTGCGATGCTCTTACTCCTGTTGTATTGCTGCTCCTGGTGATAGTTGCGGAGTTCCCTCTCTCTTTGCGCGGCCATCCTTCGCTTGGCCTGCATCATCTGCTCTGCCTCATTTTGACGCGGTGCGAAGCGCTGCGACGCATAGTAGCCCTGGAGGCCTGCCGCCGAGTTGGACCGCATACCGTCGTATTCACTGACCGAGTGGTGGCGTGCCTGTCCCGGACCGCCCATGCGACCATCAGCAGGGGAGTTAGACTTGGAACCAGCTGCATCCAATTGTAAGTGCTAGCCCAATTCGAAAGAAACACGAGATACTCACCGTAGTCAGCGTTGAATCCACGGCCCATCATCATGGGAGGCATAGACTCGCGGCGGCTGTTGTACTGTGGTGCTCCAGCCATCCACTTGCCGCTCTTGACGAGGTTGTCGATAGCACGCTCAATCTCTGCGTTGTTCTGTCAGCTGCTGCACCCAATCTCTGTTCTTCCAACCAATTCAACAGAGCCAATTCCTGTCATCCCGAGTGCTCGCGGCACACCTCTTGTTCCTGGATCATTGGTCTCATGTCGACTTGCTGTCTCTTTCTCCTACGCACCTTCGAATTGTGAGCTGAAAGCGGCGGACTCCTCTCTCGAAGCGGAAGCGGTTCCTGTTGATGTCTCAGATATTGGTGCCGGTCGACGAGTTGTTGTCCCTACTAACCGGATCTCGAGGGAGGGGCAGGCTGTTCCCATGAAGGCTGGCGACCGGGTGCGGGCCATGCACCGGTGGCAGCAGCGGCCTGGTTCTGCTCGTAAAAGGCGGACATGGCGACTATAACAATGTATGCGTCGGTCGAGGCGGGCTATGTACAAGAGTCCGGGTCGTTATGCGGAGTGACTGCCGTTCGTAAAGACTCGAGTGGTGAGAAATTCGAAGGGGCAGAAAATGCGGACTGTTGAACGGCTACCGTTAGTCTGGTCAAGGGCCCAAGGAATGAGAAAAGGAGTGGCAGGAGGGCAATTGAAGACAGGCGACGACGAGGGCAGCAAGGAAGGACAGTAGATGGACACCGACAGACCGGACAGAGTCGCAACAGCAGCAGCAGCAAACAGTAGGGACAACTATGGCGGGAGATTGAAAGCAAAGCCGCTGGTCTGCACAACGGTCCAACTTGGTGTCGACATGCTAAAAAAGTCAAAGCCCGCGTGCACCGCTTCTAGCCCGAGCGTCGCCCTCTTTCATGGAAACCCTAAACAATTTTTTCCTCTTCTTCAACCACCAGAGACATGCGAAACAAGAAAGGACAGAGCAGCAAGAAACAGTCGAGTACTCACCAGGTGATGCGCAAAAGGAATGACTGAACTGGCCGTCGAATCTCGTCCTGGAGGGGAGCGGATCTCTAGGAATATAGGGAGAAAGAGAAGGGAGACGTCAAGGCCAGGAAAGAGTGGGATTCAATCAAAGAGCATCAGAGCCTTTGGGTGGGCTGGCGTTCGGCGAGCGCTTGAAGGAGAAGGCACGGAAATTTGCGGCCGGCTCCTTTTGTCCCATCCTCCACCTTGGCCACGTCCTCTCAACAAGTTGCGATCGTGTTGATATCGATAGCTCTGTTACGGTCAAACTCGATTCACATCTTGATTCATATGCCTCTCCTGTCTCGGCGTTTATGATTGCTGTTCACTGTCCTCTCTGACTGTTATATCCCCAGCCCATTGCACTCTTTTTACAAGACCTGGGCGCCGAGGCTGTCAGACCAAGACAGAAAACAATTCAACCGAGCCATTTGATGCATCATGCACACCTTCTGCATCCACCCAGCGCGACTTTTGTTTCCCGCCGCCTATTGGTGGCCGTGATGCATGATGATGCCTCACTACAATCATGACCCTCGCATGTCACGTCCTCGAGTCCTGCTATTACGGACGCGACGGGTTTCGCGATTGGGAGACGCTTTGTCCGTCTCTTGCTCCACAACGATAGTGGAGGCTCTCGCTAACCAACTCCAAATTGTCTCTGCCCGTGATCATGAACCCTATTTGGATATATTGATCGTTCGATGTTCCTAACAAGGATTTTGTCAGTTCAAGCTCACTGTACACGCGATGCAACATGACACGCAGGATCCTAAGTAGACGAGCATAGGTAGCGAACGCTTACTACGGCGAGGGTGTGTGCACCTTTTCTCGCAGTCCCATCGATTTTCTACCACGCGGTTGACCCCGCTATCTACCGCGAGTTCACGCTTCTGGCGGCCAGCGCGGCACGCAATCTTCACGCTTACCCCACACATCACCTGGGCACGATGCCCATATCGATTTTCTAATGAGCCTCAAGACACTCGGCAGAGTAATTATCCTTGACAAACTTGCTTGCAGCATTCGAAGCAAGTCAGGTCTACAATCGACAGCGCCAACATCGCACTTGCGCAGGTAAAATTCGTCAATATGGTTGCTCTTGAGAACATGTAGATGGAACTTTGAGTAACCAGCAGGATGTAAGCGTCGCGTGTGTCGTATCACATGTCAAGGGTCTGGAGATGACCTGTCAGAGCTTCATTAATCTCCGAAAGTCGTGTCTCAGTGCGGGATTTCAAATTGAGTGATGTGCTGGTTCGTGGTTACGAGTGGTTGAGAAGTGATGGTGGGAAGAAGTCGGGACGTCGAATACAGCTAGTTAAGCAGGCACTCAATCAGCTGAGCTGGATTGATCAACAATATTGTGATAATCTTGTCACGGGTTGTATGCGACGCCAGGTATGCTTCAAGTGTAATGAAGCAGACAAAGGCTATCGTTTTTGTGATGTGAGATGTTGTGCACAGGGTACAACGTCCAATGATGTATAGAAAGATATTGTAGAACGCCTCAACTCGCTCTTACATAAAAGGCTGTGGTCCTAGTCTGATGTTTCGATATGCCGATGCGCGAGTTGTAAGTCATGGTGATGCTGGTTCGAAGTGGTATACCTGCAAAAGCAGCAGCTTGGCATGGAGCTGAATGGAAGTGGAAAGTTCCGACTGACGCTGAAGCTTGACCAAAAATTCGTTTCGTCAGACAGCCCTCGCCGCCGTGAGCGCGACGTCGTCAACCACACTATTGCTCACACTCTTCACACACTGCAACCATCAACATGGGCATCTGGGACTCCTTCACCGGTCGCAAGACTCCAGAACAACCTGCACAGGATGCGCCCATGCAAGACATGGCCGTGACGACATCGTCACAACCGCAATTCGAGGCCCAAGACGTCAACTCTTTCTTCAACACACCCGGCGCCTTCGATCCGGCTTCGCTACATCCCCTCGCTGGCCTGAACCAGGACACTCTGGACTATCTGTCGCTCGATGACCAAGCCCTGTCGGAGCTTCCTGGCAACCGTAGTGCCCTGCCGTCGCGCGGCTGGTCCGACGACCTCTGTTACGGTACTGGTGTTACGTATCTTGCTGGTTTGACTGTTGGAGGAGCATGGGGTCTTGCAGAGGGTCTGAACAGACTACCCGCATCAGCGCCGCCAAAGCTTCGCCTCAACTCGGCCCTGAACGCCATCACTCGCCGTGGTCCCTTCCTGGGCAACTCGGCTGGTGTTATTGCCATGGTTTACAACGGCTTCAACTCCTTCATTGGCCACTACCGTGGTAAACACGATGCTGCCAACAGCATCGTTGCTGGTGCCTTGAGTGGCATGCTCTTCAAAAGCACAAAGGGTATCAGGCCCATGATGATTTCTGGTGGTCTTGTCGCTGGTACCGCTGGTGCCTGGACTGTGAGTTTTGGCAACATGACCTTTCATCTTTCTGACCACGTACTAACCTTCTCCACTAGTTCGTCCGTCAAATGATCTAAATTCCTGTATTCTTCTATCTTGCACTTTAATCTTGCCACGTCTCGCAGCCGGATCTCCCATCACTCGGACATTTCCTCTCCCACCGCAGTCATGACTTTCTTCATGACCATGACCTCAAACCCTCTGTCGCTTGGTCCGACCTCCATCTTACACATGTACAGTAGAAGCAAAAAGAAGCGCGGGTTGGGCATTGCAAGGCGTCACGGATCAATCTTCTTTTAGTCTTTCACAGCGGCTTCTCTCGAATACATCGTCTCCTTTTCGACTCTCCTCTCAGATTCTGCAATGGTGGGTGCCACTGCTATTTCATTTGCTCCCGGTCGGTTTTAGAAACATATTTTTCTGCTTCGTGCCCTGTCCACATGGTTAACGAAAGCTATGGAAACGTCCGTCTCTTTCAACGCTTTTCTTGCTTTGTGTCTTGCTTTTTCTGTGAAATCTCACGTTCCACCTATCTTGAGTGACTTTCTTTCCAGTCTACTTCATAGCAGTCCTTGGTGTCTCTGTTTTCGATGCTACTGTGATTTTCGGGAGTTGCGTCCGATCGGCTGTCTGATCACTTGCATGCCATCTTGCCGATGCTTTCACTCGCGCTTTCATTGATATCCTGGTTGCGCTCCTCTTCGCTCTCCGTTTTTCTCTTTCACTCTTCGTCTTGCGCTACGGACCTGTCTCCAGACATATATCGGCGCAACAACAACCTTCTACCAACCGGCTACTGGTACTAGCATGATGGAACGGCTGCCATTCTCCAAGCCCTCTTCAGGGACTGCTGCCAGTTCGTCCACATCTGCTTCTGCATCATCACCTGCGACCGCTGCCACCTCCTTCTCAAGCTTGGTCGACACAGCCGAATCATCACAGCACAAGCAACCAGTCACCGCTCTCGAAATCTTCAACGACCCCTTTACCGGCGTACCTAGTGTCCCTTCCGATGTATCTCGACTCTTCATGCTATGCCAGTGCGAGGGTCGACCTTTGGCCCTCTCAGTCCCCGCATCTCTGTTTTTCTTGTACGTCTATGCACCGCCCTGGCAAGAGGACAGTCGTAAGTTCAGAAAGCAAATGCCTCGGGGTGCGCGCAGATTCATGCTTGATTGTGGGAACAACAAACAGAAGCTCGCAACATACAATCGCCTCTACACGGAATGGCTCTTCAGCGGCGGCGCGCCTCCTTCGCTCGCGAAACTGCACCGCCATGCCGACGGCTCTACTAGTGTCTCATTTTCAGACAAAGTCCGCGCTTGCGTCTACGTCCTTAGACTCTACTCGCAGCGTAAATACTCCTTGTATCGTTCCCTCCAACAGGTCATCTCAATCTTTGGCCAGGAGACTAGCTTCGAAGTCAGTCCGGAGTCCTGGCAGAACGTCGTGATACGTACTGAGCCCCCTGAGATTCCCGAATATGTATGGAAATCCGCCTATCCCACACCTGCTATTCCAAGACCTTCGTCCCCTGCAGATCCCAGAGATTCCACCACACACATCCAGAATCAGCCCTTCCGTGGTCTCGCGTCTCTTCAATCTAGCGAGCCCAGCGACGTACCCAATGGATGGTCTCTTTGGACTCCAGTCACAGACCCAGGTCTCCAGCGCACGGCTCGCGAGGGAGCTTACAGATACCAACGGTTACAAGGATTCGAACACGTTAACAGCGCGGTCGCGGTGCCAATGCATGAAGTTGGTCTTTACCGTGCAGCCAGAACCAAACAGATGAGTGGTCAGGCTACCAGATTCACGAGCCCTGATGTTCTCGCTGGCGCCGAAGAAGGAATTGAGATTGGAGCCTGGTACAGTGCAACTGGCCCTGCTCAGGACCCACGCCATCAACTCATCAAAAGACTCTCTCAGACGCCTCAGAACAGTACACTTGCACCAGATGATCTCGCTGCGATGAATCGTAGTAATGCTCGTCCGCGTCAATCAACTGCTCCTGCTCCAAACAAGACCACAACCAGGCCGGCCAGAATTCGTCTCATCGCTCCCCACAGACCCTCTACGCCCGAACAAGTCGCTGCCTTTGAAGAAGCCATGGAAGCCCACTCCCCTACCTACGCCTACAATGATGAATTTGGCGAACCACAGATGCAAGAAGATGAAGATTCCTCCGAAACCAGCTCCAGCTCCAGCTCAAGCGAAGCAAGTTACCAGTTAAGCATGACTAAGATGTCGATGGCGAAGTATGAGCTTAGGGATGCCGGAATTGACACAGATGGTATTGGAATGTCGGACCTGGCTGAGGAGAGAGTCCTCTTCAACCCAAAGGACTGGGAATAAGTAGTCAAAATGCTTTTCATGATGTATTATACAATCTTCTACCGCTCCTGATCCTACAATGCCATTTCCCCACATGCCCCTGTCTCAATATGAACACTACCGTGCATTTTGACAAGAGCTGTTTCCTACTTGTGCTTTTGTTGGGAAGCAAGCTTAAGCCCTTCCACCTTGGCCTTCCTTCCCTCGGCGCGAGGCCTACGGCGGGCACTCGACACAACAGTCATCACGTTACTTCCAGGCGCAACGACAATGCTTTTAGAGCATGGCAGGAACTCAAAGGTAGGGGTACCATTGGACGTGAGATAGTCCAAGATGGCCCAGGTATTGCAGCGCTTGGGTCTGCCCCTGAGCTTTGCCTCAATACGCTAAGGCATTGCTTGGTGGTACTCCGACGAAATGTCAGCATCTGTCATAGCTTGTCAAAATGCAACATGTTTTGTCAGGATGAAGAGATTTCAGTGAGATCCCTTCCAGTTCCAGACTCCCAGTGGACAATGCACAAAACGGGATTGCATTATGCCTTTTGATGCACACTCGAAAGGCAGTGGTTGTCAAGACTGGTGTGGGTTGGGAAATTGGATTGACGCTGACCGAACGGACCAGATCTTTGTTCCTAATGGCATTTTATTCCCGACATTATCCCATGTTCTTGGCCATGGTAATCACCTTGAAGGTGTAGTACCTAGAGGTGAAGTTGAGACGGGGAAACCTCGGGCAAGGATGAGTAGTATATGGGGTGGCTGTTTCTAACATCACCTCCTGCTTCTCACCCCTGTCTACAGCTATACAATATTCTTTGGCACTATTTTGACCAAGGAAAAGTGCTATGTGGGTGCTAAAATACATACTAGGATGGCTTGGTGCAGGTTCCTTCTTGATCCGGCATTATTTAAGGACTGCAGAGCATTTGTGCGATGCTTACGGCATATGCAGGCATGTCGAGATACTTATGGTACGTATATCTGATTAGAGACAATCAGAGACATGCTAGAGCTGTATCTAACAAATCTTTCTCTACTTGGTTCTTGCATTGGTTGCAAGGAACGACATATAATACAACCCTCATAATAATGCCAGCTAAGTCAATGCAAGTTAATTGATCGCATGGTAACCATATTTAAGAGCATGTCACACAATTTAAGGATGCAAGTGTTAGGTATCTCAGTAGGGCTTAGTAAGTTCTCAATGGTAAGTTGAATGCTGTTGTGCTTCTGTCTCACATTTGGTAATTCAAGGGGTCTGAACTTCGAAGTATTTCACAGAATTGATATGGTTAGCCACTAATCTCACGAGTAGACAAAGACACAGGCTCTTAGGATGGTTCGGCTGGTTCGGCTGGTTCGGCTGGTTCATTTGTCCTTCTACATTGTCCGCATCCGGTGGCTCCTCTAACCTTCGAACAAAGAAAATCTTGCGGTACATCATATTTCATTCATCAGAGCTGATACCTCACCTCTGAAGTTAATACTTGCTTGACTTGGCCTTTCTCGAGTACGTATCTAAAGCAATCATGGTTCGCGACAATAACCATAAAAGCGAAAAGCCGCCAGGCGACAATGATAAGAGTGGATTGCCAGATGGTGAATGGCAAGGGAACCATTTTTTAGGAAGAGGAGGCCAGGGTGCGGTTCATTACTGGGTCAAGGTCGACGCGAACCAAAGAATCATAGATCGGGTGGCAATCAAAGACTCCTGGACCACTGAAGATCTTTGGGAGCCCAAGATCTACAGGGGCATACACGACGAGCTGGTGCGTAAAGGTATGAGCCTGAGTGATGCACTCCACAGCAGCTCGGCGAAGATTCCGTTCTATGAAGAGGCCTATATTCAAGGATTACTTACTCCGGAGTCTCGTGCGACAAAGTCAGACACCGTACGCCTGCGTGGTTACAGAAGAGGCGACGTCAAAGATCCATACAAAAGATCCGCCTACGAACAGTCAACTCACTGGCGCATCTACATGGATCACTTGTACGCTGGTGATTTATATGGTCTCATCAGTTACTATGCCGCCAAAGGAAAGCCCATTCCAGAGCCTTTCATTTGGTGGGTCATGAAATGTCTCGCCTCTGCTCTCGTGCAGCTAGAGGAATCTTCAAGAACACGACCACATGCACGAAAAAAGAAAGACGAAACTGTTGTTTTGGTGGACATGAAACCCTCTAACATCTTTCTCGATGCTAGCAGAGGAGATGAGTTTGTTGTGTACCCCAGACCTGTTATAGGTGATTTCGGATCAGCACATCTCACCCACAAAAACGACCCAGCAAATGTTTCGAATTGTTTGAATATCATCTGGTCGCGAGGATTCTTAGCTCCAGAACTTTCCGAACCAGACATCCTCAATAATCAAAAGATGACCGAGAGAGACCGTGATGAGGACATTGCTAGTTACGAGGAGATGGACTACTCGGGACGCCCTGAAGATGAAGAGATGACCGATATAGATGCGGGCCCTACCAAAGCTACATCGTCAGTCTTGTACTCCTGGACCAACATTTGGCAGCTTGGCAAGACCATCGAATCTATGATGCGAATAGAGACCCATCCCGCAGACCGCAAATGGAAAGATCCTAAGGACAGAGAGTCACGGATCAAAGTCGATCCTCCACACCATAGAGCCGAGCCTGAATTTCTTTACAGCGAGGATCTTGTCGACATAGTATGGCAGTGTCAACAATTTGATCCCGAATCTAGGCCAACACCTGTTGACCTACTGGATATGGTTAAGTCCATCTCACCTTTCCATGTGCATCAGATGGACATCTGGGGCACTGAGAACTGGATTTCAGAGCAATACGAAGATATGGGCACTTTGACTGAAGACCATAAGAAGACAATGAAAGCGAGCATCGAGAAGCGTGCAGATGCCGGTAAACTATGGTTTCTTCACGATTTCGAAGATCGACATTTGGCTACACTTTACCGAGAATTGGACATGGATATACCTCCAGAATGCGAACTCATATGGAGGCCTCAGCGATTCAGAGACAGGATAGGTCAGATGCTCGGGGCTGAAGAACCAAAGCTGGTCGAACCGCCGGAGACCTCAGGGCATCGTAACAACAACAAGCGACCTAGATCAGACGAGGCCATCACGATGACGCCGTCGAGGAAGAGACAGCGGATATAAGAAGTTGACGCTTGACTCGGAGATGAGATCGTATCGAATTTCTCTAGATGTTTGGACAGTTTGGAATCTTGAGAGGCTTGTTTTCCTGTTGATTGTTTATTTTCAGTGACCGTGTCTTCGTATATTCTTCCTTTCTTTATTTTACAGAATGTGTGATGATGCTTGACGTAGATTGCATCACATTGTCAAGATGCAGAAACACGGGCAGGTGAGTTTGTCAATGAATATGCTGACTTGTTGTACACGAGCTTCTGTGCTGGCTCTTGTTGTTGACACGAACCTCAACTTTCAACGCGTCCTTTCCTTCGGGTAAGCCCATGACTAATAACTCCCATAACTCCTGTTATCCCGGAATCATCAACGGGTATCTCCAATGCAACTTTTGTGACAGCTCCTTCAGGCGCGGGTAGGTGGCGGTTTGTGGCAAGATATTTGATGGTGATGCGCAATAGGACATCACGACGTTCAAGACTGGAAGAGGGTGTCTTCCTCTCTGAGGTACTCGCCGCAATCGGCTTGTCTGAAGACGACAATACCAGTAGGATCCAGACGTTTTGCTTCGGCTGATGAGCGGGCGGTGACACCAAAGCCGAGAGGAGTACTGGAGCAAATTAGCACTTCTTTCGTTCAAATGGCTCGGAGGCGCAAAACATACTCGTTCATCGAGTAAACAATGATACCCTGGTGCTCAGGGCAGTCCTCGCTCCAGCGTCCAACGTGAGCCTTGACAATGTGACCGCCGTACAGGAAGGGCATCTCTCCGTTGGGCTTGACCCAGATCTTTGCGCGAGCATGAGGGGCAATGATGTCCAGAGCGGTGATGTGAAGACGGAATTTGCCAGTCTTGGTCAGCTTGCCGATGCAGTTTCCAAGGCACAGCAGATTATCTCTGGCTACAGATGTGGCCAGGTTTGCCATGTCCTCGCGCACGTAGTAAACTCTTGATTCTTGAACACGGAAAACAAATCTTGAGGCTTTCCCATCCTTGCCAGGAGCAGTGTCGGTCAAGAGATTCGTGAGAGATTTTCCAGTGTAGTTGGCGAGCTTCTCAAAGACCGTCTTGGATTCTCCTTCTGTGAGAGGACGCATCTTTGTAGTGTTTGCGAGAGTGACTGAAGCGGTGGGCGCGAGAAGGATGCGATTTGTGATGGAACGGCGACAAGAGGTCAGTCCGGGTTAAGGCAGGCGCAAAGCTGATCGACGAAAGGATAGGATTTGGATGAATATGCAAGGAAGGAGCGAGGCAGAAAAAAGAATCCTCGGATGCTTTCCAAAACTGCGGAGACGGGCCTTCGGGGGTTTCGCTTTTGTCCGCAAATCCAGCCCTCTGATTGGTCTGCAGCTACTCTCGCGCTGGCTTGGCAGAAGCGCCTATCTTTTTTCTTTCCTTGCAGGGCTTTCCTGTCGAACAACATATCAACCAACCAAAACACATCTGGAAATGGCTCCAATCGCAAAGAGGCGTCGCATCAGCCCAGAGGTCGAATCGCCTCCCAACACTAAGAGAAATGGCGTTTCTTCCGAGGAGAAAATCGAGGATTTCTACCGCAACGCCGCTGGATGGGATCTAGAACAGGACTATGAGAACCGACCTCGCAATCTGAAGAAAAAGAAGGAAGAGACAAGACTGCCGATCAAGACCTCGGAAGGCTGGGTTGAGCAGGCTCCTGCCGTTGTTGAACAGAAAGAAGAGGATGCCGACAGTTTCTTGGGAAGTGGTGACGAGGATGAGGATGTGGACGATGATGAAGAAGAAGAAGAAGAGGAGGAAGAACAGGAGCCAGAAATGCCACAAATCTCGCCGCGCGAACAGATTCTCCAAGCCAAGGAGGAGCTCGCACGTGTTGCCAGCTTGATTTCAGAGGATCCCGAAGAACATATTGGCCAACTCAAGAAGTTGCAAGTCCATGCGACTTCGCAAAACCGAACCGTCGTCAAGCTTTGCTTGGCCACACAACTCGCCATTTACCGCGACATCATTCCCGGCTACCGTATTCGTCCCGTGTCCAAGGAAGAGTTGAAGCAGAAGCTATCCAAGGACGTCCGCAAACTGCGTAATTTCGAACAAATGCTCGTTGGTGGCTACCACGAGTATGTCAAATCTTTGACAAGAGCTGCCAAAAAGAGTGGTGACAAGGACAAGGAGGCTGCATCTGTCGCTACTGTCGCCATCTCTTGCGCCTGCACTCTCCTCAACACTGTCCCCCACTTCAACTTTCGTGGTGATCTCATCAACATCTTGGTCGGCAGACTCAGTATCAGACAGGTCAATCCTGACTTCCACAAATGCATCGAATGCTTGGAGACGTTGTTCCGTGAGGATGAGGATGGAAATGCCTCCCGCGAGGCTGTCGACTTGCTGTGCAAGATGATGAAATCGCGAAACTATAACATCCACGAATCCGTGCTAAACACTTTCTTGCATTTGCGACTTCTTTCCGAGTTTGCTCACAGAAGCAGTAGCACACGCACCGACAAGGATGAGGATGAGCCGGTCGCGAAGAAAAAGCAAAAGCGAGAGTTTAGGACGAAGAAGGAAAGGAAACGTCTACGTGAAGTCAAGGGTGTGGAGAAAGAGCTCAGGGAAGCCGACGCTACAGTCTCGCATGAAGAGCGTGACAAGAACCAATCAGAGATGCTCAAGCTGGTTTTCGTTGCCTACTTCCGCATTCTCAAGCAACGAGTACCTCAACTGATGGGTGCTGTACTGGAAGGTCTTGCTCGCTATGCTCACCTTATCAACCAGGATTTCTTTGGTGATATTCTGGAAGCCCTCCGCGAACTTGTCATTTCTACCGAAGCTGCTGAGCAAGCCCTTGCCGAAGAAGATGAAGACGCCTCTACCGCACCAAGAAACATCAACCGTGAATCTCTGCTTTGTATTATCACAGCGTTCGCCCTTCTTCAGGGTCAAGATGTTGTCAAGAGTGTCGGTTCTTTACATCTGGATCTTGAATTTTTCATCACACACCTCTACAAGACATTGCTGCCATCGTCGATGAATCCTGATCTTGAGTTGAGTGCCAAATCCCTGCGCCTGAGAGACCCAGATGGCAATGACGATGAAGCGCTTCTCCCTCAGCAAGCTAAGCACAAGATCAACGTCCAGACGACAACTGTGTTGCTCCTCCGTTCGTTGTCATCCGTCCTGCTACCACCACAAAATCTGCGTTCGGTTCCTCCGCTCCGTCTCGCCGCTTTTGCCAAACAACTTCTTACAATCTCCTTACAACTACCTGAGAAGTCATGTCTAGCCATGATGGGTCTATTACAGCAAGTAGCCAAGGTACAGGGCAAGAAGATTGCAGCGTTATGGTACACAGAAGAGAGAAAGGGAGATGGTGTTTTCAACCCTCTGAGAGAAGAGGTAGAAGGAAGCAATCCTTTCGCAACGACGATTTGGGAAGGTGAATTGTTGAGGCAGCACTTCTGTCCACAAGTACGGGAGAGCATTGTTGCACTCGAGAAGGGTGTTGTTGCTTCAAGATCATAAAGCGAGCACTATGGCTTTGATGTGCATGTAGCGATTGATGTTCAATATACCTTTGATTCTTTTCTTGTTCTGAATCCTTAATACGCTCTGTCAGAACGGCGTTGTCAAGGTGTTCTCTTGTAAAGAAAATGTGGGAGAACGATTTGGATTTCGAGGTCGTCACATCATGGGTATGGTGAGGACGATGAGGCCGCCAGATCGTATGTCCGGTCAGGCAGGGTTGGTGATACAGCTTCATCTACGTCCGTGCGTCTCATGACGTTCGTCTGCCAAGCAACAAATCGTCTTCAGCAATGATCATTCGACAATTTGACAGCCTTCAAATACTGCACAAAGGACCCAAAGATACGAATCGAGAATACAATTAGCAGATCTTCTTCTAGACATTCATTTACATCACAGCAAGACCCATCTTCTTGAACGACCCGTTCAATTGTAGCGGGGATTGAAACCAAGCACGGGATCACTTGTAATAATTTGCTAGGCTCAAGTGACACACTTACTTGACAAGAAACAAGAGAATCTGAGATCCGGTCTGAATCTGTCTACGGCTGAGCGGAATAACCGGCATCATGGTCAACCCAATTTCTTTCATCCAACGCGGCTTGAATATTCTGCTACCCTTCGCGACTCCTGGCACACCCTTGTATCAGGATTTACTGCACCTCGCCGCATTATGTACAGCACTATATTATGCGCCTCAGATCCAGGCCTACATTCAGGAACAACGCCAGTCGCAAACGAACAACCAAGCAGAGAATCAAGCTGAACAACACATTCCCAATATCGAGCCTGAAGCTCCGGAGCCGAGACAACAACAAGCAGCACCCCCACCACAACCTTTCATTGAGGATGCTGAAGAGGACGAGCAAGAACAACCGGATGCCCCCTTCAATGATTTTGCTGGACCTGCAGGCCCGCAACAAGACGACGACGATGGAGAGCCGGGTCCGGTAAACCCTCGTCCACAAGCACCTCCAGGAAGTGGCAATAATCGCACAGTCGGTGCTAAGAAGGCCAAGTCTTTGCAACGTCGTGACCAACGTCGAGCCTATCACGAGTTCATGCGCTCACAGGGAGAAGCTCAACGTGCAAGAGACGCTGAGGGAGCAGAGGAACGTGAAGCACAGCTCGCGGCTGAGAGAGCTAGACGTGCAGCAAAGGAGGCAGAGGTTGAGGCTAAGCGAGCGAAAGAAAGAGAGGAGAAGAGGTTGAAGGAAGAGAAGGCGAGAGAAGAAGAAAGCCAGAGACGAGAAAGGGCTGTGCGTCTTGTGAGAGAAGAACTTGACTCGAGACGAGTCGTTGATCTGGAAGCTGTTGCAGGTCAAATCGGTGGTAGTGTTGGCCGCGAGTGGGTTGAAGGATTGATCAGAGCCTCGGGACTGCTTCTCGAAAGTCAAGGACAATATCGCACAATGATTACAGCAAACGGCTGGGTGGTCAGGGTCGAGCGAGAAGACATGGATGTTCTGTACAGCGAGGCCGTTGCAGATGCAGACGAGGATGGTGCAATTGCGTATGCGAAGCTTGGCGAGCGATTAGAGCGCATCTTGGGAAAAGGCATTGCCGCTAAATAAGAGTAGTCCGAGTATCTATGACCATAGATTGTCAAGGCCTATGGCAGCAAGGATGTGGTGCAGACCTCCATCTTCGATCTTTCAACCCCACTCCACATGTCAAGTCATCAGCTGCGGACCTGAATCTACATGCAGCAACAAATCGCCAAACCAAGCTGAATTCAGCGGAAGCCAAGCAAGTAGAAGAGTTTGACATGCAGGTTGAGCTCTCGTTGTCAGCCGCTTGCTTCTATGTCGCATCAAGCATCTCAACAGCATGATTACAATAGGGACCGTAAGTTGTAAGCTAAATCAGTTGTAAGTAAAGACGAGTAGGGTAGCCGGCTTATAGGAGGCTTGAGTGAGATTGATGTTTTCAAGAGCTGTCGCGATGTACCGTCTCTCCTGCATGTGACACACAGAATTGCACGTCTCGAGTCTTGACAATAGTTGACCAGAATTATTGAGAGGAGCGAACGCGAAAACGGTGTGGATTGGAACGCTTCTTTGCTGATCACTGCAATGCGATCATGGCCTGATTTGGCGAGGCTGTGACTTTGGTGATCTCAAGCCCTCGGGACAATAATACGAACGGCATACCGGTTGAGCTTACAAGCAATTCGGCCGGAGTCTGACTTGTGTTATTGACGAGGAAAGGAGGCTCAGAGAAGAGCAAGAGTCAGACTGGCGCAGCACAGGACAATAAGGACTTGCGCAATCAACGGATCAAAAGACGTTTCAGGTGATTGGGTTTTGATTGATGGGGCGAGTCAAGGGCCCACCACTGGCGGGTGCATGAAAAGCCGGGGTCGACATTGAATTGGCGGGACAAGCTTCCCTATCTTACGCAGCAGCAGCATTTTTAGAAAGTGTCGCGACCCCCTGCTCTGCATGCATCAGTGATCGCGGTTTCCGCATTGCGCCTTCTCTTCCTTCCCACTCTCTAATACTGCCTTCCGACCTCGTTTTCAACCGCTTTGGTTTGACTTTCTTCTACCGACAGGACAGCCTTTGCTGATCCCTTGGTCTTCCATCCTGACACGCGTATTGTAAGACTAGTGTCGTCTACCCTCGTTTTCGGCCAGGAACAACCTTCAACATCTGCTTGCTCAACCTTCTGTCGGCCGAGTCGAGAAAAAGTTTCAGCCCATGTCTGCTTTCTTGTTGCAAAACGTCTACTGTCAAGAATAGCTTAATCCACTCACCTCAATACTGTACACATACACACACATGGCCACCCTACCACCACCGACCAGCAGCTTCTGGGCTGCATTTTTCCTTCTGATTTCTTTCACACAGGCCTTCTACATTCCCGGTATGACACTGCTCCGTACCATAGACAGTTGACACGTACTGACACAGCACAGGATGGTCAATAAAGAGCTACAGCGACGGCGATGTGATACCGCTGCTGGTCAACAAGGTCTACTCAGACAAGACCCAAATACAATATGCCTATTCTGAGCTTCCTTTCGTATGCCCACCCAGTGGCCGTCGACGAGTCGGTGGTCTTATTTCTGGATCGAGTATCGCACTGAACCTGGGCGAGGTCCTCCGAGGCGATCGCATCGTCGTCAGTGACTATGAACTGGAGATGGGAAAAGATGACGAGGCCCACTACCTCTGCAGTCACAAGGTTGACAGAGCAGGTCTGCAAAGGGCTCAAGAAATTGTGAAGGACAACTACGTGGCCGAATGGGTCGTCGACAACTTGCCCGGCGCAACCAATTTCGTGTCGGCCGACAAGACTCGCAAGTACTACGCATCGGGCTTCAAGATGGGCTTCCAAGATGAGGATCCTACTACTGGCCGTCCGCGTTTCTTCATCAACAACCATGTCACGCTCGTCATTCGCTACCACATGGCTCCAGGAAGAGATGGTCAACAGGGCAAGAAGGTCATAGTCGGTTTTGAGGTCTACGCAAAGAGCATCGAGGCTGGCAATAGAGACGCTCAGGGTATACCCGCTTCCATCGCCGACGTCAGTAATGGCATGGAGCTCACCATGCGTAAAAATGGTACTGCTGCTGCCGCTGCTGCCTATTACTCCTCGGACTCGACCTACCATCCAGCTACGATCGATGATGTCGACGAGGATGCCACTCTCACCATTCCCTATACGTATTCGGTCTACTTCCGCGAAGAGCCACACGTCGAGTGGCAGAACCGCTGGAGTCTTTTCTTCGCTGATCAGGATGACACTACTGGTACTCACTGGTTCGCCATTGTCAACTCGATCATCATCTCTGGGCTGCTTACGGCTGTCGTCGCAGTCATTTTTGCTCGCACCATCCGTGGAGATCTCAAAGCTACTAACATTGAAGATGGTAAGCTTAAGGTCAAGCGCGGCAGGACTGGCACTCGTTCACCTCGCAAACCCGACGAGAAAACTGGAGGTTTACTCGACCAAGGCGATGCCGACAACGACATCTCGTCGGATGATGAGGCTGTGGAAGACCTCACCGGTTGGAAGTTGGTTCACGCAGACGTCTTCCGTACCCCTGCAAATGGTGGCGTTTTGGCCGCCCTCGTCGGCTCTGGAACACAGCTGGTCTTCGTGGTCGCTGGTTTGATCATCCTGTCTTGCTTCGGAATTCTTAACCCTTCCTTCAGAGGCGGCTTTATCAGCGTCGCTGTCGCTCTCTTTGTCCTTGCCGGCCTTATCTCCGGATATTTCAGTGCTCGTGTGTACAAGACCTTTTCTGGTCAGTACTGGCAGAAGAACTGTTTCGTCACCGCGACTCTTTTCCCTGGCCTTGTCTTCACAATCGTGTTCATTCTCAATCTTTTTGTCTGGGCCCAGGCTTCGAGCACCGCTCTACCCTTTGGAACCCTCGTCGGCCTTGTTGCACTTTGGCTTCTTATTCAACTTCCCCTCGTCTATATTGGTTCTTGGTATGGATACGTGCGCGTTGGAGATTGGAATCACCCGATCAGAGCAAGCGCCATCCCCCGTCAAATTCCTCAGCAGAGCTGGTATATTCGCAGCTGGCAAAGTGTCCTTCTTGCAGGATTACCAGCTTTCTTTGTTGTTGCTATTGAGCTCATGTTCGTCTTCAAGAGCATCTGGCAAGACAAGAGTGGCTACTACTACGTTTTCGGCTTCCTCGCTGTTGTGGCAGTCATGCTAGTTGCAGTGGTGATGGAGGTCACAGTCATAGCTGTTTATATTCAGCTATGCTCTGAGGTAATCATTCATTACCCCCATAAAGTCAGCTCAAGAACTAATCGTAATCACAGAACTATCACTGGTGGTGGCACAGTTTCATGGTCGGTGCCTCGAGCAGCTTCTGGATCTTCGCCTATTGCGTTTACTACTATTTCAACCATCTCCACATCCATGGCTTCGTGTCATCATTGCTCTTCTTCGCATATTCGGGTCTCGCATGCGCCGTCTACGCGCTATTGACTGGAACTATTGGGTTCTTGACTGCTTATGCTTTTGTGCGTAGGATCTATGGTGCTATCAAGGCCGACTGAGTAAATGACAGAATCGATTGAGCGAAGGCGTTTATGGTAGAGGACTTAATACACTGTATATACTTTTTTCGTCTATTTTTCTTCACACTCCTTTCTACAGACTACCAAATTAGAAACAGTCAGCCAACGATCAGCGTTGGCCCATTTCGCATTCTCCATGACATCAGATCACCACATTTCCTCTTCAGTCGCTGACATGGCGAGGCCGACACGCCTTTTACCCTCTTTTTCTTTCGTTCTTTGTTGTCGACTCTTCTAGATTGATGGCCTAATGGATCGCCCTGTCTGATTTCTTGGGCAAGTAACGTTTTTCTTGCTCGCTCGGTGGCTTCGTTAGTCTGGTTGTTGTGTCCTGCTGTTGGCATCTTTGGTGGAGTCTGCAGCCAAGTCATGCTTGGTGCAAGCATAATCGGCACATCTCCTTCTTCCGTAATAGAGGTCGCCTTGGCCTTGACGTCCACGCTATCCATAGTGACCACAGTTTCGTACCAGCTCCCATCCTTCAGGACAATGTTCTCAAGGTCGATCTCTACCAATGTGCTTTTATGAGTCTGCATCAAGCGCTTCACCTGGATCGCCAAGATTACTACGTTATCTAGTGCCAGATACTCGAGATGCGGGAACAGTGGTGCAGGTGTTGAAGCTGATGCATGTCTGAGTGCAGGATGGGTGCTAGTCTTCTGCTCCGATGCCAGCTCAGGCAGTGGCGAAGGCCCTCTTGTGCCAAGCCATCTGAAGGAGAATCGACGCAGTCCTTTGTGGCCACCAACGTACTTGCGCAGCAGTTTTAGTTGGTCGGCGTCTGCTGTCGAGTTGGGCTCAGAGTACATGGTAATGTCTAGTACACGAACCTTGCACCAGCTCAGAGTAGAACCTGGGTGCGCACTTATCACTGGAGGTGCCAAAGCTATGATGTCCGTTGAGCGAATACTGGAAAGAGTGAGCGTATCTAGATGCTTGAGCCTGGCTTCCTCAATGGCGCAACGGAGAGACGTGAGTGCAATTGCTACAACGTCTGTGCCTTGTGCTTTGGACGGCATTGCTCCATCAGCTGCCGCGCAAGAGATCCTCAAGTGCTCCAAGTTATTGAGATAAGACATTGCAGTAACAAAAGATCGCACGTTCGTGGCGGCGTGAAAGAGTGGTGGGTACTGCCTAATCAACAACTCTGTTGTCTGTTCGTCACCATATCTAGGCTGTTTGGCTGATTTCGCTGCAATATGGCCTTGCGCAATTGAGGGCCTCCATACGAACGGCTTTTGCTCTCCAGTCCAGGGATCAATGAGAGGTGGCAAAGTAGTGTCGATATTTTCAGGCAGACGAAAAGTGGCTTCCTTGATATTATGACCTATCCTCTGCAGAGCAGCAAGTCTGGCTGGTTTGCTGAACGATCTAGCTCGGAAGGTAATGTCAATAGAAGCAAAGCACTGGCTGGTGACACGCTCGCTGATACCATGGCACACAAGGCGCAGTACAGAGACATCAGAGCGTGCAAGAGTAAGAAGTGTTCCACGACATCTCCCCTCGTTCCAGAATTCGAGCAATGCTGGATTCGGGCAGAGTAGCAGGCCACATGTCGATCGTGCACTCGCAAACGCTGTGCAAGACCTACGTTAGAACCATGACGGACAGGGAGTATCTGTCTCTCTCTCTTACATTGGCTGCAGGAGGCATCCACTTCGCCGAACAGCAGTCGTGAGCCCAAAGTATTGGACGATGAGGTTGAGAAGGCGGTGGAAGGTTTACTGGTCAATGTCGTGCCAGAAAGGCTCTTCCTGCTTGACTCCATGGTTGCCATCGAACGTCACAACTCCTAATATCTCCTGAGTGGCGAGGTTGAGTGTAGTGAGAAAGAGATAGATCAATGTGGTAAGAAAATGCAGAAGAAGGACAGAAAAAGACGCGATAAAGCATAAAATTATAATTCAAACCTACCTCTGCTGGCAAAGTGATGGACCCCTCATCTTCTCACACCTACGAAGTTACACCCTGATAAAGCACCTGCATGGTCTTGGGCTCTGAGACTCTGGTATCTTCACCAAAAACACGAAACCCTCACGGTCACGAAAACGTGTTCAGAGGCATGGTTGGTTCTTTTACCCTGGCCTGCGTTAGCCGCCTGAGGCGTTGATCTCGTCGCCACGTTTCAGGGTTGATGCAGGGCCAATGGCTGCTGTTTGCTAAGCGCTTCGCCTGCATGCAATCAAGGCTTGTCCAAGACCCTTGAGTACGGAAGATTAGAGCAAGTCCGAGGGATTGCTTTTCTAGCCATCTTGTGATCAAGGACACCACAGCAGCATGTAAGAGGTCCTACCTCGTGCATTGTCTCTAAATGGGAGAAGATGCGGTCCATGACATTCAGGTGCGAACGCGATGTTGACCGGCTCCAAGGTCAGAAGTCTCTAGAATAGCAACTCGTGAGCCTTGTTGATGGTCATCAAGCTCTTTCGCCCTGTGGCTTCTGAGCGGCGGTCCATGTTGAAGGCGGTTGGTAGGCTTAAAGATTGCGTCGATGAGGCTTCAATCTCTAAAAATGCTGACTGTGGCCGGACTTGCAGGTAGCGAATGCATGTTCTTAGTAGAGTAGCATCGAGCTCGCCAAAACATGGGCATGCGTGGCTGTTGTATATGCTGATCAACGGCCAACTAGTCAAGATGATATCTCAACGAGCAGATCGGCATAGATAATGCATCGTCAAAGATGCAGCCGTTGAAAACAAGACATGGGGAAGAGCCGCTTTCAGTCTCGAGCTGAGACATGAATATTGCGATGCCAATGTAATGCACGCGGCGAAGTCGAGCAATAAAGCATGATGGCCGGAGGTGAAGGATCAGATGAAAATTGTGCTTGGGCGAATCTTGGAAGAGGGACGTGAGTGTCAAGACCAAGGCTCGGACCGGGGGTAAGCGTTGAAGCTTTGCGAAATGAGATGCAGGTCGACTGAATTCACAATCAACGAGGGGCTGAGCGGAGCTGAGAAGAGGGGCCGAAGCATGGTACTGTAAGCACAAAGGATTTAGATGACCAAGACTATTGGCATAGGGCAAGGCTTATAGAGTGATCACAGGCAGATGATACGAGCGGGCGCTGGCTGGGATTGGGAGTGGATTGAAATGTCTCAGCCATAACATGGAATACCAAGCATAAACAGCGACGCCAGCAGGCCCGTTGTGGGTGCAGATTAGGCGTGCGGACGGACAAATTGCCAACACAAGAACAAAGTTCAGTTCCGGTCAGGCAGCAAAAGCATTCGGCAAAGAAGGTTGCGGCTAAGACAGAGGTCTTGGGAAATTGCTCTCAATTGCTCGTCTGAGAGTCGAGGGATTCGGTAGAGTGGCAGAGAGTGGGTGGCCGTAGGCTCGTAGCGGAGTGCGGCCCTCGTGGCCATGGGAAGCGGGCGGAAGAGGGTTGCGGGTCTGTGCATGCGTAGCGCATACGTCAACGGTGATGGACAAGCAGTACCAAGAGTCAAGAGTGAAGTCGTGCACCGTTTTCCTACGCCAGCCAGAACTAACTTGGCCCTCCATCTTCTCTCTCTCTTCCCTTCTGCTCCGACTCTCAATCTCTCAGACTGGCGCTGGCCATGTGCGCACGCTCACCGTATACCACGCATATCGGAGATTGATGCGTTCTACATCCTCGACATGACGGGCCAACAAAGCAGCTGGTGGTCTCGAGTAAGCGGCACAGGCAAGGTCGGCTTCGACAAGGCCTGGAATCTCGTCGACAAACTCGGCGCTCCCGTAAACAAACTGAGCAACAAGCTGGGCTCTGAAGCCTTCTGGCCCACCACCCTCGACAAGGAGAGCGACAAGGCTGCACGCATCCTGCGCAGTTTCTGCAGTATGTCCCAGCCATCACACCCGCCCTGTGCTGTTGCTAACTTCCCTTCCTAGAGGATGGCTTCTACACAGAAGAAGCGGCAACCGCGACTACCGACGGCCCCAAAGCGAAGCAAAAGGTCCTCAAACACATTCCACCAGAAGTGCGTCTTTCCATCTGTCTATACCCAGTCTGCAGCCCCGTTCTGACACCTCCTAGGTCATCAAGAATGCGAAAGGCCTCGCCATCTTCACAACAATGCGCACCGGTCTCTGGGTCTCCGGTGCCGGTGGTTCCGGTGTTTTGGTCGCGAAGCTCCCAGACGGCTCCTGGTCGCCCCCTTCAGGCATCATGCTTCACACTGCCGGCCTCGGCTTCTTGGTCGGAGTCGACATCTACGACTGTGTAGTCGTCATCAACTCCCAAAAGGCCCTTGACGCTTTCTCCAAAATAAGGTGTACCCTGGGCGGAGAAGTCAGTGCAGTCGCCGGTCCTGTAGGAGCCGGTGGCATGCTCGAAACCGAAGTCCACAAGAGGCAAGCCCCTATATTCACATATTTGAAGTCGCGTGGCTTCTACGCCGGTGTTCAGATCGACGGTACCGTCGTGATCGAAAGAACAGACGAGAATGAGCGCTTCTACAACGAAAAGATCTCTGTCGGTGACATTCTCGCGGGCAAGGTACGCCATCCGCCTCTCGAATGCCGCCCTCTCTTTGAGACTATCAAAGCCGCCCAAGGTGATAGCAACGTTGACCAATCTGTTCTTCCATCCGCCCCGCCGCCGAGTGACTTGGATATTGATAACCCCGACCATTTCTTCGGCATTCCCGACAAAGAAGATCCCGACCCCTACGGCGTCCT
Source organism: Aureobasidium sp. M94-06E (assembly GCA_037040395.1). Taxonomy (NCBI): domain Eukaryota; kingdom Fungi; phylum Ascomycota; class Dothideomycetes; order Dothideales; family Saccotheciaceae; genus Aureobasidium; species Aureobasidium sp. M94-06E. The sequence goes on along the minus strand of JAXQGV010000172.1, from coordinate 729,989 downwards.
GGCTCTCGAAAAAGAAGGAATGAGTATTCGCGAAGCAGGAACACAAAAACGAGCGAGCTGGGAACAGTTCAATTTCCAGCCTGCTCCGACTAGCCCCATATTCAACACGTTTAGTCGACAGAGCTTGGACAAGAACGGAAACCGCAACCGCAGCAGTAGCAATTCTACCTGGAAGACTTCTAACCTATCACAAACTGCCATTTCCACTGCCAGCACAGCAGTCGAGCCACCGAAACGCGTAAGTGTCACACGTTCAATGTCAGACATGTGCACGCAAACAGATTTCCCCGAACCTATCAGCCCGCGCGTGGGCAGCTTCCGCAGTCGCCAAAGCAGTCTTCACGAAATTGCCGAAGACGACACTGTCGTCTCTGAGCAGCGACCGAGGGTTGCTCGCAACTCGAGCTCGCATTCAAGTCGTTCAAGCCCCAGACGTTCATCGTTCCGCTCGTCGCACCGCCGCACTGACAGTGGCAGCGACTCCCGCTCAGACTCTCCACCACAACAAGCGACTCCCGCGAAGCCTGAACACAAGGACATTGCAGAAGAAAGCTTTGATGATGGAGATGGTGATGGTGAGGACACGGCCGACGAAGCCATCATCGAAGAGCCTGTTGTGCACTCGGTTCAAAAGGCTACAGCGCCTCAGTTCATCTCTCGTGCTCGTCTTGTTGAGGTCCCAAAGCGTATCACACCAAAACTTCCTCCTCGTAACCCCAATCGCGGCAAGGGTCCAGTAGTCATTAACGCTGAGTCTGGAGCCCAGCGCCCTTCTTCTACAGAGCTATCAAGCCCTGAAGAGTCGCCCCTCAAAGCTAACAAGCCTGATTGGAGTGCGCCTGCTAGTCCCAACAAGCTGGATGCTGACAGTCCCGGGTTTGGAGACCCCACTCCTAGCCCTGGCGAAGAACGAAACCCCTGGGGACATATCTTGGAACAGCACAGAAGGAATGAGAGCAAAGACTCTCTCGACATGCCTGGAACTTTCCACTCTTTGCCTCCAACACCGGATGAGACGAGAGAGGGTGCTCACGCAGCCTAGACAGAAGAAACGTCCTGAGCAGAGGTCGTCTCAAGTGCCCTGCCCTCTAATTTCGTTGCCGATGGGAGTCGTCAAACGCCGCTTTGAAATCTCAAGCGACTCATCTTTGTGCAGATATTGCATTGGATTACTTAATCATCTTTTTCTTTCGTTCAATGATGTTACGACAGCGGGTCCTTTTCGTTATTTTCTTGCAGATGTACCATGCATGACTCGGCGTAGGGGTGGCAAGCAGTTCAGACCAGGATTCTTCTTTGGGAAATCATATAGGTGGACGTTTCTCATATTTTATATATACTCCTAAACTTCGGATTCTTTCCACGTTATCATGTCTGTATGCTCAAACTGTGGATCGAATAGCTCTAATTTTTCGGTTGTATGCCCACATTGCCTTCTCCTCACAGTGAGTATGCCACCCTTGCTGTTCCACTAAACACTCGTTCCTTTTCTTGATCTGTACAATTTCTTCGACTCAGCACTTCTTCTACTACACTTGTCCAGACAGGCCAGCTTCCCTCCCCTTCAGGCCCTTTCACGTTACACACTGGCCAATCGCTTCCAAACATCACTCTTTGCGGGCCGAACGCATCGAAGACAACGTCTGTCCATGCTTGGATCCTGGTTGCTAATTCCTGGGTATCTTTAGTGTCGACAGGTCCTCCATCGTTGCTAAGTTCCGAGAAGGCGCCAGAGAGTTTCATGTAAACGTTTGGGTAAGATGCGAAGGTTTGAATGCAGCTTTTCCACCGCGAAAAGGAGTCAGAGGACTTGGACGTATACTCTGGTTTACACATGTGGTCTATCAACATTAGCCAAATCGCAAACGCACAAAGGATCAGAATAGAAGTTGTCTTCTTACTCATGACTATCACTGTTCTCTTGTTTTCAGGTACGTTGTCGTAAAGTCTCTCCAAGACCTTGGTGAAGATCTCCAATTGCCAGGTACCGCCACTGCGTTGGTCAATTCCTACATCGAAGGTGAATCGTTTCTCTCGTTGAGAGAACGACTTCAGAATGGAGATAAAGTCATCACTCAGGACCAGATTCTCAAATTCAGTCTTGTCGGTGATAGCCTGCAGCAAGAATCGGAAGCCTTTGACGCGCTCCCAGGTCTTCGGACCGGTAGTCTTTTCAGCTACGCCTAGCCATTGGGAAAAAACTGCTGGTCCTTGATTCACAGGTGCCCACGCCACAATGCCTTGGAGCAAGTTTGAGGCTTCATCACCATATGCACCTTCGACGATGGTTCGTAGGAATTGCAATTCCTTGATGGGTTCTGCAGCCCAGGTCTGTAGAGACGATGAGGATGGATTTTGCAGTCGGCGGTCCGTCTCTACATATACCACGCCGGTCGGCGGGTAAGGAGATGATGCGGTCGCGTAGTCGGAAAGAATATGCTGTTTCGAAAGAACAAAATCAGGATCACTCATCCATGCGTGGCCATTTGCATCTGCAGCTGATGCAGGCCAGAGGTGGATGTGGCTGTCAAGGATGGGGTATTGTGGTGCCATGCTTGGTATTTTGTCCCCCTTCGTGGTCAGAAATTGATATGTCGCGGTCGGTGAGAGATAGAGCGCGAAACCGGCTCCGGCAGAGGACGAAACCAAGCCATGGACTCAACAGCCGACAGTTGGACTCAATCCTCGCCGACTCGGTGTGTTCTTAACGACACTCTTGTCGTGGGCGCTCGTTCTCGGGGCAGAGCTATGCCGAGCAGCGAGCAACTTCTGGGGAACGTGGGGCTCCATCATGCCCTATTCCTCGGTCTTCTTCGCGGCCAATGATGCCGCAGTCATGTAATAAGAAAGCCGCCTTGCCCCTCTTACTGTGATTCAACAAAAGGTCTCGCTGGTTCGGTTTCTCTGCTTACTTTATTATACCGCTTTTCATATATTCGCAATGGTTTCAACTCCTCCTCCCTCGGGCATCTACGTCCCCGTACGTGCATTGCTGACCCCGCCAAACGACAGTCTATGATATTAACCAGCTTGCAGGTGCCCACCTTCTTTGCTTCTCAGTCGGCATCCAACTATGACCCTATCAACACCCCTCTAGATCTCGAGACCCAGACCAAACACTCCATTTTTCTCGTCAAAGGTGGAGTCCGTGGTCTGGTAATCCTTGGTTCAACTGGCGAAGCCATTCACCTCACCAACAAGGAACGTAACGAGCTCATCAGCAGCCAGCGCAAGGAGCTTGACAATGCTGGGTACAAGGACAGACCCATCATTGCCGGTACTGCCACACAAAATGTCGAGGAGACTTTGATCCAGCTCGAGGATGCCAAGAAGGCTGGTGCTGAGTACGGCATGGTACTCACACCAGGTTACTTCGCTTCGGCCGCCAGCCAGCAGGGTATTGCCAAGTGGTTCGAGGCAGTAGCTGACAAGAGCCCTATCCCTATCATGATGTACGTATGGCTGCACCCTTGCACATCTCACGCAAGCACTGACGGCTTATACAGCTACCACTACCCTGGCGTGACGAACAACGTCGTTGTGGCACCTTCGACCTTTGAGCGCCTCGCCCAACACCCCAACATTGTAGGCTGCAAGCTATCGCACGGCGACATCCCTGACCACACTTTGATTGCTTCATCGCCAAAGATTGATCCTTCGCACTTCAAGGTCTTCTCGGGCTTGGGTCAAAACCTCCTACCCGTCCTTACCATTGGCGGCCAAGGAGCCATCGATGGACTTGCAGGCATCTTCCCCCGCGTCGTAGTCAAGCTTTTCAACATGTTCCAAGAAGGTGCAGACAACAAAAAGCTGCGTGAACTGCAATTCAAGATCTGCGAGGGTGAGAGATTAATTGGTAGATGGGGTACTGTTGGTATCAAGGAGGCGATCGCAAGATGCTGGGGCTTTGGTGATAAGGAGGGAGCTCGACTACCGCTACAAGGTGGGTTCCAGGGTGGTGAGCAGGAGTGGAGCAATTGGAGCGGTGTATATGATGGATTGAAGCAGTTGGAGCAAGAGCTTGAAAAGAGTGGTTAGATGATTTTGATGATCAGGTTATGAAACGAAACAGTCTAGTAGAACTTCTGTGGTAGAAGAGTCAGCATTGGACAAGAGGTGATGTCAAGAATGCAATGGTGACTTTTGAATGGTCGGATCAGAAATTGAGAAGATATTAGATACTGGTTTTGAAATCAAGCAAACGTCCAACGCGCAACATCAAAGTGAGGCTGTTGGAACAAAGCAGATCATATGGCCCCAGCGTCTTTCATCAGAGGGTATACGGGAGTGAGACGGAGAGACTTGCCTTAGCGTAGTTAATTACAGGTGAGAAGAATGGACGCCGACTAAGAACGAACCCAAGGCAAGAGTAAGAGACAGATATAAAGAGAGGCTGGCCAGGAGGCCGGCGCAGAGAGAGAGAGGAAGATGGTCCAAGCGCCGAGCTCCAAAGATTCGCGATCAAACCAAGACGCGAAACACCAAGCATTTATTGCGTGCATTGGACATATACACATATTCGACGTTATCTGGACACGAGCGCATACAGGAGCCCTCCATACACATCACATGCCTGCGAGATAGATCACAATGTTCAAGGTGCCCGACTCAGACCCGCCGTCAACGCCCAACTCGCGCCGCGACAATGACCATCCGTCGACAACACCCGCACACCCTCCGCCAACTGGATACACAAATGCCTCCTTCACTCCGGCCGGCCCTCCGCCGCCCAGTGTTTACGGAAGCTCGCTCTTCGGCGAATCTCGCAACACTTTCCACACCCACACCAAAGCCCAGAAGCCTGCCTTTGCAGTGCCTAGCAGTCCACCACGCAACCACCACCAAGACTTCGACGACGACATGGATGCCGATGGCGAGAGCATACTAGACGACTACCCCAACAACCAATTACCCGCCTTCAATTCCGCCTTTCCATCTGCCTTTCGCTCAGTCAACAAGCCAACACAACCCTCAGCCATGCTCTCATCACCTCGTGGTCTGAAACGTTCACGTTACGGCAATGTCATGGGCGACTCCTTGCGTCAGTCTACCGGTCTGCGCATCGACAAGGACAGACAGACTGCCATTCCAGGTATTGCAAAGAAGTTGGCCGCCAAACCCGCTCCACAACTAAACGAAAGCGACGAACTGATCTTGCGCACCGATTCTCTCATGGCCCAACTGGACGCCGACACCAAACTCGCAACTACACCTGTTATTCCCAATCGTACAGCACAACAATTGGGTCAGCTCTGGCAGAAACATGCCCAAATCAAGTCCCAATCCGGCTCAATTGGTCCCAAATCAAACTCCGGTCTTGACAAAGCAAACTACCTGGCACAACTCGCTCTACGTCTACACCATCCCTTCTCCACATCTGCCAATGCCCCTTCTTCATATCAACCTTCGACCGCCTACTCCAACCTTGTCATGTCCTCAGACCACCCTACCTCGATCCCGCGGGCCCTGCTCGACTGGCTGAACACCTACCACAACCCCTTCCCCGATGATCTCACAGACGTCATGCGCCACCGTCCTACTCCCGTTGCCCACGATCGATTCTGGGACATGGTATATGCCTGTACGTTGCGTGGTGATGTCCTCAATGCTATCAGCTTATTAGAGACTGCCGATTGGTCGCAAGCCGAATCTGCTATTGAGGATGGTTACGATGAACCCGGATACTCGGGAAGCCACCTGCATGCTGTTCGTGAAGTTGTCAGCCGCTGCGTGGACCTGCTTAGCACATGTCCTGCTGTCACCGAGAACGACTGGGATGTCAAGGGTTCTGACTGGACTATTTTCCGCCATCGTGTCCGTCGCGAGCTGCAGGATCTGCAGGACTATGCAGAAGCAGACAGTCGTGATAAAGACCAGTTTCCAGCTGCACCTTTTGGCAGAGTGAGCATGAGTTTCAGCACCGCCAGCCGCCGGGCCGAGAGCAAGGTGCCCTGGCTCATCTACGAAAGTTTGAAAACTTTGTATGGCCAACTGCTGGGTAAGAGAGATGAGATCATGGTTGCTACTCAGGACTGGTTGGAGGCCGTCATCTTCCTCACTGCATGGTGGGATGGTGAAGACGACGATGTCATCTCGGACGATTTCGCTGCCAGTAGACGTTCCATGCGCCAGTCACAGTCAATGCGCCAAGTCGACATCTCGCCTGTTTTCGCATACAAGAAACAATTGCTCCTGGCGTTTGCTGCTACCACCGACAAACCCGAAGAAGAAGAGTTCTACCTCAATACTGTTAACCCCGTCCATGTCGGTCTTGCCTGCATTTGTGAAGATGATACTCAGGGCCTCATCGGCATCTTGAGGTCGTGGTCTCTGCCTATCGCTTCTGCTCTTGTTGAATTAGCTACTGTTGCAGGTTGGATGCCCTCTTCAGCAAGCAATATCCTGGACGCCTTTGACCAAGATGACTTGATGGTACTGAATCATGGCCAGCCAACCCAGCCCGAGCTGATCAAGCGTGATGACGTCTTGATACAATATGCCTCAGTGTTGGCCAAGAAGGATTCCTTCAAGAGTGCGACTGGCAAGCCTGTGCAAGAAGGCTGGGATCTCGCTTGTCGCGTGCTTGGACGTCTTGATAGTTTCGAGACTGCTAAATCAAAGATTTCGGAAGTGCTGAACCAGATCACCCTTGACTCGACGACGCGAGTGGATAAGGTCCTCGCTGTCCTCAACGAGATTGGTCTGCCTGACCAGGTCCGCGAAATCGCAGAGCGCTATGCCGACGATCTGGCAGCTTCCAGTCAAGACTATGGCAGCGCTTTGGTGTACTACGCCCGGGCACACGCCTCACAAAAGCTTCGCAGTACCATTGATCTGCTGATCTCATTATGTCTTGTGCAGAGTGCTGCATTCCCTCCACAGGCGATCATTGATCCGCAATTGGACGCGCTGCTCAATGATCAACACGCTACTCTCCATCAGGTCGCACGTCAAGACGTAGCAGCTGCTCAATTACTTGCATCACAGCTTAGTGGTTACGCAACGCTGCGTCGCTTCTATGACCTGCGTGACGCAGACGCTGCCAAGGACGCAGCAGAGGCCGATGTTGAGAATGATGAGGAAGCTGCGAGCCGCAAGCCCGGTATGTTGAGACCCTTGGCCCGGAAACGTGAAGCAGCCAGGGCTTTGATGGCTGTCATTGAGTCTGCCGCAGATCCCATTCGTGGTGGTTTATATGATCCCGAGGCACAGTCTGTTGTGCAAGTGGATGCTTTGATGACTTTGTTGTGTGAAGCATTACCTCTTATGAATCGTAAGTCCTTCTGTCAACCTTTGGTATGTCTCATAGAGGAGCAGTCACTAATTTGGAAAAATTAGAAGCAAAGCAAATATTGAAGACACCACACCTCCTCACTCTGATTCGCGCAGTCGAGGACCTTGAAACGATCACGCCCGGCATTTACGCTCAGAACTCAGCTGTTTTCAATGCTGCAATCAACACATATCTTGCCCACTCGAACACACCCAGTACTGTTACACCATCATCTTCAACGCCCGATCTTAGCAAGTCGATTGCAGGCCTGAAGCAGAGTGTGAGCTGGAACATGGTCAACAGCAGCGGTAGCATTGCTTCTGAACAGAACGGCAACGGTAGCGAATCCGGTGCTGGCGTGATGGGGGGTATACAGGTGAAGAGAGCTTGGGACTGGAGAGTCGGGGCTATTTATATGAAGGGCAAGAGCGTCAAACCTGAGGACGTAATGAGGGTCTTGAGATGCCAGGTCGCGATTGAGATGGGCAAGGTGTGGATGTAAATGTTCCTTCTTTGGCAGCATCATATGGTTTCAGGTGCAAAATGGTTTCCTTTTCATGCAAGGATTTTTGATGGTCAAGAGGAGGGAAGGATGATGCATACATACACCTGCTCTGAAAAGAGCATCTCTGAAATGACATAATTATAAGAATGTACTGTTACAGATGCACACTTGTCAGCGTCAGTCCACTAGCTGTCCGAGAACAACGAGGATCGGCCGAAGCATGGTGGTGCATCATCGAGTGATATTATGACCTACATATGGTGTCCTGGTGGGTTACTTCCTTGACACTGCCCCTAATACAGGAATTGCAACTCTTCTGCGGACCCTCAGTACAGGCTCAGCACCATGTCACCAAGAAGCCATCGGTGGATTATGTTTGTTAGGGTTACCCGCTCAACACATCACCTCGACCGCCTTAAGCTTTGTGAGCCAAGCCACGAAGATATCTCTAGAGACAAGTGGCATTCGCAAGTCACCTTAAAAAGGACAAAAAAGAATGCATGTCCTAGGAAGATGAGTTTCATATGAATGTTTGATGTCCGTGTAGTTGAAAATGCAAAGACTATGACATGCTTGCCCGTGTATCCATGCTCAAGCCCAATACCCAGCGCTATGCAATTGAGGAAGAAAAGACCAAAACCCCACAAAACTCCTTGATCGTGCCCATTACAGAGCAATCAGATCTACATTAGCAAAATCAGGCGGGCTTCTCCTAAACACAACCTTGCCTCTTGCGTTCAGCGCAGTTCCTTCGTTACTGATCCATATATTGGTCTTCGGTGTCCTCTTCTCAGTCTCTGGGTGGATGTCATCAACAGTGCTCAAGCGCTTAGTCCTCTCAATCTCATCGTCCGAGATTCCAAGACTGTCGCGCGGGATCCAAACGACCGGCCTACGGGCGCGGAGCGCAGAGTGTTGGAAGGAATAGCGAATGAGCGTATCACGCTCTTCTGGCGTCAAGTCTTCGAGTTCGTCGCTGAAACCACCGAAGAGCACATCACCAACCTGTTTCTGAGATTCCATGTCGACCTTCGCGGTCTGAGGGTCCACATCTGTGGCAGTAGGCCTGATTCCATCTATGCCATGCGCGTGTGGTCGAGCAATTCTGCGCAAGTGACGGACAGGTTCACTGACCTGCTTGACTTTCCTCCAGCGATCACCGCTGTTATTATTCGCAGGCTTAGTGTCCATAATCGCGGGGGTAGGGCGTTCAGAATGAGCACCAGAACCATAGCTTGACATGCGGGTGCTAGCGCGTCTGTGCTCATGGATCATTCTACGCTCCTCGGCAAGTGCCCTCTCCTCATCCTCTGCCTCTTTTCTTTCGCGTTCCTCCATCGTGGTCTCTAGATCATTCTGCAGTCGCTCATGCTCACCTTCTTGGTCAGCCAAACTCTCCCACTTGAGACGTTGGGCACGAGCGAACTCTTCATCACGAATGACAGCATCGTCTTCTAGTGTGATAGGCAAGTATCGAAACAATGGGGCAAACGCATCGTTCAAAACCCATTGAAAGATGACGGTGCCTACAAGCATGACAATCATGATTATGGCCTGGGCTGTACACTTGTCCTTTCCTGGGAAAGCAAAGAAAAGACCAATCATAGCAATCTCCATGACATAAAGTCCAACGAACAATTGATTGATGGCTCTTGGAAACAGAAGACCTCCTGTATCGTGGCGATATTGGTAGACGTAAAGCGCGTTGTATCGTTGAGTAATCCAATAAACGCAGAACACGACGAGGTTAAACACCATGATCAAAGGTGCGATGATCGAGAAGATGATGCCGATGACTGCGAAGTTGGTGAAAGGAGGGAAGAATGATCCCCACTTCACCAAGTTCAGACTGGTTTGCCTCTTCCACTTCTGGCGGGCTGTGGTGTCAACTATAGGCGCCCACAGGAACCACTGCAATAGAGCAGCAACCTGCAGCAGTGCACCTGCACTGTTGTTGAGGGCCTGAACAGTAAGGTAAGAGAAGAAATAGTTTGAGGCTCTCGGCAAGTTCGATGCGAGAGTCTGTGGAATCTTCGAAGTCTCGGTTGCAACCTCCTTGAAGAAGGCGGGTAATCCAGATGACAAGGTCACGATGAGGAAGACCTGAATGAACAGAAATGCGAAGTAGTAGATTTGAACACCCATTTCTCTGCCGTTACCAGTGGCAACCCCTGATTGCTTGACCAAAAGTCGAAGTATGATAGGAACCAATGCGAGTACAATACTCAGGAAAATTGGTGGCAGTACACCCTGAACCAAGTCTACAGCTTTAGGTGGTAGCTTGCGAATCCATGACAGCCATGAGATGGTTTCGAGGGTATTAAGGGTTGATAGGAAACCAGACACAACAACCACAGGTGCCCAGAGGAACAGCATACCAACCACAGCAGCGAACACGATACCGCTGCGCAGATAGCGCTCCCACCACTTCATAGACATGTTGTCCCATAGAACGTCAGTCGGCGAGATTTCTACCAGGCGAGGTGTCATGTGTTGCGGCATGTGGTGACTGACAGACTGACAGGCCATATGAGCGGCAACTTGGTGGTTAAACTGAATAAAAGCGGAGTTCATGAAGGGAAAACGCTCCACATCTTGCTGATCCTCTTCAATCTCGACATTCAGCCGGGCAAGCTCTTTGCGAAGATAATAAATCTTGTCGATCTTCTTACCCATCAGAGGCAAGCGAGGCCACCACGACAGGTTGAATATCGGTTCACGAAGAGTGTCGCGATCCTTTTGATCAATGTATTGCGTCCACAAGGCATCAGTTTCCTCAGCGTCGGCAAGCTCCTGATTAAAAGCTTCTGGATAAACAGGCTTCTCTTCTTCGTCATTCTTCTTCCAGAACTGAAGCCAGCCAAACTTATTAGCCCACTTGCTCTTAGAAACTTCTTGGGCTGCATTCTTGTTGAGATCCGGGTTCTGAGGCTGTCCAATAGCATGCAGAGGATATTCGTCCTCTTCCACGGCGTGAGGTTGAGGGCTGGGAATAGGCAAAGGGGTTGCTTGCACCTGTTTTATCAATGCATCCCACGCTCTTCTAGGCGCACCTTTTGGCTTAGTGGCTTTGTCTTCGTCAGGCGTGGTTGATCCTTTAACGCCAGACTTTGGGCCGTCCATCCATGTATCCTGGCTCTTACTTTGAGCGTTTGTTGAAGAAGGCTCGCTTTGATCAGAGCGACTGGTTTCTGGTAGATTGACACGATCTAGCACCGCAACGTCCTCGGGTTTTCTGAGCCCGGTTGGGCGTTCAGGCTCGAATCTGTCACTTTCGAATTGTTGACTCTCTCTTTCGACTTCCGGAGAATCAGAGGATACACGAGCAGCTGAAGGTATGGGGGCAGACATGGGCGCTGGGGCAGGAGCGGGCCCAGGTGCTGGTACCGATGCATCAAATGCAAGTCTTTCGGCAGGTGCAGGTTTATTGATATCATCAATGTCTGCGTAAAAGCCTGTCATGTTGTTGGCCTGGTCTACCGAATCATTGACATTGCGAATGACGCGGTTGACATCGTCGGCGACTTCGCCAACAACCTTACGACCAAAGTTACCGAGTGCACCAAATCCATGACCAACAGCACCGAAGCCCTGACCAAGTCTGTCCCGCAGGCGTTCAGGAGACGAGCTTCTGCCTTTGTCGTGCCTGTGCTGGTCTTCTTCGATTTCGTCAAGAACTTCCTGCAAATTGTGCGGCACCTGATGAGGATCTCCGGAACTGACACCATTGCCTTGGGCGATGCGCTCGGCTTGTTCATCAGCTCTAGCCCTATCTTGTTCTTTCTCTTCCTTTGTTTTTGTTTTTCCTTGCTCTTTGGCTTTCTTGGCCTCCATTTTCTTGTGTTTCTTGACGCATTTTTGAATCAAAGTGGTCTCTGCTTCTTCTAGGCTCCGAGCGATCTTGTCGCGTTCGGAAACCTTGTCGGCGAGATCGTCGAAGTTTCTATTGATCCAGATGTTGCGAATACCTCCAGGGAAGACATCGTACAGGCCATTCAGTGCATCGACGGTCAGCCACTTTCTAGGTATGCCACTGACAAGCACAGTGGTAGCCGAAGCGCGAATACGGTGTTGTGGAGATGCAAGATAGGCCTGTCGAATGCGGATATAGCCACGTAGTTCTGTAACAATGACATACAAGACCCAGCAGATGGTGAGAACGGCCAATACGAGATGGGCCCATGTGCGTTGAGAGTGGGCAGCGGGAATATTTCTCCATCCTAGTTGGTCAGGGCCTACGGTACAGTCCGAGCAACTGAGTTTGTTGATGGGCAACAGTATAGGAAGAATGACGACCGAGAGCGGAATGAATATCTTTAGCAGCATGCGCAAGAAGCGCAGGAAGAAATAAGCGTCAAGACCACATTTCTCAATGAAAGTCTGATTGGGCGTACGGAAGAGGGGAATGGTCCATTGCCACACACCCTGCGGAGGCGCTGGCACTCGTTCGCGTTCGGCAACAAGATACGATTTGGGACGACTATATGAAGACAGTCAGTCAGAGACAGAAAGTGTTAGGCGGAAGATAAGCATCCTACTAGATTCTGCTGAGGCGGAAGCGTAAGAGGACAAACGCAAGCAGCTGGCCTCCCAAAGACGCGAGAGCAACGACAATCGAAGACAAGAGGGTACCCCAATCTTGACCGACAGTGTTCAATGCAGCACCGCAACCAGCGTTAAAGAGCCCCTTGCCACAGCTGGCCGTGGCTGACGCTGCAGTGGATGTAGTCGACATGCTAGAACGCTTTGAGAAATTGCAACGACACAAGTAGGCTCCTCAGAGGAAAATGCTCGTTGCTGAAAGCAAAGATCCCATAGCACTTGCAACGGGGTTTGCAATATCCTTTGTCTCACGACGGCCGAGAGTATGAGGGTTGTCGAATTGCTGCCAAGGAGGTCGGGGGCAAGCAGATGCAGGTCTGAGGAGGAGGACGAGGACGACGAGGACGAGGAGGGGATGGGTGCGAACGGTGGTCACTTGTCTCGCAGCGTGCCATACGGACATGGCGTATTCGTGTCCGCGCCAACACAAACTTGCTGTCGAACCGAGACCTGATTCAAGGTTTAGACTCGCGCCTGCCACACGCCTAGATCTGCTCTCCACCAATCACCTTGATGCCGACCCCTTTCTTGGCCTACGTGGACGCTGTCTGCACGGCTTTATTTCCACGGCTTCGGTCGATCAGCATCAAACCGGAACTGTGCAACCAAGACTTGATTCTGTCAAGTTTCGACCTATATTGAGCGCCAGTATTCATGTGATCTACGGACCGCCTCTTACGAAGTGGGCGCTTGCATCTTGACCCCTGCTGTGCTCATAAGTCAAAAATCAAGCCCTCGCCCTGGGTAGCGCATCTCAAACATGAGTTTTAATTATCCCTGTCGCGCCCTTGAATGACCAATCTCCGCGTCTGCTCGTAGTGATCTGTATACCAAAAAGTTTGTCTTCAGCCCCGGGCTCTAGTCTACTTTGTCCTCTCTATGACCACATCTTTTTCAGCATTGATGAGTTCTCTATCAAGTGGGTCCCTCTATCTGCAGGCCTTATATACCTGCAGGCTCGACAATTTCAGGGAATGCACTTTCTCCCAAACGAGCTCCGCAAGCCTGCTTCCAGTTTTTGGGAGTAAATTTGTCCACGATGCTTTTGAAGGCTTCCAGGGTACACAAGCTTTCATCATTGCCATAATGCTTTCCAACTGGTCTGCACCCAGGAACCTTCATGGGTCGGTCGTTGTAGCGAAGGCGTACGTAGTAGCCATTCAGCTTTTGCTTGTCAGGTTCGGAAAGATTCGACATGGGGGTGCGAGGTGAGCCGTCTGTGGTCAACATGCTCTTGGCTGAGAACAGTGAACTCCACCAACTACCAGTGGTGATAGCAGGCTGGGGAGCCGTAGGACTTGTGCGATCCTTGAACAACTCGATGGCAATGTGACTGGTGTATGGAGGCCACGCTTCGCCTTGGAAGGCTCCCATGCTGCTGAGCACAGCAGCAAGAGTCGTGTCGTGGCAACCAGACAGAGCCATTTGTAGATCGCTATTGCTGCTACTTGGCGCTCTAGTTTTTTCGACCATGCGACTCACAATGTCGCCCATGAGTCCACCAATACCTATCGATCGTCAGCGACAAGCATCATTTCTCTGCGCCATACTCTTACCAAGTTCACGATATTCAGTGGATTCCATGTAGCCTGAGAACCACTCCTCGACACCGATCTTGTCGATGATCGCTCTGCCCTTTGGGTCATAAAATTCCTTCGGTAGGCGAGTTTCCTGCGGATGAGCGAGAGTAGAATTGACGGTGTCCATGATTCCACTGTACTCAGTCAGAGGGGTTTGATGTATAAAGATGCAGGATTGTTGACGAACCTCAATCTTGGATGGCTGTCAACTTTAACAGTGGGAGAATCCTCAGGCATCCATTTTCCGAACATTTTGTTAAGATATGCCATGTCTGGCGAGTCATTCCAACGATCCGAAGTCCTTTGAGCGAAAGCTTGACTAAGCTGAGCAAAGCGCCGGCAAGCCCCCTCGTTAGGAAAGAGCGTCTCATGGCTAGGCTGGCGCTGAATGATGGTCGGCGGCACGAAGCCCGGGGCTCTCGAAGAAGGAGGATACAATCCATAGAAGGTCTGCTGAACGGACTCAAGAGCTCTAGGAATAGGAGTGGCTCGCAGGTACATATGATTTGCGTCCTGCAAGACAGCCGGCATGAAACCAAGCTGGTCTACATACAAACCACGCAGGCGTTGGCCCAGAGCTAGAGTGGAGGCGCGGCCTTGATCAGTCAGTTCACCAGGAAGGCTAAGACGAGACACGTTAGCGAGACTCCAGCTGCTCGACCTGGTCAAAAGTACCAGATTCCATCAGTTTCACGTCCAGGACCATGGGACAAGACGGGCGAGTCATCCTTCTCATCAAAAGTTTCGAGCCTTCGTCTGTAAGCCAGCTCGTCCCATGAGTCGTTTGCTGACATGATGACACTGCGAAGATGCTGTGCGGCATTACAGTACGGCCAGTCTGGCTTCGAGATTAGCAGATGATCGGCTAAGAAGTGAAGACAAGACGTACTTGCCGAGAGGCCAGCCTGCCAAGTACACAGTTAGCGCTGGAGCATCAAAGACAGATGAAGTGGTCGAAACATACATTCTTAAATCTGGCAGAGACTGGAGATCTTTCGCCTGTGGGAAGTCAGAAGAAATCATATGGATTCACAAAGCGATCGCACCATGTCTGAGAAGCTGTATCTCGTTAGTAGGGTGACTGAATTGCCAGCTGTATCAACTCACAACTTGGACCTGCTGCAATGCAAGCTCCTTGGGGTACAACGTTTCAAGCTCGTCAGCGGTATATTTCTCCCGAGGTACAAGGGTAGTCATGGTGTTCGATCAGAAAGGAAAGAGACAGAAAGACGTATTAGATGGTAGAATCAAGAACGAAGAAGCAGGAGAAACAGGGCTAGGAAGAGGTTGATAGGACAAAGGACAGGAGAATGATGAAGGGAGGTGTAAGCGGTTGGCACGTGGAGCCGCGAGCGCCAGCCTTCCAACAGTTGATGATGAGCACCGATCAGGGAAGCTTGGCAGGACAGAAGCGCGGAACATGTGAAAGACAAGCTCCGACGCAGAATGAACAATTATTTTGTTGTTCTTGCTTCGACCTTGTCAGCACCTAGCCAGGCTCATGTCCGGCGCTCGCGTTTGCATACAATGTTGTCGCTCTACGGTGCGACGAGCAACGTATCTTGGTCGCCCACATCCTTGTTCGCAGCACCAGCACCAGCACCAGCAGCGATGCGCCTCGTCTTCGTCTCCAGCCTTCCACCTTGATGATCTCGTGTCAGAATTGCCGCGCAGCACTCGCTATTCGCAGCCTCGACGGAAGTCTGTCACATCCACTTCTAGCCAATCTGAGAGTCTGTATGATTATGTAGCTGCAAAATCAACTCCTCAGCAGCCCGCTCGCTTCCCTCCAAGCACATCTGCTCAGCTAAGTGCTGCCTCACAGCCTCAGCATTCCGAGTCTGCCAGTCGCGGAGCCCCTCGTGCTAAAAAGTCCCGAGATGCTTCCCTCACCTCGTACACGTCCAACCTCGAAGACCTGATCAAGAGAGGTGACGCCAACGCTGCCTGGTCTTACTTTTCCACCCACTATACCGATCCCAATTGCCCTGCCTTGGATCCCGCCTCCCTGCCATTTCTCGACGTTCCGAAGCACAGGAGAGGGTTTGTATATACACACCTGCTCTCTCTGATGACCCGCCACTGGCTCGCACAACTCGACTTTTCTCACTCTGCGTCGAACATAGCCTCTCCCTCACCATATGCTGTTCTCAAAAGATTCGATCAGCTCGCCATATCTACACCACCTATTGCTTCCTCTCTAGCCTTCTCTCTAGCAATACACCTCCAGCTGGCTGCTTCGAAGGGCTTAGATGTCTTGAATCATCCTGCAACCAAGATTGTCCTTGTGGAGTTATTTCAGATCTGGCCGCTCTGTCTCTACCCGACCAATCGTCAAACAATATACTACAATCGCTTTGTGCATCTGCTCAGAGCTCCGACCGAGAAACCGGCAGACCTCCCTCTATCACTATTGCTTACGCAAGATATTATGTGCCGCGCTACCGCTTTTCCAGACGACCTCGAGGAATATCGACCCCTTCTTCAGGCGCTCGGCAGCGCGTGCTCAAAAGCACAGTTGAACCAAACCGCTGTACGTCATATCGAGATGAAGCTCAAAAACCAAACTCAAGATGATGCTTTAGCATCAGCTGAACTCAGCCAAAGACTTTGTAGACTTCACAAGGCCTCTGTGCTCGAGATCGCCTCAGACACGGGTTCCACTTCTGCCAAGAATACAACAGCGGTCCCCGAGTCTTTCGAGCAGAAAGCCAAATCACTCGTCTCTAGTGCCAGTGCCGCTGCTGATAAGCAAAATCTCGACAAATTGGAACAACTTTGGACCCAGGCACAGGAAGTGTTCTCAGATGAATCGTCAAGAACGCCAGAACACGCACCTTTGACGCACCGGCTGTATGAAGGATTTCTGGTTGCTTTCTTCCAGCTGCGGAGGCCTCAATCTGGGATGCAGGTCTGGAACAGCATGATTCAGTCAGGTTTTGAACCGACTGTTCGTACCTGGAATGTTATGATGAAGAGTACTCACATCTCCCGGGACATTAACATCATGGAATCCATGTGGCAATCCATGAGAGATTCTGGTATCCAACCCGACGTAGTTTCATGGAGCACGAGGATTTATGGCCACTTCCGAATCGGCGATATTCGTGATGGTATGTCTGCATTGGAAGACATGGGCAGGGATTGGCTCAATGCCCAAAACAGACGACGGTCAAAGTCTGCCAACTTGGAGGACTCTCCTGAGGTTCCCAAACCTGACACTGCTATATTGAACTCGGCTATTTCAGCACTTCGTGGCGGCAAGAAAGCAAGTCAGATTCCTAGTGTTCTAGCATGGAGTCGGCGCTTCAACATTGAGCCAGACGTAGCGACTTTCAATGCGTTGCTTGCCATTTCGCTTAGCGGAGGACAAGCAACAGACGCGGCAAACATACTGCAGCGTATGGCAGCGTCCAACATCCAACCCAATTCATCGACCTTTACTATACTGGTTGACTCGATGCTATCAACAGCGCTTGACGGTATGACGCAAGACGAGCAAAAGGACAAAATCATGGATCTCATATCTTCATTCGAAAAGTGTGGCATGAAGGTCGATGTTCAAGGGTATGCTCTGATCATCGATCGTATGCTTAAGGACCATAACAACCTGAAGGCGGCTAGAAGCGTACTCGCGCACATGACTGCTCGCAAGGTCGCATGTACACCTCACATATACACAATTCTCATGACGCATTACTTTGACGCCGATCCGCCTGAGCTTCTTGCTGCAGATGCACTTTGGAATGACATACAGAGTTCGAGACAGGAAGGGACAATGGATGTCATCTTCTACGACAGAATGGTAGAAGGGTTCGCAAGACATGGTGATGTAGGCAGAACGATGGCCTTCTTAAATCGCATGAGCAAGGAGGGAAAGCGGCCTGGTTGGCTAGCCATGATCGCTGTAATCCAGTGTCTTGCACGTAGCCATGAGTGGGACAGAGTGGCACAGATAGTCATGGACTGTCACAAGCAGGAGGGACTCCTTAGCGTGGGTCTGCGAGGCAAAAAGGGACAGAAAGACTTCTGGGAGTACGTGGGAAGGTTGGCGGAGAACGAGCTTTATGGTAGCGAGCATGGCAGGGATGTCTTCGCGATCGTCGAGGCGCAAAAAGCGGCTCTTGAAATGTGACGGCACTAGTGACAACACAATATAGACATATTGTATATGAAGACAGAAGCTGAGTCAGAGTATGTCACTTTCACGTAAAAGCAAGCAGGACAAGCAAAGATAAGAGGCGGAGGAGACGTTGGGCGGGCGGAGCGACCGAGGCGGGACGCGGAAGTTTTCAGGACTAACTCCGTAACGTACAGTACATTTGCAAGCAACCGAGTCAACGACAGTCAATATTTAAGAAGATGCGCCATTGCTCATGACGGCCCCTTTCTCACCATGGCTCTAGCTGCCCTCCGCTCGAGTCGCAGTCTTGGGCCTTTGGTCCGCCGTCTGCGACCTGAAAGGCGCTGCATAGCGACCGCGACCGCTACAGCGTCGCCATCAGCACCTGTCTCCCTCGACCACGATGGCCCGGCGCTCTCGCTACCGCACCAGATTGACTTGGCCAACAGGCGGCAAGCCATCAAGCAAGCAAAACCCTTCTCCGACTTCCTGACGGACAAATACAACCGCCAACATGACTATTTACGCATCAGTGTCACTGAGCGATGCAATTTGCGCTGCCTGTACTGCATGCCTGAAGGTACCATATCTCATTACATATTTGAGTATACGCCGCTGATTCCTTTCGTACAGAGGGTGTACCACTCTCGCCCTCGCGCCACCTCCTCACCACACCCGAGATTGTCTACCTCTCCGAGCTCTTCGTATCCCAAGGCGTTACCAAAATCCGCTTGACTGGAGGCGAGCCGACTGTGCGCCCTGATATTCTGCCCTTGATGCAGCAAATTGGGAGTCTCAAAACAAAGGGTCTGCGTGAGCTCGCTCTGACTACAAATGGCATTTCGCTGCATCGAAGACTGGACAAAATGGTCGAAGCTGGTTTGACTGGTGTCAACATCAGCCTTGACACTCTTGATCCTTTTCAGTTCCAGATCTTGACCCGTCGCAAAGGATATGACGCCGTGATGAAGAGCATCGATCGCGTCCTGGAAATGAACAAATTAGGCGCCGGAGTCAAGCTGAAGGTCAACTGCGTCGTCATGCGTGGCATCAACGAGCGCGAGATCATTCCTTTTGTTGAGATGGGGCGAGAAAAGGATATTGAAGTGCGCTTCATCGAGTACATGCCTTTTGGTGGCAACAAGTGGAGCGAGCGGAAGATGTTGACCTACCAGGAGATGCTGGACATGATCCGTGAGAAATATCCCGCGCTTCGTAGTGTAAAAGGCCATCTCAACGATACGAGTAAGACGTACGAGATTCCAGGCTTTGTAGGAAAGATCGGCTTCATCACTAGCATGACGCACAACTTCTGCGGTACCTGCAATCGCTTACGCATCACAAGCGATGGCAGCCTCAAAGTCTGTCTCCATGGTAACACTGAAGTCTCGCTCAGAGATCTTTTGCGCAAGGATAACAACAATAATCCAATGGATGAGCAAGCGTTCGAGGCTATCAGAGAGATAGAGATGAACAGACGTCAAGGACTGCCTGTAGCAGACACAAGACCGAGTTGGATTGAGCGAGAGACTGCATTGCTGAATCTTATAGGAGAGGCAGTCAAGCGCAAGAAGGAGAAACATGCTGGCATGGAGGAATTACAAAACATGGAGAACCGGCCCATGATACTTATTGGTGGGTAGGTTCCGCAAATCCTTTTGATATTGTCGACCTTCGTAGCGCCGTCGTTTGCACGATCGCCACCCCGAACTGTCAAATGGACCTATACGATACCGCAACTAGTACTGATTTGGTGGTAGCTGAGGGTAGTACCCTGAGGGGATGGCATAATTACTCTAAACGCCGACCTATGGGCTCCAGTCGCCTGGGCCAAGCTGTTCCCTTACACCTTTTACACTCGACTATCCCTAGTCACCATGGAGCCCGCTTGTACTCTTCATCCACTTCCCCATCTCTGCCTCGACCTTTGGAAGAACAGACCACTGAGGATCTTCAAACCAATGTCAACCCATCCCTCTTACCGACACCCACGCCGACCGACGGACCGGACTCCGGCTTTGCGAGTCTGAGAGGTCTTTTTGGCAACCCCAGAAGATCCTGGTCTCCACCTGAAACTGAGACTCATGCAACAGGTGCGATTTCCGACACGCAGTTCAACAGATCGACCCAGGAATTGAATTCCTCCGACGATTCGTTTGATGTTGAACTTGACGACAACCATCCTGACCGACTCTCTTCAGGCGCAGAAGAGGACGAGAGAGCACATGAGATGTTGTCTTCGATACCCACTGTCAAAGCACAACTTTCCACTGTTTCATCAGCAGAGCAAGTTGTGGAGACCAACAACGCAAAGGTCATCATGCCGGACCGCTCGTCGCCTCTTCCACTGCGGAAACACATTGCTAAAGACATGCCTAAGTCCTCCCAAGTACCCGTCCAAGTCATTCGATTCAAGAAGGCTTCCAAAAATTCCTCCCCCAGGGAAGTTGCCAGGAACGCTGAAGCGGCAAAGAGGCCGAATCAGCGTGAGCCGAATCCTCTGCCGGCGTGGAAAGTCACTTCAGAAGATACCCAGCTGCTATCTCCGTCGAATCAGCGCAACACCAAGACATCGACTGCATCCAATAAGGATAGAACCAAAACATCGACTGCCTCTGCTTCGACCAAGTCACCCGAATCAGTACAGTCTGGTTCGCTAACCTCAACGTCATTAAGCGAAATAGATGTCGAGCAGAATGAATCTACTCTAGCACAACTCTTGAAGTCAGAGACAGAGTCCCTTGATCCTATGAGGACCATGACGGCGGCCACCTCTTCAAGCTTGGAGAAAGCGAATCCAACTGATGCCGCAACGGCCACTGCGCTGACACACCTTACCCCGACTGGCGAAGCGCACATGGTCGACGTCGGTGGCAAGGACTTCACTGAGCGAGTCGCAGTAGCTGTTGGATTTGTGCACTTTAGCAACAGCGAAGCATACAGACTCATCACTCAGAACCTCAACAAGAAGGGCGATGTTCTTGGTGTTGCTCGCATCGCAGGCATCATGGCAGCCAAAAAGTGCTCGGACATCATCCCCCTCTGCCATCCCATCCCTATCACAAAAATCACATTGAATGTTGGAACACTCTCACCAGAGAACAGCACGCCTCTTAGGTCGCTCTTGGGATGCCATACAAAGAAACATGGTGTGGCCGCGGTGGAGGCTCGTGTACACACTCGTGGTCAGACTGGCGTCGAGATGGAAGCTCTCACGGCTGTGTCGGGCGCTTGTCTGACCATTTACGACATGTGCAAGGCTGTAGATAAGAACATGATCATCTCTGGTGCTCGTGTCCTGTACAAGGATGGAGGTCGATCAGGGACTTATCTGTGTGGCCAATTTGCAAAGCATCCCGTCCTTGAAAACTTCATCAAGATGGATCAAGACACCCCGCCGTCTGCATCCTCTGAGGAAACTCCAGGTGGACAGTAGAGAGATTCCTCGACCACTGAAAATGTATATATATCAAAAAGTTCAGATTAGACAGAAAAGCAGTGACAGCTAGTGGTCTTTCATTATATCGTGTAAGCTTCCAATGAGAGGCATTGCGTGCGTCGTGATTTTCGTGCAGCAACGTAGTCGATTGACATCAAAATCAGAGTCGTAGGATTCCGTGACTTGCGAGACTCTTTGCTGACATTCTTGACACGACGAGAACTTTGCGAGAGCCATATTCCATGTTCTAGCTCTATCAGGCTAGACCAGGTCATGTGGGAAGAAAAGCATGGGTTTGGCGTTGAGAATGTAGACATCGCCTGCGTTGAGAATGTTTATGCTTTGTCTGGAACGCGGATGCATGTGCAGCGACTGGATTCTGGTTGCCAGAAACTCGTCGATGTGTGCGAGTGCAGATGCTCCTTGAAAGTAGTCAGAATGAATGTGCCTCTGAGATTCCAGAAGGTGCGAGGACCAGTACCGTCAAAAGGGCTTCAAAATCCTTCATCTTAGGAGGCACTTAACGAAGCTGGTCAAGGTGAGAGTTTCATCTTGGCATTCTATCCAGTAGAGAGGTCGAATGCAAAAAGCATTCACATATGTCCAACAAGAGCAGACCTTAATTTGGTGTTAACATGAAGAAATATCTTGTAGTTCTATTACAGCAATGACCGAAACGCTATAGAAACTATGTTGTTACGAGAGAGAAGAGACACATTAATCATGACTTTATGCGTATTTGCCCTTTACGTCGCGTTGCGGCGCGGGCTGGCCAGCAAGAGACTCTCCAACGCCGCTTTCGTATGCTGGTGGTCCACTTTGCATGCCGTATCCTTCGACGCTGCCAACATTGCCATAGCCAGGACCTTGAGCAGGCTGTCCATCACTCTTGAGGCCAGCTTTTCTCATGTCTTCATCTTCGACAACACCGCCATCTCCGCCACCAACAATGACCTGTCCCCCGTTGCGTACCTTGCCTACAACCATTCCCTTGGCGACTGATTTGAGGACTGCACGGCGAGAGACTCCCGTCACATCGATGTAGACAAGACCGACGTTCTTGACACCACCAGCAAGACTAGAAGTTATGGATCCGGCTTCTGCGCCATAGCGGTGACCAACAACAGTAGTTGCAGCAGAGCCACTCTGTTCGAGCAGGTGCTTACCACTGGTAGCGATACCGTCGGCGATGGTGGAGAAGGCGATCATGCTTCTGTTGAGAAGACCGGGCTTGTACTGGTCCTGGGAAAGGGGCTTGCCGTTTGCGTCGAAGCCCTTCTTGTAGCGGTCCTCATTCTTGCCGCCAAATCTAGCACCAATGTTCTGAGCGTACTTGGTTGCCTGGCCGACAGTCTTTGCAGACAAGCCAGCGGCACTGTTGGTAAAGGCGTTGATCTTGCGGACACGTTCGTGAGCAGCAGGGCTGAATTCCATGGGCTTAGCGGCAGGCTTGGTCTTCTGGGTAAAGTTCTCGGCACCAGCAGTCAAGATGTTACCGAGACGGCTGCTAGATGTGACGATGAAGCGAGAGGCAGTTGCAGCATGCTGGACCATGCCGCTGTCCTTGTAAGCAGGATGACGGGCCATTTGAAGATACTCCTCGCTGATTGGCATAACGCTGATGCGCTTACCATCGGCAGAGATTTCGATCTCGACAGGATCTGCACGGAGGGTTAATAGGGAGGTCAAGAATGGGAGCAGGAGAGCATACTCTTGGTTCCTTGATTGAGAGTCGAGTCCTCGACAATGTGGGCGTCACCAGCCAATTCGCCAATGACGCTGCCGTTGTCTTCGTCAATGAGAACGACCTGACCATGTCCAGTCCCCTTAGCATCATGATATCTGCCACCAGGAGCATAGTCTCTTGGGTCGTATTGTTCCAGAGGACGGGAGGGCTTGGGCGGGGCAGCACGCTCGAGGAAAGCGGTGCATTGTGCCAGGATGGTCTCGAAAGTATCGTGGTCCTCGGGTGAGATGTTTTTGTCAAAGGTGATGCGAGTAAAGATACCACTGTCGGCACCCAGGTCCCAGCGAGGGATCAGGTATGAGTGGGGAGGCTGGTGATAGACCTGAGTGGTGGCCGGCATGGGCAAGTCTAGCTCCGGGGGCAGGTTAAGGTGCAGATAGAAGTCGTTCTCGGGAATTTCATTTTGCGGAATGGTCGACGACAGGTCTGAGAAGGGGGACGAGGTGGGCACCATCAACAGAGACAGGGTCTGAGGGCCAGTCGGGGTCAAGTCCTGCTCTTCCCCACCCTGGATGTGGTATGCCTTGACATTGGCGATCGTGTATAGAAGCTTGGGATCATGGTGTCCTGCCATCTTGATGTTGTTTATCGAACTGCGAGGTCCAAAGAGAGTCGGACGCCAGATATGGCGGGGCAAGGTGATTTAAACATGGTCATTTCCCTGTTGTCCATGTCCTGCAGGTCGCTTCGCATATGTCATCGCTTCTGGGGGGGCTATGCTGCTCGCGCCACACTGTGGCTGTGAAGCTGGCCAGAGTCCGACTTTCTACGTACAAGCACACACAATAATTTCCACCTTCGAGATGTGGTCGGTGAGACCTCGACCGATCGACAGACCCATACAGATTTTGTGATTTCAAAAGTATCTGCGGATTATCGTGGATCAGCATTCTCGGTCAAAGTCTAGAAGGAATTCATATTATACGTTTGCCTACGCTCCAAGTGTGGCTGAAGTCGAAAGCCCCGTCACCGCCTGAAGAATGTCTTTCTCTCGCTCACGCTTGTCTCTTCATCTTGGTAGTCCACACTCCAAGTCTTCTCACAACACACTAAGTACACGGACCTTGTTCCCGAGCACCGTCTCATTCCATCCGCCGTGCATCCGTTTGCACATCTCTGTCACCGCTCTTGCATGAATAGGGAGTATCTCTATGGCATACGACAGCACCCCCGATCCGCCGCAAAGCTACTAAGGCGTCGTCCAGAAAAGTAGATATCACTCGATACTCTTGACTTATCCAACTTTCCAATAACTCATCGAATCAAAATGCTGGGTCGACGTCTTAAGCTGCGCTTTGCTCGCCCTCTCCGAGCCGTTCGCCGCGCTCTGCCTCCAGTTAATTTCATTACTTTACACTATGCATACTTTATATTCACCGGTCTACTGTCTGCTGTCATATTCTGGGCCTCTTCTACCACAACTCATGTTGATTTCACCGACGCCTTGTTCCTATGTGTCAGTGCCATGTCCGAAGCGTAAGTCGACATCATCCTTTGGTCCGGTGCTTCGTCCTAGTCCAGTCCCTCTTGCTAAACTCTGCCATAGCGGTCTGAACACTGTCAATCTTAGCGAACTAAACACATGGCAGCAGTTCATGCTCTTCGTTCTGATTTTCATTGGTTCTGCCATTTTTGTCTCCAATTTTGTCCTTCAAGTCCGAAGGAGAGCATTTGAACGAAAGTTCATAAGTGTCATCGAAAATAGAGCTCGGAAACAACGACGCATCTCACTACGGGGTTCCACCTTTTCCATGTCCAGACTCTCGATAAGTAAATCTCGAGAGAATCCAAATCCGAACCTGGGTCTGGACAGACAACCTCGCTCAGCAGATGTGGACCAGGCTCAAAGTCCCATCATAAGGGGTCGTGTGTCAATCGGCGAGACTTCTCTTCGCTTGAGTAAGAGTGTAGGTACCGACGGAGCCGGTGACGATCCACATACCGCTGAAAATAGCTTCAATGATGCGACCTCACCCGACCGTATCACCTTCAGTCCTGAGACTGTGTTCCGCTCACAGCGGCAACACGAGGATCAGTCGCCTACGAAACCAAGACAGCGCGTGTTTTCAGTTTCCGGTGTTGGTGCTCGATCCGAAGCAAGTCTTCACCGAGTCACATCTGTTTCACGCGCATCCGTATCCGAGGAAGCGCCTGCGGGCAACCGATCTACAGCTGATTATTTTCCATCCGCTGGCTACATCTCTCGCAATTCAACATTCCACAACCTCACCGAGGCTGAGAGGCAGCAGCTTGGTGGTGTGGAATACAAAGCGCTGCTGTGGCTCTCCTGGATCGTCCCATTGTATCTCGTCCTTTGGCAGCTACTTGGAGCTCTAGGTTGTGCTGCATGGGTGGCACACAATCGTCCAGGGACAGCTCGAGCTAACGGTCTTAACCCATGGTGGGTTGGAGCTTTCAACGCCGTATCTGCATTCAACAACTCTGGCATGAGCTTGCTTGATGCCAACATGATAGCCTTCCAGACCTCATACTATCTTCTGCTGACTATGGGCTTGCTGATCCTCGCTGGAAATACATGCTACCCAATCTTTCTCCGCTTGATCGTGTGGACAATCTACAAATGCTTGCCAAAGAGTGCCAGGTTTGATGACCATCGAAACACTTTGCGTTTCCTACTCGACCATCCTCGCCGCTGCTATACCAATCTCTTTCCGTCAGAGCATACTTGGTGGCTAGCCTTTGCCGTCTTTGTGCTCAATGGTGTAGATTGGGCTGCTTTCGAGATCCTAAACATCGGCAATCGCGTACTAAACAGTACTATTCCCATCCACATTCGTGTTGTTGATGGTCTCTTCCAGGCTTTTGCTGTTCGTTCCGGAGGCTTTTACGTCGTCTCGATACCTACGCTCCGTATCTCACTCCAGGTTCTGTATGTCATCATGATGTACATCTCCGTTTATCCTGTTGTCATCACGATGCGTAATAGCAATGTTTACGAAGAGCGAAGTCTGGGCGTGTATGACGAGCATGACCCGGACAACATGTCTGAGGCTTCTAAAGACCCCAACAGCATCTACAGCAAACTCCGTGGGGTCAAAAAACAGTTCGCGACTGGATTCGGTGGGCTGAGCGAGGGCAAGAGCTATTTTATACAGCAGCAACTGAGGGCGCAACTTGCTCATGATGCTTGGTGGATCGTGTTTGCTGTTTTCCTTATCATGATCATCGAAGGCGGGCAATTCGAGCGTGATCCCGACACTTTTTCCGTCTTCAATGTCATCTTTGAAGTTGTATCTGGCTATGGCACAGGTTCGTGACATGCCCCGTCGCATGCTTTGTAAAGTTTGCTAATTCGTTGAAATAGTGGGCATAAGCGTTGGTGTTCCTGACAATGCTTACTCGTTCTCAGGTTCATGGCACAAGTTGAGCAAGCTGATTCTCTGTGCTGTCATGTTGAGAGGAAGGCACAGAGGTCTGCCCATTGCTATTGACCGCGCGGTCTTGCTGCCAGACGAGAGACAAGATCAAGCTGAAGAGGAGGATGCAGCTATCAGAATGGAGAGGGCAGTTAGCAGGCACACTACAAATGGCGACGTGGTCTGATCTGTCAAGGACGCATGGTGGCGGCAGATGTCTCATCAGTCGTAAAGAAAAGTTGTAATAGTTGACGAGGAGGAAGACAAGAGGTGGGAGAGGAGTGAAAGAGAAGATGAGTTGTGTTACAATCTGGTGGAGCCAGGGAAGTAGATGGCTGATCTTTTATTCGAACAAATCACACGCTGTTCTTAGCATTCCATGGTCTCATTATCATCCTCAGAACGCTATAGCTTAGCCATAACTTTCTCTTCTTCTCCTAATCCTCCGCTCATAACATACTCATCATCGGGCACGCCATCGCCATAAAGCAGTGACTCTCTTCCTCCTCTTGAAGTCCACCAACGTACGCATATTTGACTACGCTCCGGATCCATTTCGCCACCGACAAGGACCTCCCAGAAATGCTTCTTGCAATGCTCGCGCATGGCCGAATCGGCGACCATCTGCGTAGCCTCGGCCGTCAATGGTAACCATTCATCTAGCAGGGCCAGGGAGAGGCATGGGAAGGCATCGATAAGGGTGAGTATCAATACTGCTTGCTCGGATAGATCAGGCACAGAGGATTGAGGCGCATTTTCAAGTTCTGGAGAGTTGATTGGCGGTGGAACGTAATTCGGTGGTAAAGGAGTATCGGGAGCATGTATCGCACGTTCGTGTACAAGATCGAGGAGCGTGGCAGCAAGCATGGGCTGCGTGATAGCGATGCGACTGGGCGGAGAGACAACCCTTACTAGATTCTTGAAGGCCAACCTGAATTGGCGGGCGGACAGATTACGAGGGAACACACGGAACAAGGCATCGACATAGAACGGAAGGTGTTTTGCGGTAAGATCGACGTTTTGAGGTGCAGAGAAGACTGACAAGGTGACACTGTGAGCAGCTTCGAAGATCGGAAGAAGATTAGAGTTTCCAGCTGTAATGAGATAAGGTGATGCTGCAGCGAGCAGAAGGTCCTCGTTTTGGCGTGAGGATAGAACAAGAGCGAAGTGTTCGGCCGTGTTGAGGAAGAAGAGATCTAGATTTCGTTCGAGTGGGTGAGGAGGAATATGTCCGAGCTCGGAAGGGGCTATAGAATCGAGGAAGGTAGCCGAGTGAATTGAATAGTTGGCAAGAATGTCGATGGAGGTGAGGTAGGTGAAAGTATACTGTGAGAACGAAACGCTCCCCATACGACTAAAGACGAATGAGAGACTGCGGAGAGAGTGGAGGGTGGCTTGTGCCATATGAGGTGCATCTAACAAATCAGCTTTGACCAAGCACGTCTGGATACATAGAGCTTACTGTCATGACCCGCCAGAGTCGCATGGCCGACCACGCGACCGATAGCGCTGCGAAGGATAATGACAATGGCGAACAAAGTCGAGCGGAGGAGCTTCCACAATGTTGGAACAGTGATTTTGTGGGCTTCTTCATGGAGGAAGATGTTTTCTTCTGAAGCATCGATCTCTGACAGCTTGTTTTGCCTCCATTGTGTACCCAGCCGTCTAGAGAAGTCTGACAAGTCCTCAACAGCAGATTGCACGAGCCAAGCATCCTTCACATGGTCGACGGTATGAGCTATGAGCCTTGATAAGGGACCCAGAGAAGATATCAGCGGACTCTTGAGGATAGACTCGATTTGTTGATAGGACGGTGAGTTAGAAGCCCAGTTGAACTGCTGGTTTGAGATCTGCTGAAGGTCGGCGTCTGCTGCGCCTAGGAAATAGCCTGAGCGCAGCCCATGCGGCGAATGGAAAGTAGACGTCATGAGCACTGGCAAAAGACGGTCGTAATCGAGCATAGAGCGTTCTGTGTCAGATAAGTGAGTGAAAACATGGTTTAGAGCCAGACAGATGTTTCCATGGGCAAAGTCATCACCAGCAGAAGTTTCTGATAGAGCCAGATTGGCCGCCTTGACAAAAGCGGATCGTAAGGTATGGGCAATGTTGGTTGACATGAAGTCATGGTCGCGAGTGGCTAGGCCAACAATCAAGCCACCAACAGCAAGCAGATGGTGGTCGGGCGCGGAGTGTTGATCCGCGCCTTTTAGAATTGCTTCGATCCATTCGTATAATGGAAGGTGAGATTCGACATGCGGACGTATGGATATATGGGATTGTTGGCTTTCTAAATTCGTGGTCTCACGCTCATGGCATTTGATAGCAGCCGAATGAAACAGACTCATGAAGGTCAACGAAGACGTAAGAATATTTTGGGGTGGCCATAATGCTGGTGCAGACAGCAGCTGGCTGGTGAGTAAGGTGATGTTCAGAGGATTGTTCAGCGATGTCAACAGAGATGCTGCTGTCCCCAGCAATCTTGATCATGGTTAGTTGCAAAGGTAGCAGTGACAGGCGTGTGCGGATAGTGCAGTACCGGCGAGTGTCTTGTGGATGTGTCTCTGATTGCAGATATCTGAGCAGAGTGGCTAACAACCTGTCTGTCGACATGATTTTGTAATGATCCAATGCCGAATATGTAATAACAATTGTCGATTGCTGAGTCGTCGGCTGAACGATGGGTAAGCAAGGTAAGGTACCTGTTGACAGCAGCCAAGCGACGAGCCGAGGTCCGTCCAAGTTGGGACTCCTCGGACCTTTTGGACGCGAGACTTGGCCGACGGATGCGAAGCCGCTGTGAGCAGTCGCGATCGATTGTTCCATCTCGACTTAACTCCACTTTCTCCGAATATTATTTGATTTCCCGTATCGACACGCTTCGCATCAAGCGCCTGAGCCTGCCAGAGTGAAGCACGCCGACGTTCACATACTGCAGTCATGGGGTCAGTGCCGCCTTCTCTCGCTGCAATGCAGCCTTAGTCGACCTCTCTAACTTAACGTAGCATTCGGTAAACGCTCCCTCGTAATTGATCGCCTAACTCTTGTCGCCCTTCTGACTCTCGCTTGCAGAGACTCCTTCCTCCGTACCGTCGTCGACACACCTCCTCTCTCATACACGACCCCGCCCTTTCCCTCATTGTACTGGCCTTTTCCTGTCGGCGGAACTCAGACCTTGTACCTCTATCACTCGCACGACATATGGCGCTTTACCCTCCTCTGGACTATCATTGATGTCGTCGGCATTCACCTGATTGCTGCCGCTTTTGCCATGGCCATCCAATGGCGTAATTGGAAGCTTATCTGGATTGTCCCCTTCATCTTCGGCTTCATTGGTGCCGTCGAAGCCCTGATTGCTGGCAATGTCGTTGGTGGCTTACTAAGTGGTGTCTATTCTGCTGGCTACTTTCGCATGTCCACCTGGATTCCATTCTCATGGGGCGCCATCAATTCTCTCGTCCTGATCCTGTCGTCCTTCGCCATACAAGGTGGCATGTGATCCATACAACTCTGCTCGTATTCTTGCGACCAAGTACAGCTACCTTTGCCGATCACATTTCTGCTAAGCATTGGACCAGACTAAAGCTAGGCACTACCTCCCATATGTGCTTAACTTTATATGTTGTCGACTTCAATCTCGATATCCACCACACTTAAAGCGGATAGATGAATCTGGTTTGTAAAGCTTTGCATGTTTGGCAGACGACTTGATACGCAATCTGGTAGCGTGCGCTGCTGACTAGCATCGTGTGGACCGCAAGAGCCCAAGAGCTGTTTCGACATATCTTGGTCTCTGCGCCGTGCAACTTTGATCTGATGGCTTTCTGGACGTTGCTTAACTCAACTCGTCGTTGCGGCTCAAGAGGTTTGGCAATTGACTGGAGTCGCATGGTGTG
This sequence comes from Aureobasidium sp. M94-06E, assembly GCA_037040395.1. Lineage (NCBI taxonomy): Eukaryota > Fungi > Ascomycota > Dothideomycetes > Dothideales > Saccotheciaceae > Aureobasidium > Aureobasidium sp. M94-06E. The sequence continues at coordinate 699,450 of JAXQGV010000172.1, read as the reverse complement.
CAGCCAATATAATCCTCGCCGATATCAGAATCATCCGTGAAAGCGGCGTGTGTATCATCAGAAACCAGAGTGACAGTACGAACTTTATGCTTCCGGTCGTAAAGAGGGCATTTTAATTCAAGGTAAGTCCCTCCTGCTGTGCGCAACGTCAAACGCTTGACAATATGTCAGTTGAGAGTACACCAAGACTGGCTGCTGGCCAGCTCACAGCGTCGGGAATGTGCGTCTTTATGCTCTGAACCACTGTTTCTGCACTTTGCGCTTGGCCCGTGATGAAGCTACACGACTACAGACTCTTAGATGTGTTCCTGACAGAATTGCTTACGGCGCGGTCGTTATGAGTGACAATCAATCAGAAGTTTGGACCCTCTCGGACATTCTTGGACCCTTGCGCACTGACCATCTCAGATGAAACATCGAGACCCTGGAGATTCATCCGGGGTACAAGGCTGTGCCCCACGTGGCCAAGCACGGAACATTTTGCACGCCCATACGCATGCGTACACGTAGAGCACTGAGGCACATTAATTGCGCATCGCAACCATGAGCTGCCTTACTTCACAACAGATGCGCAGATAAGTTGAAGTACTGACGGCCGACGGTACCAGTCAGGATGTCTGATGAATATGAGCTGCAGTCGCATTCATCACAACAAAACACTCACCGTCGATTTTCCCCTGTTGCTCAACCATGGCACAGGCGCGTCTCAGCGATCATCTTGTCAGCTATAGCTCACAGGCGAGCTGCCACTCCTACTCGATACAATCTCTTAAGCAATGTTGATGACACGGATAATCACGGCCGCTTTGTAATTTACACAGCATCTCACTTTCTCGGCCGTTTACGAATACGACACTTGATCTGGACAGTTCTTGTCGCTATGCCTTCTCTTGTTGTTGCATTCATACTTCTCGCTGCTGTTTTCTATCCATCATACTCACATCCTCCGCATCATTACAATGTGATGCGCTCAAAGGCCTTGAGATCAACAGAACCTGGACGCGTCAACATTCACAAAGAGAAGATATTCATCGCAAGCAGTATTTATGACAAGCAAGGTGAACTTGCATCTGGACCATGGGCGCAAAATCTACTCGATCTTGTAGATCTTTTAGGCCCAGAGAATGTGTTTCTCAGTATCTTCGAAGACGACCCAGACGAGTTGGCAAGAGCTTCCATAGAGCAGTTTTCAAAGCAAATTAAATGTGGGTTGGCATGATTGCATGCACAGAAAATGGCTCATTATTTCACAGGCAACTCTTCAATAGTCGCAGGACATGTTGATCGCGCCTCCTTGCCACACATAGAGCTTCCGACCGGCGAAAAAAGACTGAAACGCATAGAGTTCCTTGCTCACGTCCGTAACCGCGCCTTAGCCCCTTTGGATGATTCAAACTCATCCGCATATTCAGTGCACTTCGACAAGCTGCTTTACATCAACGATGTTGTCTTCGACCCCATCGATGCTGCAAACCTCATTTTCTCTACTAACATCGACGAACATGGCAAGGCCAAGTATCATGCTGCCTGCGCTGCCGATTTTATCAACCCTTTCAAGTACTACGACACATTTGCAACTAGAGACGATCAAGGGAATCGTATTGGTGTGCCAATCTATCCATGGTTCAGTCATGTAGACAACTCAGAGAGCCGGAGGGATGTGCTAAATCAGAAAGATGCTGTGAGGGTGCGGAGCTGCTGGGGCGGCATGACTGTGTTCAACAACGCGAGGTGGTTCCAGACAGATGGCATACGCAATGGTTCAGAAGATGCTGAATTGACACTGAACCACAACAAAACCTCTTCTAACCATTCATTCGAGGACATCTACAACCACACAACAGACACACCCTTGATGGGAGGACAATCGATCAACCCAGCAGTACCGATCCGTTTCAGAGCCTCGACTGACACGTACTGGGATGCAAGTGAATGCTGCCTCATCCACGCTGATCTCGATGCGGTAGTCAATCGCTCAGGCTCATCATCAACTGAAATATATCTGAATCCTTACATCAGAGTCGCATATAGCAGCAAAACTTTTATCTTCCTCCGCATCGGCCGTCGATTCGAACGTTTATTTGCTCCGCTTCAGAAGATCCTAAGCGCGAGTCTCGGCCTGCCAGTCAAGAATCCTAGGCGAATACAAGAGGCGGGAGAACAGTATGAAGAATTGATTTGGAAGTCTGGCGGCTTTCGAAATGTCACCAGAGTTGCACTTCCGGGTGGTTTCTGCGGGGTTAAGCAACTCCTTGTACTAAGTGAAGGTAAAGAGGTTCGAGAATGGTTTAAGGAAGCGGTGGACATGCCAGCTTTTGAAAGATAGACAAGAAAGTTGATGACAACCCGATTTGATTTGCTCAGTCCGAGGAGGTCAGTGAGATTATGTGATACATAATAGTCACAGGCGTGCGCCAGCAAATGCCATGCGCGACGCTAGGGAAAGCAGCCTTTTGGCATTGATCCATAACATGACGCTAGACTTTGCATTGGCTGTTTATATAGAATTTTTAGGTTGGATTCGCGGGTCGTGTAACCGCCAGAAAACGTGACTGGCGCAAGCGTCATCGCATACCACGTCAAGCAAACATCACATGAGAGACGCATTACAGCAAACCGCTCAACATTAATACTGCACTAAGACTTCCGTCCCTCATATCACTCAGATTTCCCAGCTGGTTACTATCTGCCGTGTCGACCGCAAGGCAGCACGATCATGGCGACGGTACGGACTTTCTTCAGTACAAATGCTGCTCTTCGCGCTACGCCTCGGCAAACAATGTTTCACCAACTTCGGAACAAGGGTGGAAACATTTGGCAAAAACAGCATTCAAGAACGTACGCCAATGGCTTTGGTCGAGGAGGAGGCTATCAGTACTCGAGGTTTCAGCAAGCAGGGGGCCTTATGAGGCGATGGGCTGCGAGACCAACATTCTACTACGAAGCTGGCGGCTTGGCTGGCTTATGTGGTGGCTTCTACGTGTACAACTTGGAGGTCGTGCCAGTAAGTTTAGATCATGAAACAAAATTGATACCAGATCAAGATATTAAGCTATTGCACAGGTCTCTGGTCGTAGGCGCTTCAATATCGTCTCTGCAAGCACAGAGCAGCAGTCCGGGCAAGAGCTTTACCAACAAGTCATCCAGCAATACCAAGGTCAGATTCTGCCTCCGTCACACCCTCAACACAAACTCGTCCAACGCGTCTTGAACCGTCTCATCCCTCACTCTGGACTACCTGCAGAGACCAACAATTGGGAAGTGCACGTCATCAGGGATGAACAAAAGAATGCCTTTGTGATTCCAGGCGGCAAGGTATTCGTTTTCTCAGGCATCTTGGATGTCTGTCAAGGTGAAGCAGGTCTCGCCGCCGTATTAGGCCACGAAATCGCGCACAATGTAGCGCACCACTCTGCCGAGCGTATGAGCTCTTATGCCGTGTTCCTGCCTGTCGCAATTGTTGCTTCATTATTGCTTGGTCTTGGGGACATTGGTAATGTTTTCACGAGAATGGTTGTGGACCTGGCTTTCTTAAGGCCTGGAAGCAGGAAACAGGAGGTAAGTGTTGGTTTTTTCGGCTTCCATCAAAACTTCGAGACTGACTCATTCCTGCAGTCCGAGGCCGATTATATCGGATTAATGATGATGGCACAAGCTTGCTACGATCCTTCAGCCGCTGTTGGACTATGGTCGCGCATGGAAGCAGCGGAACATGACGCTCCACCAGAATTCATTTCTACCCATCCTTCGAGTCACAACCGAATGGAGAAGATACAGTCATGGTTGGGCGACGCAGAACTGAAAAGGGAGCAAAGCGGTTGCGGCCAGGTATCAGACTACGGTTAGTACATGTGACAGTGTTGATGATTTGTGAGTACTGACATGGCTTCAGCTAATCAGTTTCGCGACACATTCTCGTTCCGTTGGTCTTGACAGAGAAGAGGGGAAACAACAGAAACTGCTCACGGCACTCCACCAATGTGTTAGTGTCAAATCGTTATTTGCGTGGTGGCGAGAGACGAACTTCACTCTATTCGGCATCTCCTCCAACCATCGAGCTCAAGCGGCCTGGAGCGTCTCAAGACAAGCTTAGGATTACATTATAGACGGCCAAGAAACTCGTTATGACACGCGCATTGCAAGACTGTGACTACATGCATTCGACGCCATAGGCAAAGGATCGGAGCTAGAAGAGCAAGCTGCAGTCACGCGCTTCGCATCACTTAGACACTTATAAGCCTGGAAGCAGGTCTGGCTTGATTTCACGTTCAGCCATCTTGATTGCATGTGGAACGTGGACAGCTCAGGTGCTACGTATTCAGTAGACATGGTTGGTCTGGACTCTCGATGGTGCAAGTGTTCGATGATAGCTATCAGAACGAGTGTCACGTTTCAGAAAGAACCCTCCCCTGCATGAAGTCCAAAACACGGGGTACGTACGTTCAACAAGGGACGTAAATTAGTCAAACGCTCTATGCAAACAATCCTTTGGAGTAGTGACCACAGTCATCTTACCTTGAAAACGAAACGGGCTGATGATGTTACTAAATTGATTGAAATTGCTAGGAAGATAGCGTCTGTTTGGTCACGCGCCGGAGGTTGCGTGGCTGTGGTCTACAGGTGCAAGACGCAGCTGAACAGTGTGTGGTCATGAAGGCAATAACATGAAGCGCTATAAGAGCCAGTGCTTAGAACGCATTTGGAAAGAATTAAGCATCGCGATTCGCGCCTTGTCGACTTTCGAAGCGCTTTGCTTGTCTACTCGACACATTCGATTCGTTGCAGCGACCCCACAAGACACCTGGTGCATCCTTGTACTCAACCTGAGATCCTGAGCAAACCAAATCAAGTGCAGTTGTAGTCGCCAAACACTGGCCGACTCTGGGGAAGACCAAGTTTCACCAACAAGACAAGCTCGATCCTGTTTCATCATAAATTACCAAACATCCGTCATAGGCAAAGCCACCGTCATAACGGCTTCCAAGCTATATAAAGCGCCCCTGTCTTGGACAAGATGTTCACTCTGGTCTCTGTATTGGCTATAGCAACTGCTTTAGCAGCCGCAAGTGTTTGGATTTGCGACGACAGTAACCCGGACGAATTGCCTAGCCGAAGATACAACAGACGTAAAGTCTTGTCTGAGAATCGCAAAAGGACAATCAAGTAGAGCATTCGCGATCGAAGAAGACAGAAGAGCATTGTAACGACAGACAACTCTGGTGCAAAGCCAGAACAGCAGCAATGTGGTTACCATCGGAGCTGCTCACAATCTGCCACTCCATTATTGATACAACATCCCTCCCTCCATCGACTAGCCCTCTTCGAGCCGCCCATCAACATAATCATGATACCACGATCCAGTCAAAATCTCGACCAGAACATCGCAAGGGACCAATACAGCAAGCCGCCTTTCCTCTATTGCAGCTCCCCCTCGATATATTGGCCTTGCACTTGCCCGCCTACCTTCCATACGACTCGCTCCTCTCTCTTCGTCTCAGTAGCCGAGATCTATATACGGCAATCCCGACTCCCAAGAGAAGAAAAGGCAGTGAAGCGACAAGTTGCGAGAGAGAAGCCATTCTCGCTGCTATGGAAGAGAGGACAGAGACACGAAGGTGTTGTGTGATATGTCGCAGCTGGTATCCTGTTGCTCTGTTTAGATGGGTTCCGGATCAAGGAACCGCACAAGGCAGTAATACTCAGGCTGGAGGTGACGTGATGGAGAACCGAGTGTGCAGATGGCATCGTGGAAGATTCGAGCGTACTGTCCCAAGGCTGGTCTCCGGAAAGGATCAAGGTGCTGAGCAAGGTTGGACGATGGAGGAAGCATGTATGCATTGCGGGGGCGTTCTGGCCTGGGGTAGATGTGATTGTGAGACTCCCTGCCAAACATGTTGGCACAGGGACGTTTGGTGTCATACGCGTATCGTAGACGCAAAGGCTACCGAATCTAATCCTTGAAAGAAGAAGAACAACATCTCACACGACTCTTACTAATGTGATGTGATCAGTATCCACTACACTCCTTGAAGACTCATTTGAGTTGAAGTAGGAAGGGTTCATGAGAGGCTGAATAATAGGTGTATATCGCTGACGTTATGCGTAAAAATGAGAGGAAAACGTAATGCTTCTATCGTGTCCAAGGAAATGTTGAGCAGGGAATTCTGAAGTTGGGTAAGGAGATCAAGATCAGGAGGGCTTTTCAGCAACCTCGATATAAGTTCTGTCCTTCTCTCCCCTTGACCATTGCTGGACACTTTTTACGGCATCCTGATACTCATCTGCAAGGCTTTCCTCCTTGTAAAAAGCCTTCTCTTCATCCATGCACTGGGCCGCTTGATAGTTGAGCAGTTCTAGCTTGAGAGCATATCTGCGCACGCTCAAGCCCATGCCCCATTGGGCGATTGTCCAGAAGACGAGGACAGCACCGAATGCGATTTGAGCTATGAGAACGTCGGTCTCGCAGTGGCGGCGAGCCTTGATACTCGCACCAAGGGTTTGTTCCGGGGATGAAGTCTGGATGACACGCCCGGGGCCGTGCAGGTCTGAGGTGGTGGAAGGGAACCAGAATGACGTGTTGAGTTTGCTGGTGAAGCAGAGATCGGCAGTCACGTCGTGTAAAAGATAAACCAGGCCAATTTTTGGAACGAGCGAGAGGACCGTATCTATGAGCAAGTGGTTGGAGAAGATTGTCAGGTGCGTGGGTGATTTCTGCACCGAGTTAGACGCGATTTGGTTGAGTTGCATTAGTATTTGTGTAGATACCTTGTACGATCCATAGATACCCAGCATGGCCAAAATACAGCCATACCAGGCATATGCAGTCACGCTGAATGACACATAAAGCGGGTCGCTGGTGAGAAAGGTGCATAGGTATGCTGTTGCGGCATGATACAAGAGGACGAGTGAGGACACAACCATGCTAAGCGTCCTAAAGAATATTGTCAATGGCAGCTCAGGCAAGCGAGAAAAACACGACTTTCTCACCTCGCAGTATCGCGTGTTGCACCCATTGTGGAAGTATTTGCGGTGATATATTTGATCGAATGATTGTTGATGGTTGCTGAGCAAGGAGCAGTCGAGATGTGGATTTGCAGGTGATGTAAGAGACCAGCTCGGTATAGATCTGTCTGATTGCCCACAGCACAAAAGCAGCGACTCCAGGCGCGCGTGAGTGGGTGAGGCGGTTGTTTGAGGAGAATCAAACGAAGGTCCGAAGGAAATGGCAGTCGTGAAAAAGGAAGAACCCAGATGTAGGGATTAGAAATGCGATGGAATGACCGCATAGTCATACAGCATCGACGACCGTGCTGTCCGGTGCTTCCGGCATGTGCACCGACGATGAATCTACAACAGCTATCTATTGTGCTAACCGCCGCGGTCCGCTAGATTTGTGATTTCGTGATCCGATCATCAGCCTTCGCTCGCCCTTTTTCCAACCTACTTCTTGAATTCGCTTCTCAAAATCACGATCGTTTCTGTTCCTGCAGGTGTCGCTTGTCCAGATCTCAAGCTTTTCCTTTCACATGCATCATCTACATGGCCTGTGCTGAGAATAAGGCCCGGAAGAAGAGCGAAGTGGCTGCATGGCCCGCAGAGCCCGATCAACCTTAGCGGAGCGGAGCTACGCCAAGCTCTATCTAACCAGCTAACTATCGAAAAACTAGGTGAGCAAAGAAGAACTGCAAGAAATCCGATTCGGCTGTCAAGACGATTGGAGCAGTCACACAAACAGTAAGCCATCCATGAGTCTGAGGAATATGAGGCTGGCTGATGCACTGATACATGCGCAATGTACCTACCGATTTCAAGTTATCCGGCGTTTCTGTCTCTGAAGAAAAACCGGCCGTTGTGTGCGTGCCCTTCATTCTGCTTTGTTATCATCGGGGATCCGCTTTCGCGTCAACGACTTCCTGGTTTATTAGCTTGCCATGGTCTATTATTCATCCCCTCTCTGCCACCTTTCCACGTTCCTTTGTTGCGAATGCTTCCGATCTTGTCAGCCTCGTCTGCAATCTATTTGTAGGATGACAGTGAATATCGTTTTGATATAACAACCGTCGGAGCCCTACTAGCCAAAGCACCTGCCGAATTTCGGACCCGGTTGCATCGGATTTCTCTCTCTACCTGACCTGAACGTCTGCCACCTCGTACCACTCTTCGACATTCGTTGTCAATGCGACCTCTTGCCCTTCCCAATCTCTTGGTTTGTCGACAGACCCTGCAACGCTTAGCATGGATGGATCTAAAATCGTACGATCGGAGGGCATCTCGTACTATTCACCCCACGATAGCTGAGGCTCTTCGGCCTATGTACGGTACTGTCCCAGATTAAATACGACCCTATGGCCGTATTGCCATACATTGACCGACAATAATCAGATAAACTGCTGTTGAAGCACTTAGTTGCTTCCAAGGCCTTGACTTCGGAACCAGATGACAGATGACGATCTCGCAGACCAAACCAATATATGCTGCTGTGCTGTAGTAGTATATAAATCAAGAAATCAGCCGCTAGCCAATCAAAGGTTTGTACACTGCAACACTTGCACCAGTCATGAACTATGCGTTGCCACTCTGGTAACTCGCAGTATCTAACAAAACACTGCCAATGCTAAACAGAGCCCAGAGAGTTGCTGCACAAGCCATTGTAGGAGGATTCAGAACGCTGGGTCTCGATGTGGCTGCCCTTAAAGCAGGGATACCATCTTTGCAACCAAGTTTACATCAGCAGACATTTAGGTTCTGGGTTCAATCCAGACACTAGAAGGGTTTCACATCCACGCAAAGCTAGACAAGACTAAACTAATCAAGCTCTTCGACTCCACCTCCCTGAAAAGCAGCAGCGTTGTTTGTTGGGCGTATCCTAAAAGACTGACGATAAATTGGTTCTTCGCTCGGACTCGGCTGTCCATCAGGAGCCCGCCGCGCTGACATTGACTATCATATTGAAATAGACAGAAAAAGTGGTAATTCTTCGGGTCGTATGGTCTAGTGGTATGACATCTCTCTCACACAGAGAAGATCCTGGGTTCGATCCCCAGTGTGACCATTTTGTTTGAGCTCAGAAGTCCAGGTGTCTTCTTTTTTGTCCATGGTATGCATGATCTGAAAGGCCAGCAGAGGCTGCAGGCCTCACGATATCTTCTTTGGTGTCTGGTCTCGTATGTCGGAAATCGAGCCAGGTCAGAGGAAAGGTCTTAGTCTATGTGGGAACTACGTGCTCCATATAATGGTGAGCAAGGAATCAGATTATTGTGTCGGGCTTAGCATGAAGCATAGTCATAAGTCTGGCAGTGTTGGTCGAATGTCTGATGTATCAGACTACAAGATCCTCTACTTTCAAAGCAAGCATAAGATGTACAGCAAAAGAGCAGGGTCACCACCATTGCAACTTCCTTATGTAGGTGAGACACTGCGATAGATGGTCTTGGTAAACGCAGTAATCGATACACAGCTAGCTATCACGGTACATCTCGCTGAGTCCAAGGACTGTACTGCTCACTTGAGCATTTCCCACGATGTGCTTAAACTCTGCTGGTTGTGGAGCGCATCGCATCACAACCATGGATTACACCAAGCCCAGCTTTCAAATCTTCCGTGGCGCAATTGGCTAGTGCGTTCGACTGTCAGATATCTCGTTGCAGAGAGGCACAGCAACAGTCAAACCAGATGAAAAAGAAGCCAGACAGACTGCTGTCATGAGAAAAAAATCGAAAAAGGAAGCTCTCCCGGACAGGCTTGAACTGTCAACCTCTCGATAGCTGATCTGCCGAAGCAAATCTAACAGTCGAACGCGCTAGCCAATTGCGCCACGGAAGATTTGAAAGCTGGGCTTTCTGTAGCTATTGGATGCAGGCTCAGGAATATCTTGCGTATATAGACCTTGCAGCACACACAATCTGAGCAGAAAAACTCGCCCCAGATACAGTAATATCATCTCAAGACTTTCTCGACAGAGGCTTCTTTGTAGCCTTGTTATCGCTAGTGCTTTGTTCGAGGAGGCTGTCGGTGAAGTCTTCGCCGAGGCGTTGACTGGATACGGAAAAGGCCTTGACTATCTTCACAGCTGCACATTGGCCAGATACACGATTTGACAACCATAAAATAGCACAATGTGAATGTGAGGAACATTCAACCTGTACTATCTTGAATTACATGGCTTTCTACACAGCACAAAGGACAAGCAAACTGCCGAGATGTAACGAATATGAAGCATCGAAGAGTATAGCAGATTTGGTTCTGATTGCTGGGGCTTGACATTCGTTCAACAAGCCCTGTCAATGTCGTCCTAGAGGAACCATTCCAGCTATTGAGACTAGAAGAAAGAGCACATGAGCTCGACTCATTCTACACATACAAGCATTTAACCCACCATGTCCAAAAGAGAGAGACCATCGACGCCTTTCAAAAGAAAAAAATTCCTGCAGAGGGGTATCATGTTCTACTGACCCATTCCCGACCCGGGTCGTTGTTGATTCATTGCATGTTGGCGAGCAAATTGCATTTGTTGCTGCATTTGTGCTTGTTGAGTCTGCAACATATTCATGTTTTGTTGCTGGCCTGCACCGTTCATCATGCCTTGCTGCTGTGCCATCTGTGGGTTTCGCTGCATCCTTGCAATCAGCGCTTGCTGATTGCGAAGGTTTTGCATGTATTGCTCCGTATTGCTCGTGTCGCCAAGATTCTGTTGCTGTGTCCGCGCTGTGGCCACTGCCATTTGCGCCTGAGCCGTCTGAACCATTTGCTGTTGCTGCGAATATTTGTGTTGCAGCTCTGGCGGTATTGCTTGACCCTGAGATTGCATATGTACGATCAACTGCTTCGTGCGCATCAATCCAGTACGGGCTTGTTGTAATCTTTGGGCTTGGACATTTGGCATTGCCTGCTGACCCATCTGTTGAGCCATTGCTTGGTTCATTTGCTGTTGTTGTTGCTGTTGAGAGGGAGTCTGCATCATCGGTGTTCCGCCTTGCATACTCTGCATCTGCATGCGCTGTTGCATTTGTGCATACATTTGAGGGTTCATCTGCTGCTGCAGTGCCATGTTTTGCTGGTTCCTCATCATCGCAAGCTGCTCGGGCGTATAAGTCTGATTTGGTGAAGCTTGCATAGTTTGCTGTAGATTGCGAGCGCGTTGCTGTTGCATGAGTGCCATCTGCTGTCCCGGGGTGAGTTGATTCATCTGCGTTGCAGCCATTAGACCCGCCTGGTTGGGTGTGTTTTGCATATGAGGAGGAATTGGACTGCGGTGCTGCATGTTAGGTGTACCACTCATCTGGCGATTGTTATCAATAGGTATAGCAGATGCCATTTGTGGAGTTCCATGAGCCATTTGAGGAGTAGCATGACGGCTCTGACTAGTCTGCTGGCTGAGCTGCCTAGCCATGGCGATGTTGGCGTGTTGCATTGCAGCCGAAGGAGGCCGAGCCGGGCTTCCAGCGCCTTGGTTCGACATGGAGGGCTGCATTGGGAAGCCTCCCATGTTCATGTTGGCAGCATTTGGCATGAGAGGAGATGAAGCCATGATAGGAGTAGGGTTGTGCACGATAGGAGACGAATGCTGAGCAGCCATGGCAGCTTGTTGCTGAAGGTGCTGTTGCTGTGGGTTCGCAGCCATGGGGGTTTGGCTTTGAGCCAAGTTGTGAGCATGTTGCTGTTGCATTTGTTGCTGTTGCTGAAGCTGAGCAGCTTGTTGCTGTTGTTGCTGAAGAGCCTGCTGTTGGGCCTGCTGCTGAGCTTGTTGCTGCTGCATCAACTGCTGCTGCTGCATCATCATCTTCTGCTTCTGTTGCGTAGCGGCCTGCTCTTGTCTGTTCCTGTCCTCCATAAGCTTTCTCTTTTGGGCGAGCGCAGCATCGTGTTGACGCTTCTCGATGGCCTTCTGCGCCTCTTCCTCCTTCTTTTTGCGATCATTCTCCTCATGATTCTTTTTTATGGTTTCAAGCGTCTTGAACCTGGAGAATCCAAGTGCCACCGAGGCAGTCTGACCCTCAGAAGCAGAAGCACCGTTGGCACCACGCAAAGAAGGTTTTGTGCGCTCGTCCATGATAAGCATGCGCCTCTCTTCTTCGTAAGCTTGTGCGTCGTCGAGAGCCATTTCGGCATGTGTTCGCTTGCGAGATCTTGGTGATGGCGGGGGTTCAGAATGCAGAGGATGTTGAAGTACTTTTAGAGCCAATTCGGCCTCCTCGGGAGACTTTGCAGGCGCTAACAGTAATGGCGGTTCGCTAGAAACGAGCATATTCGCCTCGAATTGGTAGTAGTCCTTCTCATCGATGGCCAGAGCAGTCTTGTTTGATTGGTTCGCGAGATGCATCAACTCGTGGTGACGTGAGAGGTCCGTGGGATGTAGAACGATGGTCGAGGTTCTGGGACCAGTATGGGTTTGTTCCTTGGAGCCATCCTGTTGCTTGATAGACTCGGACCTCGACTTGGTGGATAGGGATGAACGGTCCGAAGCTTTTTTGGGATAAGGGCCCAAAGGCGAGGGAGTAATATGGTCATGATAGTTGTGCATGGAAAAGGGAACATTGTGGTCAGCCGAAGTCACGGACAGGTTGCCAGGAGTGGTTGTCTTTGCGACGGAGGACTTGTGATTGACAATATTGACAATAAGACAACCATCGTAGAAGGCAACACCATTCTCCAACAAGTCCTGGACCATCTCATGGGGAACGGTCTGTTTGCGCAAGTGTTGTAGGATGAACTTCATGGGAGAATCGTAGGGGAAGCTGCCATCTTGCTGATCGAAGCGGAAGAAGGTGGCATGCAAATGGATGGTGAGCGAAGGGGGACTGCCACGAAACTTGCGCAGGATATGTTCGGAGGATCTGACGTGCGGTTCGGACATTTTCTTGATGGGCGTGTCGCTACCTGTCGTGAGAGTATTGGCGCGCGTGCCCAAGCGGGCGCTCAGACTGGGTCGCGGCCGGCGCATCGCATGCCCGGCCTTTGCTGTCGTCGCCGTCGCCATACCAAGTGCTGGCACTGAGCTCCTCACTCTGCTCGAAGAATAAGCGGGCGCACACAAAGCCCTCGGTCGCTCGTCAAGCTGCTCGTGCGATGCGATCGGCCTCCATCCGGGGGACATGTGGGAGGAGGTGCCAAGCCTCCTTTTCCCATTTGGGCAGTCCGACGTCACTGTCACATGTCGACATAATATATGGACAAGCTAACGACCATGTATACACGCTCTCCTGTGTCATTCACTCATCAAATATGGCAGAGATAGCAGCCGGAGCCGTTGTTGCTGAGCAGGTTGTTTCCACAACCGTCGAAGGCACAGCTCTTGCTGGTTATGCTGTGGCTAAACCCACTGTTCCTCTCAAAGCTACCTTCACGCAAATTGCTACTGCGGACAAGGACGATACTACGTATCAATGACTCCGTGACCGTAGAAAAGCCATAGAAGCTGACACATATCTAGCCTAGCTCTTGCACGCTCACACCATACCGTCAGTATCGCCAATGACAGGGCATGCATCTTTGGAGGTCAATCCACCACCGGAAAGCTGGCATCTAACGACATTCACATTGTGACTCTTCCTTTGAAGCAGACCAATTCAACGGATGTTGCTTATGCCTGCTACCCAGCTGTTCCTCGCGATGAGGGAGCTGGCGTACCCAGTGCACGTACCAGACATGCTGCCTGTGTTCAAGGTCACGAGCTAGCTGTTTTCGGAGGCTGTGACGAAAACCACTCGCCTGTGGACCAAGACTCTTCCTTGTGGGTTTGGGACATCGAGTCATCAAAATGGCATCAGATTGTTGCAGATGGGTATGTTTTGATCCGATCACCGTCATGAATTGATACTAACCACACTATCTATAGTCCAAAGCCATCTCCCAGATTCGACCACAAGTTGTTCCATTATGGCGGTCATCTCTTGCTTCATGGCGGACGGTCATCGACCGACACCCAACTCAACGATACCTGGTTCTTTGACATGATCTCCCACACTTGGATCCAGCTGCCCGATTCTCCAGAGCACTCAGATAGCGTAGCATTTGCCGATGGCACACTCTACCTAGTCACCAACTCACCAGCCGAGGGTATCACTCATGTGTACAGACTTGAGATTGGTGACAGTATACCCACTGCAGGATCACCACATGGACTAGAATGGCAGAGGATCACCGATCCCTCGACGGTACCATCTCCAGGTCCTGGAGCTCGAACTGGTGGTGCGCTAGTACCCATAACTACTGGATACGGCCGTTTATATCTTGTTTACTTCTTCGGAAGCAAAGAGGTCCACGCGGATGTGGAAGAACTTGAGAGGTCAATCGAGTCCCGCGAAACAAGTCGACCCATTGAATCCGACTTATGGACCTACCAGCTACCATCCAAGTCGACCAAACCCACAACCTGGACAGACTTCAAGCCGGCTGCCATAAAAGACACGATTCGAGACAAGCTGGGTTACAAAACTGGTGGCTATGAATGGGCCGAGATCGAAGTGCAAGCAACAGAGCAGAGCGGCCATGAGGGCAAAGTGCATCCTGGACCCCGAGCATTCTTTGGAGCAGATGTTGCGAGCGATGGGAAAAGTGTAGTCATATGGGCAGGAGACAATGCAAGAGGCGAGAAGGAAGCGGATGGCTGGCTCATCCGCTTTGAATGAAAGCCCGCGCAAGGACTACGACGGTGTGGACGAAGCAGCTTAATCAAAGATCGTGACTCATGAAAACAATGCTATCAAAGCGTGGTGCTCTAGCGGTCATGCTGACCCGACATATCGTCTCTTTCCCACAGTACGTGCACTCATTTTGCCCTTGCCATTGTCCTGTAGGGGATGATCTTGCTCCCATTTCTCATCATCTCGGTAAGCATCGACGGCGGAATCCAGATCATAATCATGCTGCTCGAGGTATAATTGCGCAACGTCGTATCTGGGCAATGATCAATATCAAGAGCCACATTGTGGCACAAAAAGTACTTACTCGGAGACTTTACAAGTAACCATAAAGCGGCGTAGCTTTGATTTGCGCAACTCTTCTTCTTCGCCCTCAACCGGTCTTGGACTCAAGCTTGGACCCTTGTAGTACTCTCCAGGGATGATGACAGTCCTCCGACCCTGTATGAGATGATCTGCAAAGACGTTGTTGGCCTTCCTCAAAGCATGAAGAGGCACACCATATGCGAGAGATAACGACAAAGCCGTGTCGGCAGGCGTCAAGAAATGTAGCACGTCTGGAGCATTCTCGAGTGTCTTTTCTGACGGAGGTTGCAAAGGTTCGTGAGTGGAATAGGCAGGCGGTGCATCGTGATCCTTCTCGGATAATGGTAGCGTAGAATCTTGAGTGTCGTTATATGGCGGAGGATCACGTAGGCCCTGAGGCAGTGTTGACTGTGGATCTGTGGATATCTGGCAATAGGGACAGTACGAGTTGTAGCGAGGATTCTTTGCAATGCATCGTTGGCAGACAGGTCGTGAGCAACAGGTGAGGTGGCGGGCAGCGATGATGGGCTTCTCAGTCTTTGAGTCTGTCGTGTCAAGCACCGAGGAACAGATACAACACGCCGAAGTAGAGGACATGATCAAGAACAAGGAAGATGCTCGAAGGGGAAAAGATATGGCGATGGTCGAACAGGCACACCGAGATGCGCGACTTTCACAGGGACAACAACTTGAGCAACAACGAGATCGTGGCGGGCAAACAATACAGTAATGTGATCATGTCGATGGATCAGCAGCCATCAATACCTTTTTGGGCAGGGTTCTAGAAGACGGCGTATTGGCGCATTGCACGACGGGAGGTGACGGGAAGGCTTTCGGGCGGCTCGCGGGGTGGCGAGGAATTCTTTGAATCGTTTCATGGCCATCGGGTGACGGGCACAGATCAGTCCGTCCGAGAAGCAACAGGAGAAATCGAATGACGATCACAAATACCCTCCGCCTGCCTCATTTCCTGCCTCTGCCTTATCCACCTCTGTCCGCTCTTTTCCTTCGACCACAATCTGTCCCTATCAACCACCTCAGAATCTACCTTGACTCGACCACTCCCTCCGACCCAATTGCCTCTGTTTTGGTCGTCTCCTAGAAGCACAACAAACGGAGCTCCACGGATCGCAACTTCTTCAACTCGCGTGCCGGCTTGAAAGCCACAACAAGCACCACCACAATGCAGTCCGCCATGTCCAATGCGACCGCGCTGTCTCTCCCACCTCTTCCCTCATACACCTTGATTCCTCTACAACCTCTAATCTCCTGGCTCCCTGACCTTTATCTGGCCCTAATCCTTCCTGTGGCCGCCTACTGGATTGTTTCCTTCATTTTCCACTTCATCGACGAGTACGACTTGTTCCCTCAATACCGACTGCACACTCCCGCCGAGGTTCTCAAGCGCAACCACGTCTCACGATGGGATGTCTTCCGTGACGTTATCATTCAGCAGGTCATTCAGACTGTCGTCGGTCTCGCCATAACCATCATTGAGCCCGAGGCTACCATTGGCCAGGATGACTACAATGTTGCCGTCTGGGCTCAAAGAATTCGCATTGCCCAGCGTGCCATTCCCACCATCCTGGCCTTCACCGGCCTTGACGCCAACACCATTGCATCCAAGCAGGCTGTTGCACACCCAATCCTCTCTGCCGTCTTGAAGGGCGGTAACTACAACCTTTATCAGCAGGCTGCCTCTGGCGACCTCGTCCCAGCATTTGCTTCGTGGGAGCTCACACTAGCAAAGGCCGTTTACTGGATTGGCATTCCTGCCTTGCAATTCACCTTCGCCGTCCTTGTCGTCGATACATGGCAGTACTTCTGGCACAGAGCCATGCACATGAACAAGTGGCTCTACACAACTTTCCACTCTCGTCACCACCGTCTCTACGTCCCTTACGCTTATGGTGCTCTCTACAACCATCCCTTTGAGGGCTTCCTTCTTGACACCTTGGGTACCGGCATTGCTTACATGCTCGCTGGTATGACTTGCAGACAATCCATGTGGTTCTTTACCTGCAGCACTATCAAGACTGTCGATGACCACTGTGGATACGCTCTTCCTTGGGACCCGCTCCAGCATATTACTAGCAACAATGCTGGTTACCACGACATCCACCACCAGAGCTGGGGAATCAAGACCAACTTCAGCCAGCCATTCTTCACTTTCTGGGATGGTCTTCTCGGTACCAAATGGGTTGGTGGTGATGTGTCCGCTCGCTATGAAAGATCAAGGATTGCTGCCCAGAAGAAGGTCGACCAAGACAACATCTCCCATTCCAGCCCATCGCAGAGTCTCGAGGCTGAGTCATCACCCTACCAGTTCGAAGACAAGAATGCCAGCACACTAGCAAAACTATCACAAGCACAACTCGACCCTCTCGTTCCAGAGGGCAAAGCAGCTCTGCAAGCTCTTGGCTCCAGACAGCAGATTCTGGACGATCAGTCTGGCGGCGGTGTCCAGGTGCTTCTCGAGGAAGCGGCCGAGGAGCGTGAGGCACAGCGTGTTTTGCGTCGCAGCCCTAGGAAGAAGGCCGTGTCACAAGCATCGTCAACACCACTCAAGGGTTTGCGAGATAGAGTCAACACCAGCCTGCACGGAAAGGCGAGTGGCGTGCTTGTTGAGAGCAGCAGATGAACAGTGATTTCTTTTCGTGCTGTTCAGCGCCATTTCTACATTCTTCATAATGTTTATTATACCCTTCTTCCACTACCATTTCGTAAGGCAATCATTTCCCTTGCCGCCTTTTTTCTCGTCCGATGCATCTCATTGGCATCCGATTCTGATCACTTTTCTTTTCTTCTTTGATAACTTTCAAGACTTTCGTGTAAAATAAGCTTAGGGACTTTTGTGTATCCTCGTTGGATACCATGGCGTTTAGACAGGACAGGAGTTGTGGGCATTCGCCTAATGAAATGAAACAGTAACTCGTTGGCTCAAATACATCGGAATTATCGGGTTTCTAGTCCAGATATCTGCCTTATGCCCCTTTGAGTGCAACAATATTTGTCATGGTCACATCCTCCCACATAGTAGTTTAGCGGAAAGGAGCCGCTTACTTTTGTTTTCGCAATGAGGACTCCGGAGGGCCATCATAAGATCAAGACTCTGATGGACGTGCTCAAAACTGTGTGTCCCATGAATGCTAGAACCACCAATCGAGCCGAGTTTTCTTGTGTGGTGCAAACACTCTGGTGCAAGAGTTCTGATTCGTAGTTCGTCAAGGTAATGGACATAAGAGCAAAGCGAGTCAAGAAGGGTATGAGAAGGAACAGAAGATAGAAGAGGAAGGACATTATTTCGTCCCATCGCAGAAAGGTCGAACCGATTAGGCTCGCTGAGTTTTATGAAAGAGTCCCCTGGCGACAAGAGGGAGAAACGGCAAAAAGAAAAAAAAAGAAGAAAAAAAAAAGAACAAGCCCATATTGGGCTACAGCAGGCGAGAGGCCGCTGGTTGGTAAAGACAGAGGAAAGGGAAAATAACAAATAGAACCTCCTGACCTTGCCCAATGGATGCAACCTCCCCTTTCGTGTGTTATCGTGACCTTTGTTAAGAAGAACTGTAATAACTCGATGGTTTGTCAAAGAAAACTCCATTCGCCTCCCTTGAATCACTAATGCGACGAGCTTAGTCATCGCTACGTCTTTCCAGAAAACTCCTTCCTCCAGGATGCATGTGCTCGAAATGTTTTTGATCCAAAATTTGCGTCGTGTCTGTACAGTATCACCGGCTGAGCTGGCCACCGACTTGTGAATCGTGCTGCTGACTTCGCTGAGCCTCGACACGAGCGGCACGTTGCCTCTCAATTTTGATCTTCTCAGCTTCGGTGCCGTCATCTTCGTAGTGTTCCTTGAACCAATCATGCTGCAGAGCTTGGTGGGCTGTGATTCTCTTTTTTGGGTCATAGACGAAGATTTTCTTGAGCAGGTCGAGGAACTTGCGATTGAACTCATTGTGGGCTGGGATGATGTCCTGTAGAGCGTATAAGTATGGTGCATATTGGTTGTGGTCGAGACTAGCTGGACGGGCTACTCGAGTAGCAGCTGGACTGGGTGAAAGGATAGGGGGACAGGGGAAATTTTCAAGCCTGGACAGGACGGGAGGTCTTACGTGAAGAGGTTTCATCGCCTTAACAAACTTGCGAGAGGAGCGAGGAGTATCGCTCTGAGGGTAATCGAGTTGTTGACGTCTGAAGTAACTTGAAGATAGTCAGTAGATGGCACGGTGGGGAGGTATGTAGCGAAAGACGTACGCTGCAGCAGAGTTCTTGTTGCTGCCACGGCCAGAGGTGACTTGACGGACAAGTGCTTTATCAATAGGGGTATTGCACACGGCTTCCATCATTGCCAGATGCTCCAAGTTATCGTGCGTCTGGAACAAGGCATCGCCGGTGAAGAACTCGACAAGAATACAACCTATGCTCCAGATATCGCAAGGGAAGCTCCATCCAAGATTGAGTATGATCTCGGGAGCACGGTAGTGTCGGGTCGAGACAACAGATGAGTGGTACTCGTCGTCAAAGGTGGCCGAACCAAAGTCGATGAGTCGAATCTCGGGGTCCAGCAACACCCTGCGGAACTTTGCCGAGCGAGGATTTGTGTTTGACGACGAGGGGATGTTACGGTTATATGTGAAGGTTTGGTAGTGGTTCTGTACAAGAAGGATGTTCTCGGGCTTGAGATCGGTGTGGATCAGATTCAGATCGTGCAAGACTGGACACAAGAGTTAGAGGCTGGAAGACGGGGCTGGGTGTTGGTGGAGACAAGCTTACAGGCGACGCTCGTAAAGAGCTGGCGAGCAAATTGCTGAATATGAGTGCTAGGAAATGGTACGAAGGTGTTGCTCTTGAGGAAGTCGAAGACGCTCTGGCCCAGGAGGTCGGTGACAATGCAGATGTGGTTGCGGAAGTCAAACGTATCTCGCAGGTGGATGCACTTGTTGCGGTTGTGCTTGTCGTTGCAGGCCAGAGTCGACAAAACCCTCAACTCGATGCGACTAGCATCGCGATACTTCTGCACAGAGCGAATGATCTTGATGGCCACGTCGGCGTTTCTCCTGCGATCGTATGCTTGTACCACCTTGCCGAACGTGCCTTGGCCGAGGAGCTTCACAATCGAGTCTGTCGAGAAAGAGTCAGTGCTGCTCGGGGCTTGTCGGGCAGCGTTAACTTACATCGCTCGGTCAAGTCAGCATGGTCATGGACAATGTAATGACCATCATCATCGTCGACCTTTTGATCACGCTTGGCCGTTCGCTGTACCTGTGTCAGCAAATGAGGCACATGAACAGGCATTGGTATAACATACATCTGGTACCAAGGGCACAAAGACATCCTTGGCCTTGAGCGGTGGTTTGGGTGGAGGAACATACTCGGCGAAGGGATCGGGACGAGTATTGACTTCGCGTTTCTTTTGGTCGGCAGCAGCCTGACGAGTGGTCCTCTTGCGTTTCTGGCCGGTAGCAGCATCTTCGGCGTAGGCACTCGCACTTGGTTGCGAGGCTAGAGATGTGGCAGCGGACGTCTTGTATGATGTAGAGTTCTGGTCGGTTGAGGCGGCGTCATAGTAAGGCGTGTGGGTATTCGAGTATTCGGCATGGTGGTAGACGGGGTCGTAGTTGGTTGTCTTTCTGCGCTTGTCCATGTGCTGTTGGGTCGTGCTGGTGGGTGCGGCGAGGTTCTGATATGGCTGAGCGGCAGCGGGCGCTTCATCGTCATCATCATCGTCAATGACTATGATTTCCTTGGGAGGCTTGCCGCCAAAGAACTCGTTCCAATCGACTGGCTGGTTTCTCGCTCTCTTGCCAGCAGTGCCGTTTGAAGAAGAGGCAGCGGTTGACGATGCAGCGGGATAAGGTGCAGGAGCGGGATTTGTAGTGGTGGCAGTGGTGGCAGTCCGTGATGGTGGAGGATAGCCGTTGGCATATGGTTGTGGGGGATACGAGTAGTCGGTCATGGCTGGAAGATACTGATGGGATTGGTAGTGGTTCGGGGCAAGGGTAGCGGTAGCGGTTTGAGGAGTCGACATGTTATCACGGGCTTGATAGTCGTGATCGATGTCGTCGTCGGCACCGTGCAGCGAGCGAGGCAGATATCACAGAGACTCGGCCCACTCGACACGGGCAATCCTGAGGCAGCGTGGTTGGTTTGGACAGGACAGCCGGCTCATTCGACAAGCAAGCGTCTGTAGGACGGCCTGTGCAATGGATAAGAAGTCTGGTGTAGAGACCTCACTCGCAAAGAACAAACGGCTTAACTGCGGCTGTGGGAGAAGAAGGCGGCGGCGTGGTCGAGGGACGGGCCTGCGACCGTGACAGAGTCGACCTTGTCGTGCTGGTCCAGCGATGGAAAAAAAGCAGAAGCTGGAAACGTGTGCCAGAGGGCTGGACGAGAAAGCGTGCGAGACACTGCGGCCCATGGACGACGAGCTGCTCCTTCACTCTGTGCTTCGTCATTCTGGCACTCTCCGCATCTTCCATCTGAACAAGACACTCGACTTGTTTCTACCCAACACTACATATGTCTACCTCGTATTCTGTTCATTCTTTACTCTTATCGAATCTTCCCCTCTTGCTGCACGTTCTCTCGCACAACATCTTGTTCAATTCCGACGCGCTTTCTGAGACCATTCTGACCCTTTGACCCCATTTGTTGATTGTCTCACCCAATTGGCTTTTCCTGCCGTAGTGGCGCTGTACAGTCAACCTTCGTCACCTTATTGACTATTTTGGCTTGCCTCCCTCCACATGCCAACCAAGAATACACGTCTGCAATGCCTCTATGCTATTCACCCTTTGTATTGACATCCGAAAGAGTGTTGAGCCGGTTTTGTACGAGCTGAGAGCTGCAGAACACTCACTAAGCTGGAGTCTGGGCTCTTCGACGCTGATCTAGTGCTTCGCTTCGCCTTGTCAAACTAAATCTAGTCACATTTACAGTACAATCAACATACCCAAGGGTGCCCGACATTGGTGCACTTACAGTCATGTGTGGCAAGATTGTGAGCCACGAGATCGCACGAGTACATTTGACTCAGCAAGACCGTCCGCAGAACATTCTTGAGGAAAGATCTTTCAAGATAAGGTATATATTGTCTTTCTAGTTGATAGCTCTGTGCGGCCAAGAAAACTGATTTACTTTTTTGTCCGCAGAAAAGAAATGGATGTGATAAGACACATAATCTCTACGCTGCCTGAAAATACTCCTCGATCACTCTTGCCGTCTTTTGCACTATCAATTCTATTACTTCCGCAGTCACATTGTACGCGGGAGCAAGGAGAATATGGTCTCCAATCCTTCCGTCAGCCGTGCCAGTTCCGGGATAGAGTGTTATGTTGTGTGGGTTACTCAATCCTGCAATCAGTCAGCATCTCTGGGGACAATCCGAACGACCAGCCCAAGAAACTCACCTTTCTCGTGGATGTTCATTGCGGTATTATCTTTTGGATCAAATGGTTCCTTGGTCGTTTTGTCTTTGACGAACTCAATCTGTTCGAGTCGTCAGTAACGAATCGACATTTGTCTCAGATAGAACCTTACACCCCAGAAGAGCCCTTTTCCTCGCACATCACCAACATAGGGCAGCGGTAGGACAAAACGCTTCAGCAGCTCCTCCAGCTTCTCACCCATAGCCGCTGCATTCTGTATCAGCTTCTCGTCATTCAGAGTTCTGAGTACCTCCAGCGCCGCTCGACAACTGACAGGGTGGCCTTGGTACGTCTGCCCATGAGTAAACGCGCCAGTGCCTTGGAAGAGCGTGTCGGTGACCTTGCGGCTGATTAGTACACCCGCTATCGGTGCATACCCGCCACCGAGTCCTTTCCCAATGGTTTGTATATCTGGAGTGACGCCTATCAAGGGTGATTGCCAGGCGTGCATTGTGCCTGTACGACCCATGCCACACATTACTTCGTCGAGGATCAAGAGCGCCCCGTATTTGTCGCAGATAGCGCGTACTGCCTGGAAATATCCCTTGACCGCAGGAACACAACCTAAAGCCTTTTCTCGATCAGCATGTGTTGAGAAAATGGGTTGACATACTTACAGCGCCAACTACTGGCTCGGCTACAAAGGCGCATACAGTATCCGGACCAAGACGTTGGAACTCATCATCCAGTTCCTTCGCTAGCCTATCCACATATTCTGCCTCTGTCTCGCTCTCTTCCATGCCACGATACGCATTACAGGCAGAGACTCTGCTCATGTTTGGAAGCAGCATAGGCTCGTATGGTGCACGGCGTGTCTTGTGGCCACTGATCGACAGCGCTCCCAAGGTCGTCCCATGATAAGACTCGTGCCTGGCGATGAATTTAGTTCTCTGTGGCTGCGAGGGTTTAGACTCGAGATAATGCTGTCTCGCAAGTTTGAGAGCTGCTTCCATTGCTTCGGATCCTGTGCATTGTTGGCCGTTGTGATGCTATGTGGATTGGATGTTATGCCTTACCAGAACTGACAATATACGCCTTCGACATTACTCCGCCTGTTGACTCGACGAGTTCTTTCGCAAGCATTTCTGCGGCTTCTGTAGCAAAGGTCGCCGAGTGGACATATGAGACAACATCCAATTGACTGATAATGGCTTCTTTCACACGCTGGTTTCCGTGGCCTAGACATGATACAGCCGCACCTCCTGTGGCATCAAGCAGTTTTCCGCCATCGGCCAGATGCAGATAGTTTCCACTAGCGCCCACGACCGAGATAGGGTCTGTATGAAGACTTCGGTGGAATACGGCGCTCTTCGATTCGATGGTAGCCATCTTTGAGATATGTACGTTCGGCTTGCAATTCATGAAGGGGCAGCATGCATAGTTTATCTATCTAGAATTCGGCAAACTTAAACAGGAACGGGAAACCCAAAGACGGGGCGGGCAAGCGTCCGCGATATGGGCAAGCCACAGTAACTATTCTGAGGATTGTCACATTGTTGCGGTCAACCAATGCAACAATTCTTGGAAAATCCATTCGTAGTAGAAGATGAGGAGCCCGTACGAATATGCCGAAGCACTGCTGTATTGAAGAAAACGAACGGGCTAGTTGTTGGACGACGTAATCTATAAATACGTGTGAAAGAACGGCTGCCCGCGGTCGACCTTCAACATCAACAGGCACTGCTTCCAAATGCTTTCCATTGCTTGCTCGCCTCATACACTCCGACGCAAAGGCCCAGGTATCGCCACTTCAGCTTGGAGAACTTGGTTCTGCAACATGAGTGTCAGTCCGCCACCTCTCAAAAGAAGGCGTCTGGGTGACAATGAGATCAAGCCCGCCACTTTACCCAAGAACAGTTCAGACAAGGACCGCTTATGTGTTTACTCTTGGAACATCAATGGAATTCAGCCCTTCGTGCAAAAGCCAATAACCTCATTCTTCCAATCCAAGAAATCATCTTTCAAACAGGTAAACACAGAAACTACTACGACAGCCTCCCTTCGGGATTTCCTACGGCGGCATTCCTGGCCTACAATACTCTGCCTTCAAGAAGTCAAGATCAACCCGAGTGACGAAGCGACTAAATCAGCGGTCCGACAGGCTGTGAGAAGTACCAAAGAAGGCGAGCCTGACTACGAAGCACACTTCTGTCTGCCCACCGACCCTCACAATGCTCGCGGATTCGGTAGGAAAGTCTATGGTGTATGCACTATCATTCGCAAGAGTTTCGTCGCCAAGTATCAGCCAACTATTCGAACTGTTGACTGGGATCTTGAAGGTCGCTTTCAGATTGTCGAGATCGAAGAACCCAAATTGAGCATCTGGAACATCTATGCCGTCAATGGCACCGACAATCCATACAAGGACAGCAAAACAGGAACAGTAATAGGCACTAGACATGACAGGAAGCTGGCAGTGCACAAACATATGCTCGATGAGGCCAAATTGCTCGAAGCACAAGACTTTAGCGTGATACTTGCTGGCGACATGAACATCGCTCGCTCCAAGCTCGACGGCTATCCGAATCTGCGCACATCTCCTCAACAGCATGTCATCAATCGTGCAGACTTCAACAAGAAGTTCTTTGATGCTGATGAAGGACTCAAGGCGATTGATACATACAGACACATCCACGCAGATGAAAAGGGGTATACATATTACCCTCGCGGAAGGAAGTTTGGAAGCAGTTGTGATAGGGTGGATCTGATTGTTTGTTCTAGTTCTCTGGAGAAGAAGATAATTGATGCAGGTGTCTGTGCCACAGAGAAGGAAAGAGGGCCTAGCGATCATGTTCCATTATTCGCGACTTTCGAACTCGAAGAGAACAATCGAACAACGGCTACTAAACAATGAAGAGATTCATCATAATGTATCAAAATCAAAGATCCACTCCGCTCAAGACTCATTGATAATGTTTTCTACTCTGCATGCTGACACGAACATGGTGATTCCCAAATGTCTGTAGCCATCTTGAGGTTTTGTGCGCCGCGGCCTTGTGAAAACCACCTCTAGCTAATTGCGCTGCTTGCTATGCGATACTTACATACAGAACAGCGAATGGAGCACTATGGGATTGTAGCTGTGCTGCCAACCTACTGTTTTTGATCGCATGGCTGACTGTGGCCAAGGCATGATAGCGCAATCTTGATGCTTGTGCAGCGAAGTCGTGCCAGATCTTCAGTATCACTGTGGTACACTCTATCACCCATGCTCAGCAGTGTTGTCTTGTTTGGCGGCCACGGTGGCATGTCTTTTTGCAGTGATCTCCTCGTAGTTTGGTCACTCATCCAGCTCTTGCCTTTTCCACCTCTCTCAGTACGACAGTGACCAGCTGTCTGAATGCCTCCATCTCCTCTTCGACGCTGCCGCCATTTCCAGCCGACGAGAAATTGACCGAGCTGCCGACCTGTACCGGCAGGTTCGTTCTTCTCGCTAATGTTTTGGCCAGTCGATCGGCAAAGTCCAGACTTGATGGGAGCGTGTACAGAGGTGTGCTGAGTGGTGCTGAAGGGTTGTAGCGCTGTGCTTCAGTGTCAGTATATGGAGACGGGACAAGGTGCTTGAGGAATACGCACGTCAGGCATGGCGTATACAAAACTACCGAGCGGAGGTATTGCAGAAGAAGAAAACTCGGCTGTAGTGCTGGTGCAGAAGAGGAGGATGGACGTCGCAAGAATGGTCAGGTGCGTGTGAATGCGGCTTCCTGGTGCGTTTGGTAACGGCATGGAGAATTGAATTGGTTCAGACATTGTGGACTCTGAAGCAGTGCCATTGGTGAGCGGTCTGCTTGCTTCGGCGGCCATGTTTGCCATCTGGATGTTTATTTGAGGTGCAACAATTGAAAGACTGCATCTATGGTTCATGCTCATGATGGTCATGTTTGCTTTGTTTGCTGCTTGTCTCGCATCTTTTCGACAACGGCTATATAACTGCTATACCATTATACTTTATACCACTTGTCTACGGATTCTTGAATCTGTGCATTAGCAGCAGCATGGACGATACGGACGAACAAATGTCAGTGTCTCACGAGGAGGTGGCAGACGAAGAGGGCTCGGAGATCGATCCGCTCTCTGACCCAGAAGAAAGAAGGGTTCTATTTGCTGCCCTCGATTCGTTCCGGTAAGTAAACTATGGCTCATGATTCCATTATCTAGTATGATTTCGAAGGGATAGATCCGTGAGGATAGGACACAACATCAAGACTGAAAGGAAGATCGTATTCTAAATTTAATCCTTAGACAATATCGCCAGGCTGCTCATTATAACATTACCCATCTACGACGCCAGTCTTTCTACTCGCTTCCTTTAGCTCATATGGAATTGTTGGCTTCTGAGCCATTCAGTCTGCCCAAAACTTTGGACGCTGTGGATGCAGCAATCGATACCAATGCCGATATAGCCGAAACCGTCCTTGCCTTGGGCCTGGATATGTATGGTATAGACCCTGGATCAACTGAATGGCATGGAGCAGCCACCTCGCAAGATATGGACAAAGTACGCTCAACTATTCGCCAACTCTACCGCGATTGGGCCGCTGAAGGTGCTCCTGAAAGAGAAGCATGCTGCGGCCCTATCTTGGCTGGACTCAACAGAGCTTTTGGAGACATCAGTCCGGCCAAGCGCTCTCATGTGAGCGTGCTAGTCCCAGGTGCTGGACTAGGACGTTTGGCTTTCGAAATATGTAATGCAGGCTACGCCATGGAAGGAAACGAAATCTCGTACCATCAACTTCTTGTCAGCAATTGGATACTCAACTATACCTCAGGTCCAAGGTCACACTCCGTATATCCTTGGGCTCTTGGTTTCTCAAACCATACGCGCCGCTCTCACCAACTGCAAAGAGTACAAGTTCCTGATGTATGGCCCTCGGAAGAGCTGGACAGGAGCTACAAGAAACTGAAAGCAGAATTACATGCTTACCAACGAATGTCAATGGCTTCGGGTGACTTTTGCGTCTTGTACAAGGAGCCGCAATATGAAGCGGCTTTTGACGCAGTCACTACATGCTTCTTCATCGATACGGCACCTAATCTAATCGCCTATATCGAGACCGTCAAACACTGCCTCAAGCCCGGAGGCGTCTGGATCAATTCTGGACCTCTGCTCTGGCACTTCGAAGGCGGCTCGCCCGAGAAGAAAAACTCGTCCAAGTCTCCATCTTCTTCAGAGACGGGCAGAGAAAATCAAGACAGAAATCGAGGTATTGGCGAATCGGGTTCTTTTGAGCTCGCGGATGAAGAGGTCGTCAAGCTGGTCGAACACTTTGGTTTCACAATCGTCGAACATGAGTCGGTTGTTGGAGAGGCTGGATATATTCAAGACCCACGCAGTATGTTGCAGAACATGTATAAGCCCAGCTTTTGGATGGCTAGGAAACAATGATTTTGTAATTTCTTGCCATCTTTACAGCTTGGCCACAGTAGCAGCAAGCTGCATAGCGAGTTACTTAGGATAATGCTGACGATACATGAAACGCCACGCCGTCTTTTCACCAATTGCCCGACTTTCTGTGGTAGACACAGTGTAACCACCATGTTCCGAACTTGGTTCATCCCATTGTGATGGAGTACCCAGGAATCACCTAATCTCTAGTGAATTACTCTTGGACAGTTGGTGAGTGCGCAAGACCACGCTCATCTTTGCATCTTTGCAGCGCTCATGGTCTATTTGTGCTTTCCCTGACAAGTTTTGAGTTTGTCGGAGCTTGCTTGGTGGGTCTGGTACGAGGGGGTGCTTGGATGTTCTGCTCGTCTCCTTTGTTGAGACAAGTTTCTCAAGCTCTCAGCCACCTTGGCCATTAGGCGGTGTAAGATTGGGGACTGACTTTCTAGGTCCGGTACTCCAGGGCGACACACCTGCGCCAAAAAGAAGAGGGCTCTGCATGCCTGTGTAGTGTCCTGAAAAGCTTTGATAACGGTCTCCGCGGGCGCCAACGCTGTTGTATGGATTTGGAGTCGGCTCAAATGAAGACAGTCCGTCTGACTGTGGAAGAGGGCTTCGAATAGAGTTAGTTGAGTTGACACGAGAGTGAGCGTTCGAACGTCTGGCGCTGGATGAGGTTGGTAGTCCCGGTGGTACACTTCCGAATGGGGTGACCGGACTTGTCTCTCGTATGGGCGCATCGTTCCAGATGTTAGAGACTGAATGCAAACGTTGTGGAGGAACACCTGTTGGACTCAAAGGTAGTTGCCATGCTTCTGTTCGCAGTTCAGGCGTTCGTACGGCCTGGTAACCACGCGGCGAGATTCCCCTCAAGGGCGCATTGCTCTTGTAGCTGGGGACAGCAAAAGAGTCAGTTGCGGACACAGAAGACTTCCCAGGCAAACCTGCAGGGGCAATATCGTCTTCGTCGGGCCCGACAAGATCATCAACCATCTGGCTGAGTTGAGCCTCTCGATTTAGTGGCTTTGTATTACCAGCTGCAGGCACAGGATTATCGAGGATTTGGGGTGGTTCTGTTTGCGCAACGGTTCCTTGCGGACCCGAAAGTGTAGGAGTACTCAGTGTGGTTTGATGAGATAGGGCAACCTCCGGAATTGAATTAGCTGAATCGCCATCTGTCAGCTTGGGATCCTGGTGGATGAAGCGCGACCCGTCGAAGGTGATAGGTACATCCTGTGTAAGTGGTTAGTTTGAGACGAGTTAGATGTCACAGTTGTGGATACGAACTTTATCCACGGCGAGTAGTAACGCGTCGAAAAGAAGTTCACGAACCCTTCCGAGCATCTCTTGGTTAGTATCGAGGCGCTTGATGGTTTCATCATTGTATTTAGCCTTGGCCTGTCCGGTTGCGTCGTCCAACCAAACTTTGCGCGACCGATCTGAATTTAGAGGTCTTAGACCAAAGGCATCAACATCCTCCTCAAGCTGGTATGGAATCTCATCGAGCTCTCGGAATGAGAAGTTGAATGCCATGACAGATAGTGTTTTGGCGTAGATGTGCCAAAAGTGGTCCATGGCTGTCTGAAATGACTCGTCGCCAACGCGTGCCGCAACAATATGAGCATTGCTCAACAGCCAAGTGCTGTAGAGACGCAGAGCGGGCAAGACGTGACGTGCTAAGCCCGTGAGCTTAGCAACAAGATTTGAAATTTTGGTGTACTCCTGGAGGTGGCTTTCGAGGTCGGCGTGGTAAACTTCCAGGATTGCTGTAAAGAACTTCACATTCAAGCGCAGAAAGAAGAAGTAAGAATGCATGAATTTATGTTGGTCGGGCTTGCTCTCGAATTGATTGCCAGCGGTAGCCTGTGCGCAGAAATTGATCAAGGTCATCTTAGAGAGGACGCCATCTAAGGTTCGCGCTTTGATCTCGATGACAGTGCGGCTCAGGACTTCACGCTCAAGCTCGTCGTACCCAGCGAATTGCTCACCGTTGTAACTGAGGCTGTGAAAGCGGATGAACCAGGATGTTAGAGCATTGCACGCAGCAACCGGGTCCTGAGGAGAATTTTTGGGCACCAGGTCGCCTTTCTGCCATCCCGTGGTGATCTTCTTGAACTGCAGTTCCAGGTTAGGAATGGCGTTGGGGTGGGGTTCTTCGACGTTGATAGAGCGGTAGAGATAGTATGTTGAACGAAGAAAGTCGCCCTGTTCGAAGGCGACAACGGATTGTTGATGGAAAGCGAGTCCAGATTCGGGTCGCAATGTGGCAGCAAGAGCGTAGTAACCAACAGCCGGTCCCCAGTCGGGCTCCTTGTCAAGCCTCTCTGCGGCACGGTAGCGGAACAAATCGCCAAGATAAATCAGAGTCTGATGACAGGATAGAGTGACGGCTGCTTGGATTTGCGGAGATACAGGCCTTTTGGAAGGCGTTGGCGCAGCTACAAGGATCAGTCTGTGTAACCAACATATGAAATGGGGTGAGATATACGGTCTGATCGCACCTGACGAGCAATGCGCTCCAGGTCTTGAATACCACCAAACTTAGCATTCAGCTTCTGGATGTAGTCTCGGTAATAGCGCTGGCTGTCCTTTATGAATTCAAGATATAGCTTGATGAATTTGCGAATTTCAACTTGCTTGCTGGGGCGTTCCTTGCGCAGCTGATGTAGAAGGTGAGCAGTGGGCAATCTTGTCGCTGACTATCCGAGACTGACCTTGCTGAGCTGTTTGCGCAAGCGGACATTCAGACGATTGTGCGCATTCCAAAGGCGTGCCTCGATGTCGGCGGCGCGCGCGGACAAAAAGTCACTGGCAAGAGCATGTGCGGCGGCATTGCGGTATCTGTGTCGAGCTTGCTATAAGAAGAGGCGATACGAATGTGCGGACGCTATCTGACTCACTGCTGCAAGACTAGAAAGACACGGTCTAGAGAAGAGTCGGCGGGCTGTAGCGTTTGTGCAAATTCTTGGTCGAGGGCGATGGCCTTGCTGAGAAGAGTGTAAGCGGCAGATCGGCGGGCGTCACGGAGCTGAGTGCATACGCAAGAGCCTGGTCGCCGGTGGATTCCATGTTAGAGGATGGCGCTCAACATAGAGCGCCTAGGACGGGGTCGTTGGTGACCGAGCAATGCGAGAGGTCAGATGTAAACGTGGTGATATCCGGTGGTTGCGGGCGGGCCGGTGCGATCCATAGCGATGGCAAACTCGATGGATTGGAGCGTACAGCAAGGACACCCCCGTTGCTGGTGCGAGGATCCGAGTCGAGCGCGACGTGGGGACGTTGGTCGAGATTTGGCAGCGACGAGTGTCGAGGCTCTGAGGCAGCATCCACCAAACTCTCGGGACCGGGTGAATTGCTCCGTCGTCGCGCCCGTCTCTTCCGCGATTCTCTTGCTACCACTATCACCCTGTCGGTGTATTTCAATCTGTCTGCTTCTTCCACTCTGACCCCAATTCTCTTCCCCACTACATCTCTCGACCATGTCGAAACGCATTAGACGAGACTCCGAGTCCGACATACTCCAAACATCTGCTACTGATGATTCGCTGGTTCACAACGTACGACCACCTGGGAAGTATACACATCTGGAATCTTCGACGTCAGACATAGCAAAAGCGGCCATAACGTGTGCTCTGCCTCCCCACCAGCCCATCACATTCACCACCTACAACGAATACGAAATCCACTATCTCAAGTCGCACGTGTTCAGGTGTCTAGCATGCACCAAAAATTTCCCCACCGAGCATTTCCTTTCTCTGCATATTGCCGAGAATCACGACCCTCTTAATCGTGTCAAACAAGATAGAGGCGAGAAAACATATCACTGCTTCGTCGAGGATTGCGAAAAGATCTGCAGCACTCCTCAGAAGCGGCGAATGCATTTGATTGACAAGCACATGTTTCCGCGTAACTACGATTTTCATATCGTGAATCATGGCTCCGACAATCGCACTTCACTGTTGAGACCAGAGGGCAAGAGCCGTCAAAAACAAAGCAAAACTCCGAGTAAGGTTGTCGATGAGGATACCCTCGAAGATCTCCATGCATTCGACCGTATGGAGACTGAGGTCAAGGGAAGCAGCAACCTTGAAGACTCGACAAAGGATGACTCCGTGGACGACATCGCTGAATCCATGGCTGCACTGAAATTCGTGCCCAAATCCGTCACGTTTGGAAGAGTTCGGCAACGAGTTGGTCTTTCGAGATCTTGACGACAACTTGCTAGCAACGCTCAAAAGAGGTAGATGAAGACACCATTATATGAAACCATCAAAAATGGGTTGGTATCATTTCATTACAAACAGCACTGATGGACGCTCAAAGCCTTCGCGTCCTTCTTCAGTTGCCAGATTTTGTGTAGAGAGGATTTTGCGGCAGCAGAATATCTGCTTACTCTCCCATCTCGAGCTTGAGCAGGCTCTTCTGTAGTGCCTTCTTCTCTTTACCATCTCTCTCGAGTACAACGACCCAGTCTCTGATCTGGATGCCTCTGCCTTCTACACCGTCTTCCCTCCAGCTTCCCCACTTCCTCTCACGTACTTGAAGCGCCTTGTCCATGCCATTGCCGCCGCTCGAAGTGTTCTTTCCGCCACCAGTGCCGCTGGTTGCCGCGCTGGCTGAAGCAGATTTCGGCGTCTGCTTGTAAGGATTCACAGGCGTCGCTGGCGCACCACCAGTCAACCAACTGTACTTCTTCTTCTTGCCCATACCCAATTGCAAAGCCGCCGTCGTGTTAGAATTCTTGTGCAGAACTTCTTCAGTCTGACCCATCTTGGCCTGTCGCTCACGTTCCTTCTTAGTCATTGGCTTTTCTGGAGCGGCACCGGAAGCATCTGTGGATGATGGAGCAGCCGCTGCAGAGGGTGTCGCAGGTCCAGATGTTGCGTCGTTGCCGTTTATACCATCCATGTTTGTCGTTGAGTTGGCGCGCTTTGCACGTTCCTGGCGCCTCCGAACGCGTTCGCGCTCGGCATCACGATCCTGTTTAGCCAGCTCCAGTAGATGTGTAGATATAGCTGAAGAAAATGACTTTGTCGGTAGTGGTTTGTGTTCTGAGCACCCAATTTAGCAATACATTCTTTGCCACGATTCACAAGAATACTCACCAGGTGTTTTGGTCCTTGCCACACCACCCTCAATGCCACTGAGATTGTCTTCAGGCACCTTCTCCCAGGCTGAATTCGTGATGCGTGGTATCCCTGCCACAGCTGCTGATTCGTTCTCGCCGATCGCAAGATCTGACAGATTCGGAGGAACAATTCCATGACTACCATAGCGTCTGCCACGAGCAATAGCATATGATTCATCAACCAAGGAACGGACTCTCTCGTTTGCAGCAAGCGATATGAGGGTTAGAATTTCAGCCAGAGGCGCCGTTTCTTGAAGCAAGCCATGTCCTTTCACGGCTGCAGCTGTACCATTAGGACCTGTCGTTGAGACACCCTGAATTCCTTGTGGCCGTTCTGGCAATTTGTCATACAGTCCGTCTACGTTAAGGGCAACACCTTGATCGTAAGCGATTCTATGCATACGATGACGAATGTTATTAGCTTGCAAAAACGGATCAGTCAGATGCTGCTGACGCTTTTCGTTGAGCGCAAGTGCAGCGGCACGGTGTTTCTGGTCGAGCTCGTCCTTGACAGATTCTTGAGAAACTGGTGGTTGCGATATAGGGCCGCTTCCGGCAAAAGCAGGCTGGCTACCGAAGCTGCCCTGCGAAACCAGACCAAAGCTATTGTTTGGAGAAGCAACAGTTGTGTTGGAGCCAAAAGAGGTGTTGAAGGATGCGTTCTTGTGCACGTTTCTGTAGGTGCTGGTCATGTAGTTCTCTTCTTCTCTTAGATCGATACCCGAACCGTGGAAGACATCGGTGACATCACTGATGTCAGTGATCTTTTCCTTATCCTCTTTCTCAGCCTTTTCCTGCGTGGGTCGTGGAGGAGGGCCCATGGCACCAGGCATAGGCGAAGGAGCGTAGGGCTGAGGCGCATTAAAGGCGGGAGGACTAGCAGCAGTCATGGGCGAGTAGCTAGCATAAGGACTCTCTGGAAGAGCAGGAGGCGGTGGATAAGGACTCTGAGCTGTGTGAGGTGACTGCGGATTAGGTGAAAGGCGTGGTCTTTTCGCAGGAGGCAGAGCGATGCCGGTTGGCGGGGCATTATTTTGGTAAGGCGAGTAAGGACGCGAGACAGGCTGCATGGGCTGATGCGGCTGGTGCGACTGCTGTGGAGGATGAGGCATCGGTCGTGATGGCTGCTGCTGTTGTTGCGATTGCTGAGGCAGTGATTGCTGGGGCAGCTGTGGTGGAGTCTGCTGAGAGGCAGACATGTTGTGCGACATGACGGCGACTGAGCTGTGTAGGAGGAAGAATGTATGTTGCGGCCGTGGCCGCTGCGCAGCTAAAGTTATAGCAGTTTATGATAGTATCAAGAGAGCATGCCGAGAAGTCCGAGGCGGATGTGTGAAGAGATGACAGCGACCGTGACGACGATGTAGCAGGCGAGTCTGGTGAATGCGACAGATATGCGATTGTCGGAAATGGCGGGACGTGTTATTGACGAAGTGAATGGGTCATGATTGATAGAGCTGCAGCAGCAGTTGGATGCTTTGCGCTGCCAGCCAGACGCGACGGAAACTGCCGTGGGTGATGCGCGTCGATGGCCGTCACTTCCTGTCTCGTAGCTCAGCGCCTGCGCATTTCACCCTCCTTCCTCCAACCAACCATCACTCACCAACAACAAACTCACGATACTTCATCGACATTTCTTGCGCACATTGAGAATCCAGTCTATATCGCTAGCATTGCTCTAATCTCTATACGCCTGGTCTCCGACCATCACAGCAACAACTTCGCCCGCCATGGCCACGAAACGCAAGCTCGACACGGCCACACCCGAGCCCGAGGAGCCTGTTGACCCCTCTGATGAGCTGATGTTTCTGTGCTTGGGTGGTGGAAACGAGGTCGGCCGGTCGTGCCATGTCATACAGTACAAGGGCAAGACCGTCATGCTCGATGCTGGTGCCCATCCTGCATACGACGGCCTGGCCTCTCTACCATTTTACGACGAGTTCGACTTGAGCACCGTCGATATTCTTCTCATTACCCAGTAAGTCCTCTTGGTCTGCTCATCACAGCCACGCTCACGGTCACTGCATCGGCACACATTTCTTTTTCCATGCACTCCATCCCCTCCTTTGAATGTCTTGCATCTGCATGCTATAACCTGTATCCCCAGGCAGCTACTCGCGCAGTATGTATATAAACCAAATCGAAATTTTGTTTCCACCACTTCTCCTGTGTGCCGGTGACCGTGAGCGAAGTCAAGTTCTCGCCTCTTGCATGCCCAATTCATGAGTCCTCTGTACACGATACGCATCCCCAATAGCTGACACGCTTTGCAGCTTCCATCTAGACCATGCTGCCTCGCTGCCCTATGTCATGGCAAAGACGAATTTCAAGGGGCGCGTCTTCATGACCCATCCGACCAAAGCCATCTACAAATGGCTGATGCAGGATTCCGTTCGCGTACAGTATGTCCGTCAACTTAAGCAATGTCCTGGTGCCGAGCTGATGGTTGGTCAGGAACACCCATGCAACGGCAGAGCAGCCAACACAACTCTACACTGAAGCCGATGTTCTTTCGACCCTACCCATGATCCAGACCATCGCATTTCACACCACACACACTCATGCAGGTATCCGGATAACTCCTTACCCAGCCGGTCACGTCCTCGGTGCGGCCATGTACGTGATCGAGATTGCTGGACTGAATATCTTGTTCACTGGAGACTACTCAAGAGAGCATGACCGTCATTTAATTCCCGCCTCAGCTCCGAAGGGTGTCAAGATAGACGTTTTGATCACAGAGTCCACCTTTGGTGTTGCATCTCACATACCGCGACTGGAGCGAGAGACTGCTTTGATGAAGAGCTTGACTGGTGTTCTTAACCGCGGAGGACGTGTTCTTATGCCGGTCTTCGCTATTGGCCGTGCACAGGAGCTTCTTTTGATTCTTGAAGACTACTGGAACCGACACCCCGAGTACAGAAAATACCCCATCTACTATGCTAGTAATCTAGCAAAGAAGTGCATGCTTGTCTACCAAACCTACATTGACGCCATGAACGACAATATCAAGTCCATGTTCCAAAACAGGCTTGCTCAAACAGTTGATGGCAGCAATAGTGAAGTTGGCACTGGAGGTCCGTGGGACTTCCGCTGGATCCGAAACCTGAAATCACTCGACAGGTTTGATGATGTTGGCGGATGCGTCATGCTTGCATCTCCCGGTATGCTCCAAAACGGGGTGTCTCGGGCCCTTCTTGAGCGTTGGGCGCCTGACCCGAAGAATGGTGTCATTGTCACTGGTTACAGCGTCGAAGGAACCATGGCAAAGATGATTCTCACCGAGCCTGAAAGCATCCAAGCCGTCATGACTGGCAAAGTGGGCGGTAGAGTGCAAGGTGTAGGCAGTCGAGGAAAGCCAGGTGCCGAGGGAGAAAAAGTCATGATACCCCGAAGGTGTACTGTTCAAGAGTATTCATTTGCAGCACATGTCGATGGAACGGAGAATCGCGAATTTATAGAAGAAGTTGCAGCTCCTGTTGTGGTCAGTAGTATCGCAAAGTGCAGCATTCCAACATTGCTAACACGATCTTCACAGATTTTGGTTCACGGTGAGAAGACAAACATGATGAGACTCAAGTCCAAGCTATTGTCTTTGAATGCAAACAAGGCAACACCAGTCAAGGTCTTCTCCCCGGCAAATTGCGAAGAACTTCGGATTCCCTTCAGACAGGATAAGATTGCCAAAGTGGTTGGTCGACTGGCAAACCAGATCCAGATATCTGCAGCACCACCACCTTCACCGCCTACTTCCGACGAAGACAGTATAAGAGATGAGAAAAAGTTCAAGACGACGAATGGGGACCAGGTAGTCTCTGGTGTCTTGGTACAGAACGATTTCAAACTTAGCTTGATGGCGCCGGAAGACCTAAAGGAATATGCTGGACTAACAACCACAACGATTCTCTGTCGCCAGAGACTGACACTTGCAGCGGCCGGTCTCGATCTTATAAAATGGGCTTTGGAAGGCACTTTTGGAGCCGTCAAGACAGTTGCATCACCTCGGGAAGGGGTAAAGGCAGAGGCCAATGGGAACGGTGCAAAGCTTGAAGAGGCCGATGAGGAGCTAGAAAGACAACAGGACACCATCTTTGAGGTTATGGGCTCGGTCAGGGTCAGGGTAGCTGATCGTGGAGAGGTTGAAGTCGAGTGGGAAGGCAACGTTGCTAATGATGGAATTGCCGACGCTGTTCTTGCCGTTCTATTTACAGTCGAGAGCAGTCCTGCGGCTGTAAAGCGTAAGTCTCGAATACAAGCAGAGTCATGGGACAGGAGTTCTAACAGAGTTGCAGAGTCGTCAAGTCCACATTCACACAATCATCACGAACAAAAGCGTAACCTCCACGCACATATCAGCCCATCAGAGAGGCTCTCACGTCTATGCATGTTCCTCGAAGCTCAATTTGGCGAGGACGCCATTACTCCGATCTCGAGACCCAAACTCAACATCCCTGACGACACTAGTAGCTCCGACGATCCTATAGCAGCGGAGAAAGCCAGAGCTCAGCTGGAAATGGTAGAGCTGGAACGTCTGCATAGAGCAGGCATACCCGTGCCAGGCCTGGAGATAAAGGTGGACAAGATTGTAGCCAAAGTTTGGCTCGAGACGCTCGAAGTAGAGTGCAGCATGCGAAGCATGGCCGACAGGATCCGCGCCGTGGTCGAGCGGGCTGTTGAGGTTGTCGCTCCACTATGGGAATGAAAGTGGAGGATGCCGAGCAGATGATCCCAGAGAAGCGGGAGCAGCCCATGCTGTGAAAGGATAGTGGACACACATGAGACTTTTAGGAGTATTTGGGCAGGAAAAGTACACACTCTCGGCCGATATCTCACTGGGATGAATGAGGTCCAGGCGTCTAAGGTAGTCGCAGTTCATGCTGAGCATCACGTAGATTGAAGAAGCCTTTATTGATGCTACAGTATACTACTCCCGCCGAATGTTTGTGAAAAGGCTGTCTCGCATATATATCGTTCAGCGGCCAAGAAAGCTCCCACTACTTTCTGAGATATCGTATACGTACCAATATCTCGGAGTCTGTCTGAGTCCTGGCTGTTGATCGTACACAACCTGTCTGAAAAGAGCGAGGAAGGGAAAAGCGTACTCATGGGATCGCTCGGTCGATATTGTATGACCGAAAAATCGACACCGCTAATAGTTACGATCTACCAACCGTAACACTAGGGAAAATAGGCGCATCTGTATTGTGTAAGAACAGGCAAAGCGAGACGAGCAGTGAACGTTATCTTGCAAATCACTAATCATGCTGATCTCATCCTTGCGTTCATGCACAGAACATCTGTTCTACATGCAGAAATAACTTTGCACCTGCATGCAGAGAATCGATTGTGGAGTTTGCCTCGATCCCACAGAGTGATTAGACCAGACTTGACATTATTACGTCCCGCGAAAAATGCATGTTCGAGTCAAACCGTTCAACCGAAATCCCACATATTCCGTCAAATATTGTTGTCCACAAAACCAACCAAGACTTTCTACTGCGTGTCCGTTTAAACCAGCTTCTCCACAGCTGTGGCCTTGTTGACCCCACTTTTCTGCATCCTTCGCTCCTGCGCTTCCCGCTCTTCCTTCTCTTGTTTGATTTGCTTTAAGGATTGGCAAAAGCTACTCCTCTCCCGAATCCTGTCCCCAAAGCGGATGAAGGCGAAGGGAATAATGCACATTGCCAAACTTAGAAAGCCTAACAATGAACAGGCCCACGCGACACCCAAGCGCTGATACCTTCTTAAAAGTCAGCACATTCTTGGTAAGTTGTGGACCTATTCCCGCGTTTGCTAGTGATGCTTGCTACTCTGTGGCGCCAGAGAGGCTGTGCGAGCCCGGGTCAACACTCCGCGGCGAGCACCAGAGGCTCACTACTTACATTGGTCTGGCCGCGAATGGCAGAACCGCACCGAACAAGCTTCTTGAGCAAGCCGATGCTGCCATGGCGCTTGCTGCGAACACTTCATACGCGTCAACAAGGTAGCTACAGCCTCGTCAGCCAACGACGGGTCGAGATAGCGGTGTTGGAGAGTAACATACTTGATCAACGACATGAACAGCAGCAAGAATCCCATGCCAAAAGGCAAAGCCGACAATACGGGCACCGCCCAATGAATGTCCTCTCGAGCCGTCCCTGAGAAAGCATAATCAGCACAAAATTCGGCATCAACCACGATACAATACCACGAGATCGCCACAGCGCCAGTCGAGCCACAGCTGCTAGAACTCCTTGGACGTTCAGCTAGTTTGTGGCTTTAGCTCGTGGTGAATGCGACACAGATCAAGCTGTAGCCTCATGGTACAGCATGTGTGCCTTCGTCATACATACATCCAAGCCAGAAACAACTGAGCATGAATAACGGCCCCCCAAGGCATGCCAAAGGCAAACGTCGATACTCCTCACTCTGCGACCATGCAGCCGGCGGATCGCGTGCCTTTGCCTTTTCCAGAACACGATCCCAATAGAGGTATAAACCGCATGCTAGAAGGGCTCCGATTCCGATTGGTAGGAATGTTAGTCCAACTTCACCAGAATTGAAATGGTAGATCCCACTGAAAATAGTTGGATAAGCCTGGAAATACATGTAGAAGATTGCGTATACAAAGGACAGGTACAGGCAACTGCATAGCACGATCGCTTCGGTGAAGAACATCCTCACCGGTCTGGTGAGAACGACAGTGATCATCTGCTTCAGGTCACGATGCTCGAGCTCAAGCGGTGCGAAAATGTTGGGGTTGCCGTTTTCTTTACGGAGACGCCGTGCGCGCGTAGCAAGGATCATGGGTGCATAAGTTTCTGGGCTGAACAGTAGGATGGGCCAGGTGACTCCAGCTATAATCAACGAGAGCCAGAAAATCCAGCGCCATGACACGACTGCGATGAACCCCGATGCGATGGGTCCGAGGATTGGACCCCATGTGGTTGCCTGCATCGGCCATTAGCTCCTCAATGCTCTACCTCTTTCTGCTTTCGTCGACATCGCCAGCTGGCAGCGAGACCGATCATGTATAACACGAAATATAAGCCCGCATGTGGCCATGAATGACCGCGGATATACCCAAGCCTGTATAAAAGCTCGGGGAGAGAGCAGATGCTGCTGCAAATAGGTTCGGAAATATTGTAGACTTGAAACCCAGCGTCCTCCTCTATTTTGTGGGGCGGTATGCAGTGCGTGTTACTTACAGTCATGAAGATAGTCAGGGCTCGACCTCTAGTCACAGGATCAGGGTATACATCGGCATAGATACTGGCAAGACGGTCAGTTGGGGCATTTGAACCACGTTTGTGGGCCTGCATACTCACCCACCCACCACAGATATAGGACTGGAAGCACCAATGCCCACGAACAATCTCAGTACACACAAGGTTACAAAGTTATCTGCTAGAGCACAGCCCAGTGTAAAAGCAGTGAACAACGCCTAGATGGGAACCATTATTAGAGCAGTCAAGCAGTTACCAGGCATGGATCCTTACAAAAGTTGATATCATGACCCATTTTCGGCCGTAGCTCTCACTTAATGGCCCGAACAGCAGCGGGCCAAGGACGTACCCGATCAGATAAGAGGACGTTGGCAAGACTAGCTGCGCCTGATTAGTGATATTAAAATAAGCAGCGAATTGGCGCGATGCTCCTGCTGCTATAGAGGAACCTATAGTTGAAGACATGACCTAGGCTTCCCATCAGAAGAGCGACCCATATTCAGTATGAAGACAGACCAAAGCCACCCCATTGAAGACAACGAAGGATTTCTTCCTATTGGACCAGTTGTGGGGATTGTCTCTGTCATTGGGAGCGAATGCAATGACTTCTTTGAGGCTCTGCGAACTCGAATGCGAGGTGGAGTAGTATGGATGAGGTGAATTCTCGTCCTCTAACTCGAACCGGAATGTCATCCTGCTCCTGTGGCTGCGCTGGTTTCTGCTAGGACCGCAACCGTTGACATACGCTTCCGAGCGCACCCTCGCTTATCAGAAGAGAAAGAAATAATCGATCAGGGGACACACAAGAGGCATGAGCGAGTCTCGAAGGAAAGAGGCGTAAACAGAGGAAGGATGGAGGATACCAGCAAACCCATGGCCCTCACATAGTACTTGACCAAACATCTGCATGGTGATAGGTAGGATAACAAGACGGATAGTACGGCATAAGACTGATCAGCCAAGCAGCCTCGACGACAGAGGTAAGAGGAGTGTCGATCTGGGGGACGGCAGATCGTCGTCACCCGAACGAGCCACCGAGCTGAACTCTGGAGAAAGAGTGTTGAATGAGGGGTAAAACGTCTAATCTTCACGTGTTTTGAGCTCGATGAACTACTACTGCTCGTGCGGTGACACTATTTACCCTTCGCAGATGATAATGTCATCACAAGTCGTCTATCATAGCAGAGTAGGGCTTACAACAACCGTGTTCTGAGTACGAGCGAGCGTCAAGTTCGCCTTGGGAATAGTGTGGGATCTTGGGCCTCGGAGAAACGTGCCTGCATAATCCCGTCCGGGCAGATGAAGCCAATTGCCCGGCGCTTTTGTAGATAGCTTGGTTGCAGGATCGGTGATCGAGCGATTTTACACTGGTTGATACGGGAAACGTTTGCCAGCTCAGTAATCGAAGGGCTTTTCAGCCGAGATGGACATGCAGAGCCAACAAGGCAAAGGCTGAAGAAGGTCACTTTGGTTGATAATAATGGGAGAGGCTGGAGTGCATGTGCAGAAAACAGACAAGGTTGGATGTCAAGGTGGAGTCTGGGATCAGAAACGCAGCCAACCGAGGCGTTTTGGATCCATATCAGGACGAATTTGGACTCAGGGAAAGGAACCCTGCCACTGCCACGTGCGATCATATAGGAAACCGAGATAGCGAAGACAGAGGTGGCTTACAGGCTTGAGAGTGTTGAGAGTGAATATTGCGAATCAACAACAAGGTAGTGGATACGACGACCGTGCTCAAACGAGCAAAGCTCAGCCTTGTGCCTGGCTAGCAATTGCCTGTTGTGCACACTGCACAGGGAAATTTGGAAGCTTTTGGATTTTAGGTCTTTTACGTTTTACTAGAAGCTTCTCACCAACAGTAGTCTGGGGCCAAGCGGAGCAGTCACGGTCTTGGACAGAAAAGGGGTCAATGAACGAGCACCGGGTGGTTGCAACGCAAGCAACGTAAAGATCAGGAGAGATTGGTTGCGGGAGCGAGCAGATGAGGGTAATGCAGTCTTGTGGGCAGACTATCGTACGTTGCTCACCAGGGCAGGTCTGCTATGGGCATGCGGTGTACCTCGCACGAACAGGCGGGTTAGCAAAGGGAGCAAGAGCGATAAGGCCGATAGCAGATGGGCTGACGCAATAATGGCCATGAGCGAGGCAGGTGCGCAGAACGGACCCTGGAGCAGACTGGATTTAGCAGACAACGGCGTGCACCCAGGAAACAGCGGGCGATGGCCATCGCGGAGCGACGGAAGCAGACTCGTTTGGCGGAAGTCTAATCATGAGGT
This sequence comes from Aureobasidium sp. M94-06E, assembly GCA_037040395.1. Classification (NCBI taxonomy): domain Eukaryota; kingdom Fungi; phylum Ascomycota; class Dothideomycetes; order Dothideales; family Saccotheciaceae; genus Aureobasidium; species Aureobasidium sp. M94-06E. The sequence goes on along the minus strand of JAXQGV010000172.1, from coordinate 657,077 downwards.
GCAAACGGTTCTGACAGTCTCGGCATCTGCACAGAGCTATGGGCGACGGCCAGTGGTTGTTGGTGAGCTACGGCGTGTGGCATGTGTCTGTGGACTGCAAGGGACGTTTCTAAGGCGGACTGGACCGAGAGAGAGACTTTCGTACATAGACCCAACTCGTACACTCTTGGATCTGCCGTTTGCCATAGAATCCGCACTCTTGTTGTGGTGACAAACATGAGCCAGTTCGAGGCAGCAGGTGCAAACATGAATTGGTAAGTCAATGGCTGTCGTGCATGCAAGCGAGCAACCAACCAAGCACGTATCCGCAAGCCGTACGCAAATGGCTGCTGCCCAGCGCTGACGTGACGCTTCTTCCTTGTCACAGGGACTGGCAACAATTTACGCCGTCATCCACCCCGACCACGACCGTATTTGACATCAATCCCAACAACAGCAATGCTGCAACTCCCACTCAGACACATTTTCGTGACGCCTTTCCCACTTACGAATATGCCCACCACAAGCGAGACTCGGTGGCCTCGACTGCCACTGCTGCCTCGATAGACAGCAACCCACACTACGTAGCCTACCCACAGCTGCAGCAGCAACAGCAACAGCAACAGCAGCAACCCTACCAAACTTACGACTATGCCACCAGTCCGCTCTTCGTTCAAGGCCAGGGCCAAAGCCACAGTCAGAGCCTTAGCCAGAGCCAGCCTCAACCCCAGCCCCAAGTCTTCCAAATGCAAACACCCCCTCCCACCCGGGGCTCGTCTACCAAGCGGAGGCCACAACGACTAGACAGTGCCACGCCTCTAACATCCACTGCTCCCCGCCAGCCTAACTTTGACAATGCTATCTTCAACTTCACTGCCTCTCAGCAATCCATGAACTCCTGGAGCCAGCTCTCTGGTCCCTCGTCTGCTCCACTGTCAGCTCCTGCCTGGACTGCCAACCAAGACGACCCCTTCTCGCATTGGTCCACGCAGTCCTCTCAATCTTCCCAGCCTAGCCATGCCTCCCAGTCGTTCCGGACGCAAGCTTCTCCTCAGTCCTCGGCTCCCTCACGCCCTACCATCACTCGCTCAACCAGTTCCAACAATGTTCCGTACACTACTCCTACCGCTGCCAAGAAGCCTTCTGTGCCATTCAGCGTGGACTCAATGCAGCCCCGATCATCGCCTGTGCGGACCAAATTCCCCAATATTCCTGAAGCACGCCCTGTGTCACCTGTGAAGCCATCCCTAGCCCCTGCCTTTTCCTCAACCTCGGGTCAGGGCTCACCAGTAAAGGGCGCCGGTCTGCATCGCAGCAACACGGTCGGGAATCTGTTGAAACCCAGCCCCGAGATCGTATCGCAAGCGTCACTAGGTCGAAGCAATTCTATCTGCAACCTGCCACGTCGATCCTCCCCGCTGAAGCGAATAGCACGCGGTTCCTTGTCCTCAATTGCTGAGACTGCACGACCACAGGTTCGAACATCTGTTGTTCTTACGATTGACGCCAACGGGACTGCGAGAACGGAAACTAGAGTAATTGAAGACAGCCCGTCTCAATCGAAGAAGGAGTCGCAAGCGATTAAGGACAAATATCCTAATCTTTGGGACGATTCGGACAGCGATTCGGACTCGACATGCGGCAATAAGTGGCCGAGCCGCCATGACTCCCTCGCCCACGCTAATGCTGGCCAGGAGCGGTCGGCCAAAATGGCCAGGCTCGACACGTCGTCGGAGAATCTCGAGATGGCACGCCTGCCACGTTCCAATTCAACGGCATCATTGAAGACTCCATGCAAAGCTGCCTATGCAGCCGCAATGCAGCTCAGACGACAAGGCAGTGCTAAGAAGCAACAACGACCGGCAAGTGTGCAAAGTCGACGCAACACGCTGTCTTCTCTGAACAGCTCTTTTGAGAATTTGGCCGCCATGGACCTGAACAAAGATGAAATGCATGTCAAGACGGATGCTGGTTCTGCACTTCGCCAGGCTGCTGCCCATCGTGTTTCTCCGCCTAGTAAGCAGATCCGAGTCTTGTCCGTCCGCAATCAAACTGACCACACCTCAGACCGACCGATTCACGCCATTCAATCAGATACAGCACCCTCGATTGCTTCACGACCTCGACAGTTGTCACAACCTCAGCAATCTCATCAACTGCAACAAGTACAACAATCACATCAAATGCAACAGGTCCAACCGCCCCAAGCGCCTCAACAGATACAACAACCCCAGCCACAAAGACCTCAGCATATGCAGCAAGTCCAACAGATCCAGCAGCTGCCTCTAAGCAACCAAGTCTACCCCCACACTCATGCAAAATCGCATAGCGTCAGTTATCCAACAGCTATTTCAACAGCACCAGTTTTCGATCCGCGTGGCTCCTTCACAATGGGTTATCCGCCCGTGGCTTTTACTTCGGCATCTCCTCAACAATCATTTACGAACGACATGAGCTCTATGACACGATGCATCTGCCAAATTCCATTCGACGATGGTAGGATGGTCCAATGCAACCTTTGTGCTATGTATTCTCACATTGGTTGTGTTGGTATCGATCCCTCCCAACATGCATATGTTTGCTCCTTCTGCGTCAATGTCAACCCCGTTTATGGGCATCCGGCACGGTCAAGTTCAATGCAAAACTTCAATGCATGGACTGTTCCTGGGCTCTGAGACAGTGACGCCACATGTCCAAAAAATTTCTTACGAAGCATTTTGCATTCAATGACCGAAACGATACGCGTCGCGGGGCAGGAGAACTTAGGTAGAAATACCTGACAAGGAACTTTCTTGCCCTTCCACAAGCGCCACACTCTGCCAAACCATTGGGAGTGACTCTCAGGTGTGACACAGTAGTGTCTGCACTAACTTCATGCATCCTTCGGCTTTGCTGAAAAGCACTGTCGGAACATCGTCCTTCTTTGAAAAGTTTAGATCTGCCTTGACTGCATTCTTGCCTGTTCTGACTTCAAAGGAGTTCCTAGCGAGTTTTTTGTCCAAACATCATGTCTCATTTCATTTTCCAGCATCACACGGCATTGGCGAAATGTTTTTTTCTTATCAAGGGATCGGGGAGGATCGTTTGTGTATATCAAAAGGTTGAGTGGAGCACAAGACCACTACAAGAGTAGTGGGTTAAAGATAGGTCTTTCATATGCTATTGTAACGCCCTATGGGCTTCAACGACGTTCTTTCCCTCATTCGTTTTATGTCTCATCTCGTTGGCCATTGACGTAGGTTTTATGTGCAATATTCTGACTCATCGTCATTGGTGCCTGATGTTAACATCTACTCGTCAAGTGTAAGGCCTATAGGCGGTCCCTAGCACGCTTGTCCAAGACACGCACGAAATACACGATGGGATTCGGCGAAAGGCAAGTGTCTCGCAGAGAACCTGCCAGGCACATGCTGGCGAGTCAGAAGGTTCTACTCGGGTCTCGAAAAATACCTTTTGCAGCAGGTAGCCATTTTCTTTATGCTCAAGTACGTCGGCTTGGTATTACCGACATATAAGTAATCGCAATACCCTGTTGGATTTGAGCTCCAATCAATCGCTGATCGCATACTCATCTTTGTGAGACCAAAGATCTGGAAATTTTTACTATTGCGCTGAATTCTTGACACCACTATCTTCTGCACATAACCTTACGACTCACCAATGACGGCACCTTAGATCTGCTTCCCAGAACAGCATTCCACATCTCTGACGAGCGCATATACTTTCGAAAACTTCGTATGGTCGTTGAAAACATGGTACATCAGGTCGCTGGCCAGCAATGTGCCACATCAGCGGCATCAACGTGCTCATCGCTGTCCTACCTCTCTATTGCTCAGACGCGTTCGTCAGAAGAGCAAGGAAAGTGGAAACCTCGCCGCCGCCACGCGCCTCCTCCAGCATTACCCACACATCGTCGCGCCAGAGGCTATGATGACCTGTTTCCCTTCGAAGTTAGCCAGCTAGCATCAGTCCTTTGTCATGCACCGCCTGTCAATACACCTCGAGACGGAGCAGTGTGGACAGCATATGTGTCCCACACAAACCAGCGCATGGCTCTACTCGGCCCCAAACTCAGGGCACCCACTTCACTTCCGAGCTTCTTGCCTTGGTCCGCCAATCATGGCTCATGCTACCTACATCGTCGTCTAAACAACAAACCTCTGGAGGACATCTTTGCGGCTTTAAGATACGAGGCTGAGGTCAGAACACGGGAGGTTTGGCAGCCTGTAGCCCTGGCCGGTGCCCTGTCAGCCTCACAAACAGAACAACTAGCATTGATGGATGAGCTACAGTCGCTATGGCTTCCACCGTCGAGATTCATGGAGAAGTTCAACCGCTTGCCTTCTCCGAGGTTCGCGTACCAAGCCGATGGATGCGTTGCTTGTATCCTGGCAAGGATGGGAGGCAACTTGGAGACTGCCATGGCTCTAGGCGCCTTGTTGTTAGGCTCAATGCGTCGACCAGACATGCTGAGTACTCGCGTCTGCTTTTGCCGCGAGTGGGTGCGATACACCGTCGAAGGTGATATTGATTGTGTGGATACTGCTCTAGCCGACATGGAGACGACGGGCACGAAATTCCGCAACGCAAGAAAGTGGGCACGCCAGCGAACAGAAACTACTATCGAGCATCAATTCGAGAAGCTCGAATTGGATAGTATGCTGGATGCGCAGACAGGCTTACCCAGCCGTCAGAGAGCCGGTATCACCGAACAGCAGGTCTTTCTCGAAAGAAATCCGATGTCAGAAGCCATTGAGAGGCAACAAGACAAGCCTGCCATAGTTCACCAACCTCCTTACGACCTATACCAACCTGAGCAAAATCGACCAACTCGCAACTGTGTTGAGCCTCAGAGCCCTGATCCTGAAAGCTCGATAGCTCGAGACCATCCCTTTGTATCGGGTATGCCACTGCAGGGGCGTGCTCAAGAGCTGGTTCATCAAGAAACCTGGAAAGACAGGAACGTACTTCTCGATCCGAGTCTAAACAGCCACATAAATCAGTCGAATATCGCTGTTGGAACAAACTCGATGGACACGGTCCCTTCAGAAACGATCAACACAAACCTCATGAACTCACCACCATCTCTTTACTCCGAGTACACCAACAATCCTTTTCTAGATTGCAAGTCCTCTCTCTCACCCCCTGACAACAGGTACCTGCCTCCGGACTTGCCTCTCCGTCTCTTTGAACGACGACGCGTACGTGACAACGATGGAACACCCAGTCCACCCAAGAATGCCGTACACTGGCCCAAACAAACTCCTCTGGTCAAGCGACCCACAGCAGACCAGTTCAAGGATAATTTCGTCCCCGTACCCATCCTAGCGAGACTTGACAGACGCGACAGGAGTATTGGTGCCCTTTGGAAAAGGAGGGCAAAGAAGTCACACGACAGTCAAGATGTCATCAGATAGAACGAGATGAAGAGGTTTCGGTGGGAATACAATTGCCCATGGCTTGATGACCCTGCATAATACCCCGACTTGCCATAGGACCGAGACAACAAACAAGCACATGGAGAAGGAAGGATAGATGGACAAAGAAATACGAAAAGAACGAGTTGCATGTCTACTTGGTCAAAGTACATTTGTCAATTGCGGTCGAACCGATCTTATTTGCTGCGGCCATTCTTGACTCGACTGGTGTAACGTCCTGCTCGCACCTTTCAATCTCTCTCGTAGTGACATGGGTGAACATCTTCAATCATCGTACGTTGGTAAAGAGCGCAAGGCACTGCCACCGAATATATCGTGATGCGGTCAGTCTGGAAAAGCATGCCTGCTAGCGATGAGATGAAAAGTATCTGTGGTGTCGTTATACCTTCTTGTTGCAAAATCAAATTTCAAAGTACCCCAGAGGTTATTGTGTCAAGCGAAAACATGCAATCTGCATCGTCAGCACTCATCTGGATTTGTCGTGTTGTTTTCGTGCCTGAGTCAGCCTTTCTTAAAGACTAGCAGCTTTAGGGAAGTTCATGTTGTAGACGGCGTCAACAACTGGGGTGGCCGTCAGCGTGCGGCCATCGAAGTACCTGCCGTTGAGGCCCTTGAGGGCGCTGTCGCCTCCAGCAATATCGGCAAACTTGACATAAATCTCGCCGTCAGAACTATCGCGGAAAACACCGATGTGGACGACTTTGCCGTATTTGGAGCTGCACTCTTCTTTGAAGTCTTCTTCCAAATCTTTGGCCCAGTGGGGATCGGTTTGGCTAGTGCTTATGTTAGCGAAGGTTCAGATCCAACAATGAAGATGAAAACTCACGTAGCTTCGTCGTAAGCATTCTTAACTACGATACAACGGCTGGGTGCAGGAGTATGCATGACGGCTTTGGCGTCCGCACGGGGACGAGACGAAGTGGTCTGAGTCTGTGGAGCAGGATCTTCAGTACGAGCCAACTTGCGCATGAGGGAGTCTCTGCTGAAGTTGTTAAAGTTGACGCCTCCAACATCGGCATCATCGAGAGCACTAGCACCTCCAGTGCCCTTCTCTTCGCGAGCGCCAGCGCGATCGAAGTTGTTGTTACCACCGGCGTGGGCACCACGACCTCCAGCGCCCGAGAAGGACGAGCCTTGAAATTGAGCAGCCTGGTTTTGGCTACCGAAGCGTTGCAACAAACTGGCGGTCGATTCGGGAGTAAATTTGTCGCTACCAAGACCAACACGGATGGGACGACCGGCGATTTCGAATCCGTTCATATCGGCGAGTGCTGCCTTCGCGTGAGCGGGATCAACATACCTAGAAGAACGGTCAGTACGATTAGAAAGGGGCTGCCGAGTGGTTACCGTCACTTACTGCACGAAACCGTAACCCTTGCTACGGCCATTTTCCTCCTTTTGCAATTGGACAAACTCAAGCTCACCGAAAGGCGAAAAGACGTCGCGCAGATCTTCCTCTGTGACAGAAAAATGGATGTTGCCGACGTAGAGCCTGTGAAACGGTATGCCGTTAGATTGAGTGGGCTGCCCAGTTGCTACACGAGCCTGGCGGTTCTTTTCAGCTTCTGTAAGTTGTACAATGACAGGGATACCAAGAAGCTTCTGGCCAGTCAAGCCAAGTGCCTTCTGAACCGACTCTTCTTCCTTAAACTCAACGTAGCCAACGCCCTTGCTACGGCCACTGACGCGATCCTTGACAATTTGAGCTTCCTTGACAGGACCGATCTGGGCGAAGAAGGCCTCGAGTTCTTTGGTGCGTAGTCGAGCGGCAAGTTGCTGGACGAAGACTGTGCGGCGATCACGCTCGTCATCGGTTGGTTCCGGAGTTCTCTGGCGAGGAGGGGATCTATCACGAGCAGCACGTCCGCTACGGTATGAGTCGCCGCGGTCACGACGAGGAGAACGACGGTCACCACGATCTCTGTCGCGGCGACGAGGACGATCATCGTCCCTGCGCGAACGATCTGAAGGGCGGTAATACCTGTCATCGTCTGAAGGGGATCTAGTTCTGTTACGGCCATTTCCGCGGTAGAAGTCACCGCCACCGGAACGGTAGCGCTCGCGACGATCACGTGAATCAGGGCGGCGCGATGAGCGGTCACCGCTGCGGTCTCTACGCCTACTACGAGTGCTTCCGTTAGCAGAGACGTTGTCTGAGTCCTTCATGTCAACATCGGCTGTAGTGCCGCGGCGAGAGCGGGCGCCGTCATCGTCCTTGTTGTTGTTGGTTGTAGTTTGTGCCTCGTGAGCGGAGGCGTCTCTTTGTGCAGACTCGAGAAGTTCTTCGACCGAGATGTCTAAGGCACCCATAATGACTGGTTGGTGAGAAAACTAAGCAAAGCAAAGGCTTGCGCTGACTTGCGGCGTGGGTAGGCGTGAGCAATTGGCACGCTGATTCTGGAGTGAGGTAGAGGCTGGTTGATGAAAGGTATGTTGATATTGCAATACACGGTGTCAAGTTTAGTAGCGATGATATACGTCGTGGATGTGAAGGAGAAGAGCAAATTTGATCTCTACTGTACAAGAGGGAAGTCGCGGGACGTGCTTGGCGGGAGTCGTTCGATACGCTTTGCCTGCTCAGATCCCGAAAGCGCCAGTCAAGAGCATTTGTTTGCTTTGGTATCAACGTGACTGCTTGGATACAGGAGTTTCTCTAAGAAACTGAGAATGCTTATCGAGCTGATGTCGCTTGACGAAAATCTTGAATAACTAGTTTCATCTCATCAAGAATTGAAGGTAGGAATGAGTAGACATGCTGGCGGACCCTTCGACGCGGCGAGACTCTCCGGCATGTTGCGGCCCGGCCAGGTGTTTGCGCCCCGTCCAAATTTCCCTGAAAGGGTTGCTTGAGAGGCACGCCACCCATCACCTCACTTACTTTTCCAAACTCCGTTGCCTACGTTTGCGTTTTCAGGAGACTTTTATATCTGCCTGTTCCCTCCCTCCTTCTGTTTCCGACCTGCTATCGCCAATTGATATTTCGACTCAGCATTTGGCCTCTTGCTTCAATTCACATCCGACCAATCCGCCGCTCATCGGCTTACTTTGATCGATTCTTTGCGCCAATATGCCTGGTAGAACATTGCCCACCATTCCTCAGGCCGACGTTGCCTCGCACAACACAGCCAAGTCTTGCTATGTCACCGTTGGTACCAAAGTCTACGACATAACTCCTTTCCTCGAGGATCACCCTGGCGGTGGTGACTTGATAGTCGAATACGGCGGCAAAGATGTCAAGGACATTATGGACGACACTGCCTCCCATTTCCACTCGGAATCTGCCTGGGAGATTCTTGATGACTACCTTGTCGGCTTTGTCGCTACTGAGTCTGTCATGAAGTCGGTCACCAACAGCACCCACCCAGCCGACATTGTCCCCCTGCCGCCCTCCGAGAGTGGTGCCGAGCAGCTACGTAACGACGGCGTCAATCAGCCACTCTACGAAACCACTGGAATGTCTTGCGAGGAAGACTTGTCGAAAGAGACGGACGCTACCTCTGACTATCGCACTCACAAGTTTCTCGACCTCAACAAGCCTCTGTTGATGCAGGTATGGAGAGGCGGCTTCAGCAAGGATTTCTACCTCGAGCAAGTGCACCGTCCTCGCCATTACAAGGGCGGAGAAAGTGCGCCGTTGTTCGGTAACTTCCTCGAGCCTTTGAGCAAGACTCCTTGGTGGGTTGTACCTACTGTCTGGGTGCCACCAGTTGCCTACGGCACTTATCTGTCAAGCCAAGGACTTTCTGCTGTTGGCCTCACTTCTTACTGGATCACTGGTCTCTGTATCTGGACGCTGGTCGAATATGTCTTGCATCGCTTCTTGTTCCATCTTGACCAGTATTTGCCCGACAACCGCGTCGGTCTCACACTGCATTTCCTGCTCCATGGCATCCACCACTACTTGCCTATGGACAGATTGCGTCTGGTCATGCCGCCAACCCTGTTCCTAGTCCTTGCCACGCCCTTCTGGTATCTCGCACACGCTGTCTTCTTTTATGACTGGAACGCTGCCACTGCAGTCTTCTGTGGTGGCATCTTTGGATACATTTGCTACGATCTGACTCACTATTTCTTGCACCATAAGACGTAAGTTGCTTCGCCCGTTCACAGCGAAGATCTTTCGACTAACAACTTTTAGTCTCCCTGCTTACTGGCGCGAGCTCAAGAAATACCACCTGGCGCACCACTTTGCCGATTATGAAAACGGTTTTGGTGTGACCAGTCGTTTCTGGGACTGGGTGTTCAAGACCGAGCTGCCTATGACCCCACCCAAGGTCATCAAGACGTCGTAAATGATCATGTCAAGCATTCGTGTTAGGCGTTCTGTATATTAGGTGGATAGGGGGCATTTGGGCGTTCCAGCAATTGGAAAGGCGTTTAGGCTTTGGATTTCTTCTTATCCTTTTTCTTGGAAGCGGGTGGCTCAGGAGCAGCAGAAGGACCACCCCTAAACATGCTTTCCATACCCGCAGGCAGAGTGGGCACACCGGGCTGACCCTGCATGCCTTGCATTTCCTGCATCATATCCTTAAAGTAGTTCTCGTTGACGCCTCCACCGCTCAGAGCGGGAGAGTGTAATGGTAATATTGTACCCATCTTCCAACCTTTAGGTGCAGCTGGTGGTGGAATGGGCTTGGTCGGAGGTGGCAGACCGGCAATGCGCATGCGCATAGGCGACTCCTCAGTGGTGGGGTGTGCTCGTAAGTACTCGGCGACCAATTTGTATAGCTGGTGCTCTGTGTAGAATTAGAAACAAAAGCTCAACGAAGCAACACAGTTGGCTTACTGTTCTTAATGGAGCCTCTTCCTGCAGGCTTTCCATCCTCCTTGATCAAGACACGCACGCGACCAGGGTTGGCCCAGTCCTTGGGGTGTGTCTTTGCAGGTTCGAAAACAACCTGGCCGGCAACAGGCAGCTGCGAACAGGCGTTGGCGATGTCTTGGGCTAGCGGGTTTGCGACGCCCTCATTCTTTCCTACTCGTCTGCCTTCGGCGCGGGAGCGGGATGAGTCGAAGTAAATGGGGTATAGGCATTGGTAATGTTTGGTGCGCTCGCGTTCGGCATTTTGATCTGGCGGTGGGCGACCAGGAAAATGGGGCTGGAGGACAGGCTGCTGCTGCTGCTGCTGCTGCTGCTGCTGTTGCGAGTATTGCGGCGCAGTGGAGGGAATGTTGGCGGGTTGGATGATGGAGTTCATGAGACCAGGATCGAAATCCGAGGGATCCATCTCGGATGGGTCCGAGTCACTGTCGGACACTTCTTCAATTCGCGCATGACGAGACATGACGGAAGATGCACTGGTGGTCGGTATTGTGTCGTGGCAGGTCTAAGCAGCGAAGAGGTAGGTATAGAGGTACAAGCCAGAGTGCGGGCATTGCTTGGCACTATGCTTTGATTGCCTGCCTGATAGCGTGCTCTCGATAATTTCCTCCTTGCACTATTGTTTCTTGTACGGCTTCGTTCTTTTCTGTTCGCCTGATCCGTCGCTCCTGCTGCAACTGAGCCACCTCGTCTTTTCTCTAAGCATCCACTCCGACGACACTCCCGGCAGCTTCCTAGAGCCATGTGGGCACAAGGCATGCTCGGGTCATTGCCCGCTCTATTGCTACTCTCTGCGACAACAGCCACGGCCGTCTCTCTTGACTGCAAAAACGTCGTCGTGAAAGGCCAGCACTTCGACCTCTCAGAGTTGGCTGGCCCGCGTGCTGTCCACCTGATTGAAGACACTCCCCCGAGTCTTTCCAACACCACCTTTACTATTGACATCTGCAACCCACTGAAGAGAACCAAGGATGTCCCGAAAGAGAATGAATGCCCGACTGGCACATACGGTATCTAGTGGCCCTCGCGCCTCGATCATCCCGCTTACTTACAATTTACAGTTTGTGGCATCGAGTACGACTACAACCTCGCTGACAACTCCAGCACCATCAGGCGAGTCATGCCCATTGCTGGCCAGTATGCTGCGTCTCACAGTAGATTCTTGGACCCGGAATGGACGCGCCTAAAGAACTCGGCTTCACACGATGACGCTAACAAGGAAGGTCTGAGAGTCGAGTTACACGGAGGAAGATACCCCTTTGAAAAGTCCGACGGCCGCCAGCAGAAGGCTATCATCGAGTTTCAGTGCGATCGCAACAGGACCGGTCTGGAGGGCTCTGAGCACGATTCCCGTGACAAGCTCGACGAAGAGCAAGAGGCTGCACGCTTAGCAATCCGTGCCGAGCCTGATGATAAGAAGGACGACAAGAAAGATGACAAGAAGGATGACAAGGAAGAGCCTACCCAGGATCCCAGCCTGAAGCTCATTAGCTACAGGGCAGAGGGGGAGGGTGATGCAGAATTCGATGTTTTGCGTCTACAGTGGAAGACAAAGTACGCATGCGAGGGTATGACCGAACACAAGCCCACTTCTGGCAACAATTCCAGCAAACACTGGGGCTTTTTCACCTGGTTCCTCATCATGTAATGATTCTCCTAATCTTGACCACGCTTGTATCTCTACTAACATGGTATACAGTGCCTTCTTGGGAGCAGCAGCATACCTCATCTTTGGAACTTGGCTAAATAGCAGCAAGTATGGCGCGCAGGGCTTTGATTCGGTACCGCATGCGGACTTCTGGCGCGATTTGCCTTATACCGTCAAGGACTGGGGCCGCTCCATTGTTGGTATGATTCAAGGACGCGGCAGCAGCCGTGGTGGATACAGTGCGGTCTGAGTTTTGGAAACTTCCTTTTCTATGCACATTCTTGATACATCCCTTTTTCTTAAGACGAAAACGTGCTTTTCCGTGTCAAGTACTTGGTCAGGCTCTTGTGCACGCCTAATATGCATACAAAATAGCCGAACAGGTTTCCTTGCGACATCTTTCTGACCGCATTCTTGCAACTGTTTCCAATATATCCTCGATGCGACTCATCACTACCAATCATAACAAGCAGGCAGGCTGGATTCATCTGCGTGATGCCCAGATCTTCGAGGAAGCTATAAAACTGTCGACCCAGTCAAAGCTGAGGCTGGCAGCACGATCAACAAACAATGCCGAGACAGAATAAAGCTCGGCTTGTCAGACTCTGTCCCCATCCATTCATCACGAGCGGCAATAATCCTCACGACATGAGCAATGGTTCTCTAACAATCCCCATAACCTGATCAGCGTGTCAGACTTGGCCGAGGCAGTTGATCGATCTCTCCGGGCCGATCGAACTCTCCCGCCCTTCCGATTGGTCAATCTTAAAATCATAGCGCAAGAGCCAGTCGAGTTATGGTATCGTCATCATGCTCGAAAGAATTATTGAATCGTGTTTCGCACGCGCCCGTTGCGTGTTGACCGGCAATTACGTTCTAGCTTGTCTGAGGTTCTTGCTCTTATATCCTTGATTTCCTTCTCTTGCCTCGTGTCGCTCGCTGTGTCCTTCCTTTAGTTGCTTGTTTGTACAAAGTTGCGCAGATGCAATGACTGTCTCTGCAGATTCTACGATGGCCTCACCAATTCGAGCTTTGATGAATGCCACGGCCGACGATATCGTCAAACATCCTTACTACCCATTGGATGCCAATATTGTCGATTATGTGGCCAACGAGTCCACTGTTTTGTCGCTTCTGGGCTCCTTTGTTGCTGGCTGTGTTGCGATCTTTGGTTTGACCTACCTGGCCGTCAAGAGGGTCAATCCAAGATTGCCTCCCACCGAGTTGCTGACGGTGATGTGGTTTGTTTTGTGCGGATGCATACACTTCTTCTTCGAAGGTGAGCAGGGCGGCGTTGGAGAGTTTGAGGAATTAGGAACAGAGACTGATCTTGGACAGGTTACTTTGCGTATAACCATTCCAATATGGGCGGACTACAGACATTCTTTGGTCAGCTTTGGAAAGAATACGCTCTGTCAGATTCTCGCTATCTGACACAAAATGTATTCGTCTTCTGTGTCGAGGCTATGACTGCTGTGGGTGACGTTTTCAATTCCCCCATTTCTCTTCTAAAGCTTACTGTTGAATCACAACAGGTGCTTTGGGGACCACTGAGCTTCTTAGTTGCGGTATTGATTGCGATTGAACATCCGCTAAGGCACCCGATGCAAGCTGCAGTGAGTCTCGGGCAGTGCTATGGTGATCTCCTCTACTACGCTACCAGCATGGCCGACCACTTCTACCTGGGTATTGAATACTCAAGGCCGGAAGCCTACTATTTCTGGGGATACTACTTTGGAGCCAATTTCTTCTGGATCGTGATTCCAGCAAGTGAGTTGCACGGGAGGCTGAAGCTGTGAAAAGTGCTGATTTTACATAGTGTTGTTATACAATAGCGTCAAGGCTAGCGCCGACGCGATTCGACAGGTCCAGGAGCTCAGGCTCAAAAAAGAGCATATAAATTAAACGGGCTCGAGGTTACCGAGCACTAAAGCATATATCAATAGACAGGATGCTAATGTATAGCTATAATGAAATAAGTACTCACTCCCAGTGTCTTGAACACGCCATACTGAAGCTATCTATATGCACGACAGTGGTCAAAAGGAAGTGGTGTCCACAGAAACACTTTATCTCAAGGTGTCTCTATGACCACAGTTCTGATTCATCATCGATCGTGCATTGTTATAGCGCATGTCTTGCTACTCGTGCCTGCGAGAGAGGAGCCGATTTTAAAGCTCTGGTAGCCTTCCTGTGGACTTTCCTGTATGGAAGGCTGTCACATGCGTTTCGGGCTTCCTTCCGCGGCGACGTACGGTGACATTTCAGGCTATAAAAATGCATAATATCTCTGAGTAGCGGTTGCGGACCACAGAAAGACCGTTCCCCCAAAGGTGTTTCTGTGGCCGTAATCTTGATTCGCGAACTATTGTGCATTTCAACAGCTACGCTGTGACCGTCTTTGGCACATGGAGAGGTTGGTCGACCGAAGGCCGTTTTATGAAGATGCGACTATATGCAGGCTGTAAGACCGGTTCTGGGGAGAATATATGGCAAGATAAGGATAGATTGATTGGGCATTAATTAAAGGCGGTGTTTGCGACGGGCTGGGGATGGAGCGGATCATGATGCACGGGATGGCTGGTTGCACCGTCCGACTGTAAACACAAGCCTGGTTCTTGTCCCTCAACCATGCGCTTGTTCGACTTCCACTCAAGCAATGAGTCCGACCATCGATTGTTCGATCAATTCTGAGCTGTAAAAGACTAGGTGGTTCCCACTGTTGACACATGCCATCAGGGTCCAGGTTTCTCCACGTTCGCCGTTCCAACCGTAAGGCATAATATCAACGGCTATGCGACAGACACTGACATGGGCAGTCCTAAACTGCTTGCTTACGCGCACATCTTCTGCCTCGCAAAGTCGTGCACCCTGTCTGTCACGCATCCGACATTTGACCACTCTTTCTCATCTTCGCAGACCAATTCCCAATCCTGCAACGGGCCAACATCCTCCATGTACCTTGTCTTCGGAAATCGCCTTCCAATCGCAACATATCTAGCGCATACTCAGAAGCAATTCGAACACGACAACAGATTTTCGGCACAAACAATCACACATGAGGAAAGACGACCGTGACACCGGCAAGCAATCCGGCCTTGATGACACCAATAAGATTCGCCAGAGAGTTCAGAGATGGCAGGCCGACAGTGTTGGAGCAGCCGTTGCAAAAGATGGAGGAAATTTGATAACCGTTGAGTATGAGGACGATTCAGATGACACAAAACGAGCCAAAAAGCCAACCAAGAGCTCATCGGACAAGCCTCAAACCGAAACAGACAAGAAGACCAGGCAATCGTCTCCAATCAAATCACCAAAGGCTGCTAGAGAACTGAATGCGGATCGACAAGCATGGATACGCAAAAAGAGCGTCCCCCGACATGACTTGGATACCGATGTCAAACATGCCGGTGCGCCCTTGAAGCGTGTGGTTAGTGATGCTCACTGGCGTAAGGACCGTTCGCCTACAAAGACGCCCGAGAATACATCTAAACCGGAGCCAAGGCCTTACACAATCAAAAGAACTACGATATACAAAAGTGGAGACTCTCCAAAGTCAAACAAGGATGATGATGGTATCAGAGTCAGGCCAATGAAAGAGGACGACGGAATTCAAGTCGCACCAATAGATGATACTTCCCCAATGCAGCATACTCCGCGCAAGAACAAGAATGATGGTGATCGGCCCGGCAGCTCAGGAACTTCGGGGCAGCGTACACCGGAGTCTCGGCTTGACTCAAGAAGCGCAGAAGAGCCTGCAAGAGAGAGGGACAGGAAGGACAGGAGGAGTGCTCGCGAAGTAAGTCGCGATAATTCGGATCGCAGACGGAGGTTACGTCGCCGCCACGTTTCGCCAGCGGGATCCGAAGCAGAGACTGAGAATAGATCAATCGCACAGACACTGGACCCGGACGACAGTATCAGTACTCGAAATGCTCACTCTCGGAAATCCCGAGGAGTATCATCAACTGTACACGACGAGTCTAAGAAAGACCCACCAGCTGGTCATTCTAACACTAACAAGACGTCTCCACCGAACACAAATGCCACCCCAGCGCCGACGTATGAAAACCGCATCGAAGCATGGCTTGGAGGAACTCCTGATCCCTTTGTCGCCGACGAAGCTCAGCAACAAAATGATGGGAACAAAAAAGCTGCTGCAACCAAAGTCAAAGAGGGGTTGGAGACTATTTCCGAGTCCAGATCATCAAGCTTCGGAGACGGTAACTCCTCTTATGCTACGTCGTCCGTGCCATCTGATGTCCAACTTCCCGATGTCCATACCAGCAAACACACACCAGGCGCGAACCTTCGAAGGCGGTTCCCTACGACAGGAAAGAGACTATCAACCATCGCATCGGCAGAAACACTGCAAGAACCCGCAGCTCCATCCGAGATTTCTGAGCAAGACACTATCGTGCCCGAGCGTACAGGATCTTTGAGTAGCGCGAACGGGCTCAGGCGGAAATTAACACGTCACGAGGATTTGATGTCCGTTTTATCACTACCTATAGCGGATGCTAAGAGCATTGTTTCAGCACGTAGCATCCGGACCAATCGAACGAGGCTCGAAAAAGCCACCCTTCAAGATCTCTGGGACGAGCTCACGGCTGACGAAGTCAAATATCAGCGAGAACTCCGGACCTTGGTGGATGGAGTTATTCCAGTACTATTGTCATGCGTACTTTCCAAATCAGACTCAGCGATCGCTGTTGGTCTATTCGGACGTTCTGCTGCAGACGATGTGGCTATCACCAAGCCTATCGTCGACATGGGCATTGCTCTGGAGCGCCTGAAAGCACACCATCGCCGAGTTCCCAAGAGTGACAACAATACACTGCTGTCCTGGGCACAAGGAGCGATCCGAATCTACCATGACTACCTAAAGGCATGGAGGATGGGATTTCAGGATGTCGTGGTAAATCTTGCACCTGCAGATGCCAATGCCAGCACCAGATGGGACGATGGGTTGCTGAGAAATGAGGACGGTGATTTGATCAATGGTGACGGGGAAAGAGTTGATGTTGCTTTCTTGCTGAAGAGACCTTTGGTACGCTTGAAATATCTCGCCAAGACCTTCAAGGTATGCATAGGCACTATTTGCCATCTTCTGGATACTCAAAACTGTAATGCTGACAAATTAGGGTATCAACATCCTCGCACCATCAGCCTCAGCCAGTTCCCTGGCTGAGAAGTATCAGGAGTTGGTTACCGAAGCCCGCAGAAGATCCAATGAAGAACGAGCTCGTTTGGAGGACGAGGCGGCTGCAGCTATCGACCCAACCCGTGCCAGAGATCCTCGAAGCCTGGCGCTGCTTAAAGGAGTCAGCATTGACGCGACGCGGTGTGTTCATGCCAGAGACTACTTCGACATGAATATCATTCACTCGAGCGGCCAACAGGTGGATTGCAGGATCGAGCTCATAATTCGTGACGACTGTCCTGGGCGAGGAAGTGGTGGCGATATTCTCGTCTGCGAAGTATCCGATACAGGTCGCTGGTTACTATTTCCACCTCTCAGCAGGGACTCTGTTTCCGCAAGAGCTGGTAATGGGCCAGGAGACGTAATCATGATGATTCGGGGCCTATACTCCGAGAGAAAAGAGTGGCATGAGCTCTTGTCATTGCGTGCTAGTGATGAAGCTACTGGGCCTGAATGGATAGAGATGCTTGGACTCAGTCCCGTCCCTCCATCTTTGGCAAGGCAATCTAGCTTCCTCACCAAATCTCAGAATCCATCCCGCCGTCGATCGCAAGGGCTCATATCACCTGCTATCAGTCCTCAGCATCGAGGCGAATGGACCAAAGACATCGAGATTCCAATTGGAGAAAGACCTAGCTCGTCTAGAAGTTGGGTTTCGGACCACAGCGGACACGAAAAGCCTACAGCGACTCGTGAGAGTGGCAGACTGCCCAGCCTTCCAAAGCCTAACCCTTCGACACCAAGAGAGGTCCAGGATGGCTTCGGTCTACCCGATGTACCATCACAACAGTTTGTGTCTTCTCCCAACAAGGTATCGCAGCCGGAAGTGTCTCCGGGCGATACACCAGGTCTACGCCGATCGAGAGCAACGCGCCACAGATCATCACCACCTATGTCACCTAGCTCATCTCGCTCCTCGTTACAAGTTTCTCTGAACAATGAATCGAGAGCATATCCAGAACGTCCTAAACATTACATGTCAAGATCGGAGACGGAAACTACTTTGAGCTCATACTCAAGTCAGTCCACTCTGTCCCAGTCGAAGAAAGAATATAGTGTTTGGATGCCTTCTTCTACAATTTCATCAGATGATTCTGAAGAAGAACAGGAGGAGGACAGCTACAGAGAAACGTCAAACGCAACACACCCACAATTCCACCGTAGAGTGTCGTCAGTACCGGTGGTCGAGCCCCCTCGTGCCCCAAAGTTGCGACAAAGAAGCGAGCCAAATTCACCCATTCAGCCCGTGGAGATTTTCGATCACTCAAATTGCACACGACATGAGGAAGCAGCAGAACCTCCATCAGTACCTGTCAAGCTACAGAAGCGTCGGCCTAGTGTGAAGGGCGTTAGCTTTGATGACATACTGGGGGATGCTTCTAGCAAAGACAAAGACTTGCCTCCTTCGAAGCCGAAACGGTTCAGTATCCCATCTTTCACCCCAAACTTTTTGAAAAGGCATCGCAGGTCATCTTCACCTCTTAAACATGAATACGAACCATCGACCACAAGTGAGTCTTCTATGGAGAGTGATTCGTCCTACTCCGAGGACGACGATGAATCGATCACGTCCGATTCATCTGAAGAAGCTGTGGAGGGTGGAAAGAACGTGGTGCCGCTCGATTTGCCTTTGGTCGAGGGAAATGTAAAAGCCACTCCGCCAGCGTCGCTTGCTTCCCTGCCTACTGCCACACTCGGTCCATCAAACTCTGCCTCACAAGCTCCATATCGAACAGTTCCCCATCAAGCTACAAACGCTTCGAAAACTGTTGCCTCAATCTTTTCATGGTCGGACCGAGGCGCGTGGGAGCTCTTGCACCCAAGTGAGTGTATTGTTGTTGTCACACCTGGGCTGATTGAAGCTTTCGACTTGGATGAAGCCATTCCGGACGGCAGTGACGTGACAAGCCCTTCTGCTAGGGGCGTACAACCTCTTATAGCGTTCGAAGTCACTCCTCTCGTTCCTTTGCGGCGGGGCACAGCACTTGATATCTCCATCAGATCACCTCCAACGGCTACTTCCTTGATTCGAGCCAGCAATAATGTTATGTTCCGCTCTCGTAGCGTTGAAGAATGCGACATGCTGTATTCATTCATCAACACTGCTCGAATCAACAACCCTACATACATTGCTCTGCAGAATGCTAGAGGTCCAATCAATGAGGGAACA
This sequence comes from Aureobasidium sp. M94-06E, assembly GCA_037040395.1. Classification (NCBI taxonomy): domain Eukaryota; kingdom Fungi; phylum Ascomycota; class Dothideomycetes; order Dothideales; family Saccotheciaceae; genus Aureobasidium; species Aureobasidium sp. M94-06E. The sequence continues at coordinate 637,817 of JAXQGV010000172.1, read as the reverse complement.
TGGTCTGCAGCTGTGGACCGAGACAGCAACCAAAGGTCTACCAACGGTTCATGGTTTCATAATCCGCTCCGCAGGAGCAATACATATCGATCAAAGACGTCCCGAGCACCCTCTGAGGTGACCGACTCTTCTGTCGGTACAATGAACACTGCCTTTTCTGCCTTGCGCCGGTTCAATGGTAACAGCCGACTCTTCAACATTGCTAAGAGCACCATCACATCCCGTCAAGGGAGTCGGACTGGCACAAGCGATTCACTTTCTTCCGGAGCATCAACGCCAGTTATCTATGATCCATCGCAAGGAGCACCGCTTGGTATCACAAATACCAAAATCCGGTTGTATATACGTGAATCACAAAACAAGTGGAGAGACATGGGCTCAGCTCGGTTGTCAATACTGCTTCCTCCACGGCCATCTTCCGGAGTTCCACCAAGCCCCCGCTCCGTTGGTTTGGAGAAACGTGTCCTGATTAGTGGTAAAACTAGAGGTGAAACACTGCTGGACGTTACTCTAGGCGAAAGTTGCTTCGAAAGAGTCGCCAGGACAGGCATCGCAGTCAGTGTCTGGGAAGATAGAACCGGTCCGGTCACGTCAGGCGGCGTTCTTGCTTCAAAAGCAAATACTTTTATGATTCAGCACAAAACAGTGAGTTATGCTTTCTTTATTCATGCCCTCAAGATTTAGATACTGACCTCAGCCAGGAACGGGAATGTGCATACACTTTTGGCCTTGTTGGCAAACTAAGATACTGAGCGACAGCCTTGGTCTTATTCGCTCCTCCATTTTCCTCCTTTAATTTCTTGCTCCCTGTCTTGGGATCCACAGTTTTGAGCAATGACGAACGCTCAAGATGTGTTGCTGTGGTTTCTCTGACATCTTGCTTATTGTGGTTCTTCTGTTTTGAAACTTGATATCCCACGAGCGTTGTAATTGTTTTAATCCTTGTTCTTTTCGTTGGTAGATACATGATTACGCAAACCTCTTCATCTGGTGGTTGTTCAGTTTCACCAATCTTATTTGACCATTTTCACAATCCATTGAGTCTCGCCTGGCGCTTCTCAAAGCACTTTGACGTAGCGCTTCCCGGAAGTATCCTCACTCGGTGTATCACTGAACAATCACTAGGAAGTGCTGCAAGTGAAACTGGAGTCATCAATGACTCGAGCTCAGCAAACATAAATAAGTGGTCCGTACACACTCCGAGAAACAACCTGATCTTGTAGATCTATATCTTCGACCTACCTATTTCATTAACACACATCCAATCATGGCTTCGTGGCTGCGCAGTAAGGCACAAAGGTTCGAAGGCTTCTTAGATGCTCGCACAAAGTGTAGGTCCCACGATCTCTCGAAGGATTTTTTTTTGTGAACAGAGGTCTTAACAATGACGTAGCGCCGGACAACGGAACATCACCAGCACCACCAGCTGTCAAAGCAGCGAGAGAAACCGGAATACCAACACCCCAGAATCCGACACTCCTGCAATCATTTGAATGGCACACTCCCGGCGGACACTGGAGTCGCCTTGCAGACAGCGTATCGGGCTTGGCTGACATCGGAATCACTTCACTCTGGCTTCCACCAGGCTGCAAAGCCAACAACCCACATGGCAACGGCTATGACTGTTATGACATTTGGGATCTTGGGGAGTTTGACCAGAAATGGACACGCGCAACCAAATGGGGATCTAGGGAAGAGTTGAACGAACTGATCGCAAAGGCCAAGAGCCTTGGAGTCCTGATCATCTGGGATGCTGTCCTGAACCACAAAACAGCTGGAGATGCCAAAGACGAGTGTTGGGCTGTTGAGGTCGACGCAGAAGGCACGTATAGTCGTAGCCCTTGCTATTGAAACGTCAGACTGACCGTACACTTGCAGACCGCACGATTGAGAAGACTGCACCAAGGAAGATCGAATCCTGGACCCACTTCTACTTCCCTGGTCGCGGAGACCGCTACAGCAGTCTCAAATGGCACTGGCAACACTTCAACGGCACAGACTGGGATCAGCGAACTCAGAAGAATGCTGTCTACAAGATTGTGGATCCTCCAGAGACGCTTCCGCGTCCTGGAGCAGCTGTGGATCCAGCCTGGCGCAAGAAGGATTGGGCCACCGACGTCGATGATTTCAAAGTTAACGGAGATTATCTTATGTTCTCAAACATTGATTACTCTAACGCCGAAGTCAGAGAGGATGTGCAGAGATGGGGACAATGGATGGTCAATGAAGTCGGCGTGGACGGCTTCAGATTGGACGCTGTGCCTCACATCAGCTGGATGTTCACCCGAGAATGGATCCATATCGCAAAGGAAGCCGCCAAGCGCCAGGATCGAGAGCTCTTCGTCATGGGCGAATTCTACAATGGTAAAGTCGCAAAGATCCTGCAATGGATGGACAGAATGAACAACGGAGTGTACGCTTACGACATTCCACTGCTGAGCAACTTCGCAAGAATCTCCATGGCAAAGAGCAAGCTCGATGTCGACTTGAGAAAGGTCTTTAAGAACACCTTGATCCAACACCGACCCGGCAATGCAGTAGTATGTGGTTTTCTGTCTCCAGTATTTCACAATCGCTAACAAACATACGCAGACTCTCGTAACCAGCCACGATACTCAGCCTGGTCAAACCGTGGAAACTCCTGTTGCACCTTATTTCAAGTCTCTGGCTTATGCAATCATGCTCCTTCGTCGTGAAGGGCTGCCTTGTGTTTTCTGGGGTGACGTTTATGGTATCAAGGGTCCTCACGCCTCGCCAGCAGCCTGCGAAGGCAAGCTGCCGACTCTTGTCCTCAGCCGCAAACTTTTTGCCTACGGCGAGCAGACCGATTATCTCGAAAGTAGAACTTCGATTGGATGGGTCCGCCATGGTACTTGGGACAGAGCTGATGGTTGCGTCGTGATCATGAGCATCGGGGGTGCTGCTAAGAACAGCATGTTTGTTGGTCCTGACAAAGCTGGCCAGATTTGGAGTGACGTCCTGGAAAATTCTCAACACATGGTCACCATCGATGACAGAGGCTACGGCGTCTTCAGATGCACTGAGAAGAGCGTCAGTGTCTATGTCCGCAAGGACGCACCTGGCAAAGCAGAGTTCGGAGCTTGCCATCCTGCAAAGTTTACCATGCAATGATGCACTGCCTATTTGGTCCACCTGAGCGTCGAGAGGGAAGTGAAGCAGAACTTGTACACTAGATACGACCAAGGAACCATTGACAATGAAACTTGAAAATACACCCTTCCCATATGCTAGCATTTAACAAATGCGAGTATAAAAATGCACAATAGTTTTCGAGAGCAATGTGGTATCCATTGAGATGCAGCTCACTCTTGGGCTCTCTCAGGTCACATCCCCAGCCTGAGAGCATTTATGACTTTTTATGGCTCAAAAATGGCTCTACTCCTATGGAGAGACAGAAAATCACATGAATTTGTGTGGTGACCTGCAGTCCACGCGCTATGTGAAGACATACAACCACTGCTTCGTCCTACAACACATATTAGCATATTCACTAAATGGTCGTTCAAATGATGGTCGAGCAAAAGTGAAGTTATGCCAAGACACGGTTTTGCGCGCGATTAGCTCGGGCTTGGCGGCTCGCACAGTGCGTCGTCGCTTCCCACAAACATTTTCGACTCCGCACACCTTTGATTTGGTTGTATTCGCGCCGTCAACAGTAACATCGCTCATCAACCGCCACGATGTCGCTCGTCTCCGGAGAAAAGTCGAACTTCCAGTTCATTCTGCGTCTGCTCAACACCAACGTACGCATTCCCACGATCCGCCCAATATTGCGCACCTTTCAATACGCAAAATTGCCTCCTCCCATACCCAGACACGCAAAGCCACAGACGCACGCATCGCCAGACGAGAAGAGAACACCAGTGTTGACGTGTTATTTTACAGGTTGATGGCAAGCAGAAGGTCATGTACGCCTTGACCAAGATCAAGGGTGTCGGTCGCCGCTACTCCAACTTGGTCTGCAAGAAGGCCGATGTCGATCTCAGCAAGCGGTACGCATTTGGCCCTTGGACACACAGCAGAGAGAATACTTGGATCTAATACGAACAAAACAGCGCTGGTGAACTCACCTCGGAAGAGCTCGAGCGCATTGTCACCATCATCCAGAACCCCACCCAGTACAAGATCCCCTCGTGGTTCCTCAACAGACAGCGCGACATTGTCGACGGCAAGGACTTCCAGATCCTCGCCAACGGTGTCGACTCCAAGCTCCGTGAGGACCTTGAGAGACTGAAGAAGATCCGTGCCCACAGAGGTCTCCGCCACTACTGGGGCCTCCGCGTCCGTGGTCAGCACTCCAAGACCACCGGCCGCCGTGGTCGCACCGTCGGTGTCAGCAAGAAGAAGTAAACGACTCGCTTTCTACAACATTTTCCCGGAACGATATTGGGGCGTGTGGTGGTGCAGCGTTGTACAGCCGAATCAAAAATACCAAAGCAGTCTGCTCTCGGCTTTCTTCATGGATATGGCGCAAGACTATGGTCGTTGTTGTGGTCCGCTCTCAATGACGTTGTGCTGGTGAAGAAAATAAAAACCTTTTCTTTTCTCGTTGACAAACACAATGCTTTTTTGCCGTCCCGGTATCATCTTACGGAATGAGAATCCTTGTAGAGTGAATGACGATATGAGACGGTCTAAAAACATATCTCACAAGCCCCCGCAACACAAAATACATGGTGAACATAACTCAACGTTACAGAAAATATATGTACAAGGCAAGAATGAAGCACTTTTGATGTATACAAAACTCCTGGGGTATGTTCGCTGTAAAAAGCAATAAAAGCAAGACCAGACATGTCGAGCGACACACTAGTCGCCCTCGTTCATGACAGCCATATCCAGAACCTCAGCTCTGGCTCTGCCCTTGGTCTGTCCACTGACAAACTCGCTCAGAGGCTTGAAGCTACCTGGCTCCACGAAGCCAACGACTTCCCATTCTTCACCCATCATGTCTTGACTTTCGACTTGCTCGATGTAGCCCAGTATCCTGTCTTTGACAGTACCCTTTGCCTGTGCTTCGCCCTCGGCCTCATCGCCGGGTTTGGGTGCACTCTTGACTGCCTGTTTCAGCACCGAAGTAGGGCAAGTGATTCTCAGTCTCATTCTTGCACGGGCGCATGGAATGGGTTGGTGTGCAATCAAAGCCTTCATCGCATTCAGTGCTTGAGATTTGGCATCGCGAGTGGTCACGACACCGGTCCACATGGGCTTGGATTTGTGTTCAGCATGACTTTCGCCTTCTACAGGAGTTGCGGTGCCACTCGCGTTGGGTGTGGTTGTATCCTTTCCGCTTTGACTGCTGAGTTGGTCGAGCGCTTTCTCAATCATGCCAGTAGTGTAGACGCGCTTGCTCTTGGGATCGACCAGCTTGCCCGCGACGATGTCAATGACCTCGGCATGGACTCTTTCCAGCTGGGCGTGTCGCTCCTTCTCGCCGACCTGCAGTTCGCCCTTGTTCAAGATCTCCAGAATGATGTCGTTCAAGGGCATTTTGCCAAAGGCCTTTTGCAAGTCTGCTGAGGGAGCAGCCTGGCCTTTGGAGACGTTAAGAAAGACATTTGGGATTTGGAGAACATTGTCAAGATCGGTTTCGACACCAGAACGCCATTCGAGGACTTTGTTCTTGTAGCATGCGACTTCGAAACGCTTCTTGCCTAGGAAGAATGAGTTGTATACTCATGGCAGGGACACTGAAACCATACGCGGAATGTGCGCATGGGAGAATGCAACATACCCTTCTTCATACGGACAAGAGAGACATTTGTAAGTCTGATCTGGTTTGACGGCTTCGCATAACTGTCAGCATGCCAGAGATGTTTGAGTATGAGATGAGGTAAGGGATACCTGGTTGATCTGAGCCGAAGGCATTCTGATAGTTTGACGATATCCGATGCAATATTGAAAAAAGGCTGGAGACCAAGTTCGGCATGCAAAAGCTGCTAAAGCCGTTCGCGCCTGGCGAAAACGTCGTCATGGCAGCGCCGGGGAAAGCAGATAAGCTCACACGACTCGCAAGGGAACATGCTACCGCCCGTAGGTCGCTCTCATAACCGGCGCCCACTCTAATCTGCATCTATGTCGCCAGGATAATTATCGTAAATGATCAGGTACGACAGATACAAGTCTGATTGAACGTCTTCCCTGTTCACATACTTGGACTCTACTGCGAATGCTTCCTCGCTGCCACGGGCAAATCCTCCAGATCTAGTCTCGTATCAGCAGCAGTCGTACGTTGGTTAGGACAAGGGCGAGCGTCTGGTAGCACATTCGTCACATCCTTGCCAGATTGGGCAGGCGGGCGTATCAGGAACCGTGCATGCTTCGCATGACCTTGATGCTCCCCACACATGGTGTTAGGCTGCCTCTTTCCCTTTCCTCTTCTTCCCTCATCCACTCTACCTTGATAAACTCGAGGTCCGCTTCTTGTCCGTCATCCTCGTTGTTCATCAATTGCTTCACCTCGTGCTGCATTCATAGCAAGCACCTTATACTATAATCAGCCACACAGCCATCACACGAGTCTGTTTGCGCCGCCATGAAGGTCGCCGCATACGCCTCTCTGATCGGGGCCGCCACGGCTGCCGTCACCCCCGGCCAGTCCATTCTCAAAGCTCCTAAGCAGGCTTCAGAGGCATGGTCCAAGCCTCTGCACAATCTGCAAGAGTCTCTCAAGTCTTTGACTGGCGAGGCCCGCCAGATCTGGGATGAGGTCGCTCTCATGTTCCCCGAGGCAATGGACCAGACCAGCTTCTTCTCTCTGCCCAAGCCTCACTCGCGCAAGCATGACAACGAGTGGGACCACATCATGAAGGGTGCCGACATCCAGAGCGTCTGGGTTGAGAATGCCCAGGGCCAGAAGGAAAGAGAGATCGAAGGCAAGCTCGAGAACTACAGCCTGAGAACCAAGAAGGTTGACCCCAGCCACCTCGGCGTCGACAAGGTCAAGCAATACAGTGGCTATCTCGACGATGACGAGGACGACAAGCACTTGTTCTACTGTAAGTGGCGACCTTTCTCCTGCTCTCTCTAGCATCGACTAACGTACTGTACAGGGTTCTTCGAGTCCCGCAACGACCCCAAGAACGACCCCGTCATTCTTTGGCTCAACGGTGGCCCTGGCTGCTCCTCTTTGACCGGTCTGTTCATGGAGCTTGGCCCTTCGTCCATCAACAAGGATGGTAGCCTCAAGTACAACCCTTCGTCTTGGAACGCTAACGCCTCGGTCATCTTCCTTGACCAGCCCGTCAACGTCGGCTACTCATACAGTGGCAGCTCTGTCACTAACACTGTTGCTGCCGGCAAGGACGTCTACGCTCTCCTGACCCTCTTCTTCAAGCAGTTCCCCGAATACGCCACACAGCCTTTCCACATCTCTGGCGAGTCTTACGCTGGCCACTACATCCCCGTCTTTGCTTCTGAGATCCTCTCTCACAAGAAGCGCAACATCAACCTTCAGTCTATCCTCATCGGTAACGGTCTCACCGATGGCTTGACCCAGTACCCTGAATACCGTCCCATGGCTTGCGGTGAGGGTGGTTCTCCTGCTGTCCTTGATCCTCAACAGTGCCAGGCTATGGACAATGCTTTGCCGCGCTGCTTGAGCTTGATTCAGAGCTGCTACGACAGCGAGAGCGTCTGGTCTTGTGTTCCTGCCTCCATCTACTGCAACAACGCCATGATCGGTCCTTACCAGAAGACTGGCCGCAACCCTTACGACATCACCAAGAAGTGCGGCAGCAACAGCCTTTGCTACGATGAGCTTGATTGGATCAGCGAGTACCTCAACAGACCCGAGGTCATGAAGGCTCTCGGCGCTGAGGTCAGCAAGTACGACTCTTGCAACTTTGACATCAACAGAAACTTCCTCTTTGCCGGTGATTGGATGCAGCCCTTCCACCGTCTCGTCCCTGGTATCCTCAAGGAGATTCCTGTCCTGATTTACGCTGGTTCTCTGGACTACATCTGTTCGTCCTCCACTTTCCTTCGCTTTGACGTGCTCAAATAGCTAACATATTTACAGGCAACTGGCTCGGAAACCAAGCCTGGACCGAAGCCCTTGAGTGGCCCGGTCACAAGGACTTCAAGAAGACTCCTCTCGAGGACTATGTTCTCTCGGACGGCACCACCGCTGGAGCCGTCAAGAGCAGCGGAAACTTCACCTTCATGAGGATCGATGGTGGTGGCCACATGGTTCCTTACGACCAGCCTGTTGCATCTCTTGAGATGGTCAACCGCTGGGTCGCCGGAGAGTGGCTCGCTTAAGCAAAGATTGGCTCGTTACCTTTCGACATTGCATCATTGTTCTTCTTAAGAGGTGTATATCATATCGCCTGCTCACTATTGCAGGCTCACATTTCCTATGTACAACCAATAGCATTGTAATCAACACAAATGGCTTTCTCTTTGTGTTTTCTGTCTTGGGAAGAAGTCTATTTCCAAAAGTCGTAAGCTGCATTGAAACTGGTGCACCTCGGCTATCGCATATGAATTGGTTTCATAGAGAGTATGCCATCCCAGGGTATATCCGTGGCCACGATTCTGATCCGTATGATTCAGTCTTTAGCACACAGGCAGGGGTATGTGACGATCGAGGATGTCAATGACGTGAGTTGGACGAGCAGCCACCCGCACGATTAATTAACGATTTTTCCCAGAGAGTGCAGTTTGCGTTCTCTCAACCTTTCTTCTGTGACTACGATACTGCGAAATTGTGTTACAATCATGTCTCATCTTCCCAAATTACAAAACATTGTTGTCGTTGGCGGTTCGCTGGCTGGACTGATGCACGCCTTGGCTATCATCGTCCACTGTCCTTCAGCTAAGGTCACCATCCTGGAAAGATCGCCATCCGCTCTTCTACACAACCAGGGCGCTGGTGTAGTTGCTGGATCTGATACACAAGCTTTCTTTTCCCGCTATGTATGTCCTGGGCACGACTTTGCGGTTTCGAGCAAGCAAAGACAATACCTTGATCGCAAGGGTGATGTCATTCAAGGAAGTGCTGAGAGGAGAGAGCAAAGAATGACAAGCTGGGACACTCTCTACCGCTATCTGAGATGGAGGGTGGATGGTATGAATATCAAGGACTATATCTCTGATTCGGACCTCAAGAAACTGGAAGCCAGACTTTCTGGCCTCGGTCATGGAAAAGCAAATTACCAATACGGCTGTAAAGTCAGATCTGTCGAAGACCTAGGATCCTCGGGGGGTGTGCGTGTACGTTGGTTGAACAAGTCTGAGAAAGAGGAGGAAATGACTGCAGATCTGGTGCTAGCCGCCGATGGAGCGAGCTCATCAGTACGCAGAACGTTGCTCCAAACCGTGGAACGAACATATGCTGGCTACGTCGCCCTTCGAGGCACGGTCCCTGAAGGTGATCTCTCCGAATCTGCTGCGAGAGCCTTCGTCGAAAAGTTCACGTTTTACCACGCTGATGGCACCCAGATCCTGGCCTATGTGATCCCGGGAGAAAACGGCGCGCTGGAGTCTGGCAAAAGACTGATGAACTGGGTTTGGTATAGGAACTTCAAGGAAGGTAGTGATGAATTGGTAGATCTGATGACAGGAAAAGACCAGTCACGTCATCACATTACCCTGCCTCCTGATCAAATGAGGGTCGAGGTCTGGACAAAACAGAAGCAAGCTGCTAAAGATATTCTGCCGCCTCAGTTCGCTGAACTGGTCAACAGAACGGAACATCCCTTCGTCCAAGCTATCACTGACAATGTCTCACCGAAGAACTCGTTCTTTGATGGGAAGCTATTATTGGTTGGGGATGGTCTGGCTGGTTTCCGTCCACACACGGCTGCATCGACTAGCCAGGCTGCTTTCGATGCGTTGACTTTGGGCGAATTTCTCGAAGGCAAGATTGATCGAGATCAGTACAACAGCAGAGTTCTGCAGTATGCTGCGGAGACCCAGAGGCATGGCGTCCAACTCGGTGAGAGGAGTCAGTTCGGCAGGCATCCTCTTGCTTCCTATTGAGGGCTATCTCAATGGCTAGACTCATGTTCGAGTCGCGACTGTGAACTTTCGTAGCTTATAACAATCCTTATACCTCGAGATGGAGAAGAGATCGCTTGTGAGATTGTGAAGGTCCCTAGCAGCATACAAGAAGGTTGCGGTTAATGTCTCAAGGTGGGTCTCAACTTGTGTGATGGGTGCTGCCATATACTACCTATACAGATGCATAATACTTTCGAGTATGAGCAGCAAGCTCGGAGAGCAGCGCCGGAGAGTGTTGACGGGCCTCATTTGCTAGATCTCGCTTTCAACCCAAGGTTACTTCGGATATAGTGAAGAGAGTATGATATTTTGACGTACAGCAGCGAACAATAAGCATGGCAATTATCACGATCGCTGTTGAGATGCAAGGCAAGGTTGCTCAAGGTGTGACCCTGCTCTGACGATCGCAGCATCATTTCCTCTGCTCACGGTCCCATAGACAGCCAAATAAGACCTAAAGTAGATCGCATACATGCTTATATATTTCCAGAAGGATAGAACTTAGAAGTGTAGACAATGTCCGTTCAGTCCACTCAGACATTGATCGTTGATCAAATCCTTGTAACACGAGATCCGACTGACATCACGATGATCCGAGACATATATTACCCTTCTTGCTCGCAGAGACTGCGACCCAGCTACATTTCCCACCTGCCAACTTACACCGATCGTCCTGGAATTGCTTTGATCACTTAACATAAGAAATACCACCTCATACATTATGTCTGACATGAATGCCATCGTCGTGGAGAAGTACGGAGGAATCGAGAACCTTGTGCACAAGCGTGTGCCGAAACCCACGAAGTTGAATGAGTATGATGTACTCGTGCGGTGAGTGCCATATCTATCGTGTCTGCACTTGAACGAGCACAGGAGCTGACTTGCACAGAGTGAAAGCTGCCAGTGTTAATCCAATCGACATGAAGGTAAGGGCAGGAGTCTATGATGATTATGCCGGTAAGTATTGCAGTATCTAACGCTACTCAGATGGACCCACAATCCTAACATTGTTGACACAGACTATTACGATCATGTACCGAAGCCCAAAGCAGGCGAAGGCGGCTACCAGATCATCGGATTTGATGGAGCTGGTGTGATCGAACAAGTCGGTTCGAAAGTCAAGGACTTTTCTGCTGGCGATGCGATCTACTATTCAGGCTCACCCATACGACAAGGCTCCAATGCAGAATTTCAGCTTGTTGACTCCCGGTCCGTTGCCACGAAACCCAAGAACCTTAACTTCATCGAGGCTGCGGCATTGCCCCTAACCTGGATAACCGCATATGAAGCTCTGGTTGAACGAATGGAGATCAAAAAAGGCGAAAAAGCTGGTCTCCTGATCATCAATGGTTCTGGAGGCGTGGGGTCGGTCGCGAGCCAGATCGCTAGAACAGTCCTTGATTTGCCCGTGGTCGTTACCACGACATCGCGATCCGAAACCACCGAGTTCTCAAAGTCCATGGGAGCTACGCACACGGTGAACCATCGTGAGGATCTGCCACCACAGATTGAGAAGTTGGGGCTAGAGGTACCGATCAAGTACATCTTCATCACCCACTCGACAACTCCTTATATCGAGCCGGCGGCAAAGATCTGTGCTCCATTTGGCAAGGTCTGCTCAATTGTTCAAGCCAAGGACATCCAAATGTATGGCACAGAGTTTATGGCCAAATCTCTAAGTTTTGTTTGGGAGCTGCTGGGCACAAAGCCCTGGTACGGAGTGGATATGAGTTCCCACGGTAAGATACTGGAAGAGCTCAGGCAATTGGTCGAAGACGGAAAGGTCAAGACTCATCTGCAGCAGAGCTTCAGACTGGATCTAGAAGGGTTGAGGAAGGCGCACGAAGCTATTGAGAGTGGAGGCTCCATGGGCAAGAATGGCTTGAGTGTTGACTTTGGCGAAGGAGGTACTCCTTTTACATAGATGAAAGCACCTTAGCTGCCATCGTCATCTTCGCTTGATTCTTCCTCTTCGAAAGGCATGAAAGGTGCTCGCTTGACACACTTCGTATCTGCAGTTGAATTGTTCTCGGCTCTGCTAGAAGTTTCGCGAATTCCTTCTTGAGTTGGAACAGGCTCACCCTTTGAAACTGTGCTTTCTGAAGCAGCAGCATTGGGGTCCTTTCCTATACTCTTAGCTTGAATGGGCTCAGGAGACTCGGGACCAGGGCTTGCGTCTTTCAGACTATTCTGCTTTTCTGCTTCGTCAATCTTCTTCAGAAGAAACGCGACAGTGCTGTCTCGTGCTTTGTCAAACTGCCGGAGGCGCTCAAGAGGCATGCTGCCATAATCAGGTGCCGGTATAGGAGGCCTTGAGGGGGCATTCTGTGCTGCTTGCGGTTGTGCTTGTTTTGTCTTCTCCTCTAGAAGTCTTCTCAATACCAGAATGTTCTGATCCCGATCCGCTAGTTCGACCATCAAACTAGCCCTTTCCATGTCTTCGTCCTCGACTCGCCTGCGCTTCTGGCCTTCGCTGTCTTCATTTTGCCGCCAGGCCCGGATTGCGTCCCTAGCAGAGTTCTCAATGTGGGCAAATCGGATGGGCCCCAACATAACGCCACCGTAATAGCGAGCAACGACAAGAGCACCCTCCACGCGCATTTCCTCAATGACTTTGAGTACGTGACGGCCTCCATATCGCTCGCCGTCGTCATCTGTACCAGTCTCGAGAGTACGCACATTGCCCACCAAAGTTTTCTGCGCCGAAGGTCTTCGCCATGCTAGAATACGGTGAGAGGCGTCTTTGAGACGATCCATATTCTGAAGCTCCTTTGCTGGCATGGTTGGAGAGAAGAAGGCCTGGAATTGAGATGCACGATCGTCGATTACTTCAGAGACCCAGAAGTCGTGTTCCAGATCTCCCGAAGCATCCTTGCTAGGAGAAGGGCTTCTGGGACGTTTTGCCATCGCGAAGGAAGTGGTGCTGCTCTTCGCGTGGACTTCAAAGGTGGTCGTTGGTTCCGTGTTGGACATATATAGGAAGACGCGTGCCAAGCCGTTCCAAACAACAGGGAAGCCGACGTTGAATCAGTCGCCTACCTTGTAGCCTACTTGACCTGTAGTGGCTTCCCCTGGTCCTTTCTCTGTGCAAAGTAATCTCTCTTCACCCGTGAGCTATATTGTTTGACCATTCATATATATTCTAGCAAATGCACCTAGGCGCAGGGAATGTCAATACTCCCGGAATCTTTTTTTCAATTAAGATACGCTTCATGAACAAAGTAACCTGCCATCTATCCAACATTTCCACGCTTGCCACCACGCTTTTGCCGATCAATGTGACCTCTCAAGATCTTTCTATGTTCGACCAAACTTCTCTTGCCCTTCCTCTTGGCCTTTCCTAGAGTCATGAGGAAGTTTTTCTTGCGAGCCTTCTCTTTGTTGGTTGTACTCTTGCCCTCAGATTCCTTCTTCTCCTTGCGCTTGGCCGTGGTAGACATGTGCTTCTCATCACGATCTCCCTTCGCCATTGCAATCTTCTCCTCCTTGGTCGTGCGCGAAGACAGCGCCGCAAGACCCTCAATCTCAGCAGCTGTAAGGGGGTCGTCGGCGTGACGTCCCGAGCCACTCTGCTGTTGACGTCTTTGTGAAGGCATATGTTTGGCCACGGCTGCACTCGTTCGAAGCTCCTGTAACTTGGCAAGATCTGCAGGTGTGAGGATACGGGTCGTGGCCAATTTGGAGAACTCGGCAACGGGATCTTTGGGTGTGTCTTCAGTGTCCTTGGGTGCATCGGCGTTCGTCTTTTGCTTCTTTGCCTTTGGCTTTTTGTCTTCATCCTCACTGTCGCTAATGTTGATGTCTTCGCCATCGCTTTCGACATTGATCCAGCCTTCTTCATCTGAATCATCGTCTTCCTCGAGATCCCACTTGCTCCAGCCTGCTTCTTCGTCTTCTTCCTCGTCGTCTTCGTCTGCATCGGAAGCATCAGGATCAAGACCCTTCTCGATGCGTCTTTTCCTTCTTTCTTCTGCCTTCCATTCTTCGAGCAATTCCAGGCCCTCAATGCCACCGACTTCGACTTGTCCGAATTTCCTATCCTTGAGAGTACCCTTTTGTATGCCTATTGAAGCATCCTTTCCTCTGTCTCTTCTACGCAACATCTCTGGGCCAACTTCGCGGTACAGACTCAGTAGACCCTTTGCGGCCATCATGACGCCCTTGTCCTTGCTCTTTCTGTATTCGACAAGATCCTGGAGGAGAGTTTCGTTCATGGCAAGAGGCTGTCTGACACAGATTTCTCTGATCGCGTTCAAACCAGCTGACGCGACTTCAGAAGCAGCAGCTTCAGAGACAAACTCGTTGGCGATCTTTTGGACAAGGGGCTCAAGGGCGTCCGGAGGAACGAGGTTGTGCGTTGACTGAGCGAGCGATGCAAGGAAGGAAGTGACCTGAGGTTGCTTAGGGGTGAGATACTTGATGAAGTAGGAGTAGAGGGGGATCAGAGTTAGTGTATGCAGACCGACAAGACGCGAAACAAGCTGCAAAACAACCAGCTTCTGGTCGAGCTTGAGTTTGGCCTTGGGTGCCTGAGTGTTGAGATGTTGGTGGAACAACTTCTCAGCAAAGCCCTGAGGGTCGTGCAGGAGGTGTAGGGCAGAGAAGTTGAGAGGGTGTGGAGCCTTCTTCTTCTTCTCCTTGCGTCTGACGGTGGCGGCGGCTCTCTTCAGTTCGTTGGCCTTCTTCTTTGTCTTCTTATTGATACCAGCCTGGTGGCGCAACTTGCCCATGTCGATGTTGTCTTCGTCGTCGCTGTCCTCCTCTGCCTTCTCCTCGCGCTCCTTGTCTCCACCCAAGAAGAAATGCACACCTCCAGTGACGACCTTTTCGTGTTGCGAGAGGGCAGCCTCTTTCATGATCTCAACAGCCTTCGCATCTGTCCAGATTTGCCTAGCCCACATCTCACGAGTGATTCGCACAGCCCAGACGCCCTTAGCTGAAGTGGGATCGGAAGTGAGCAAGTTGTAGAGAACAGTCTGGATGGTACGGTTGAGCTTGTGGTTGGTTGCCTTGGAGTTCGAAGTGCGGAGGTCGGAGATGATCTTGGTGAACAAGAGGGTACGGAGAGCTTTGCTAGGGGTATCGACCAGCAGAGGGAAGAGAGCGTTGAGCAGCCTACAAGGCGTGAGTCCCGGCAGAAAGCATGGGTAGGTAGTTGAGAACTTACACTGCAGAGTCGATGATTTCCTTCTTGCGCAGCAAGACCAAGCTACCAACGACCTTGTCGCGCAGTTCAGGTTCCAACTCGGCATGGTGCAGGCGGAGAAGGGCCATGAGATCGGTAGGGAAGTCGGCGGTGAGTTTGGGATAGCAATCGGCGCAGTGGGCAACGAAGTCGATCAGCTCTCGGAGACTGACCAGGCCTTGAGAGTCGGTCGAGCTAGGAGCCTGCATGAAGAGTTGCAGGAAGGCCTGGTATTGACTGAACTGGTTATTGAAGTCATCCTTGTACGATCTGGCGCAGCGTTAGACAGGACGGCGTCGCCTTGGGTTAATCTGGCAACCTACGCCGGGTCTCGTCGGACCTTGTACTGTAGATTGGGCAGGTCTGCGTCGACCTTTTCGAGCGCTCCGACCTTGCGCTTGACCATCTTGTACGATACTCAGCTATGTCGTCGTCGTCGAACGCTGTGTATGTGCCTGTGTCTGCAAACTCCCGAACATTTTCTGACTGCCGGGCGGTGAAATTCCCCACAATGTCAAACTTTATTGCTCCCGTCGCATCTCGCCAGACTTGGCATCTTCTGCCTGCCTCCACTTCACAAGTGAGCGTATGTGTATCGTGCATGCATCGAAGTATAGACGGTCATTTCATGTCGCCTATCTTCAGGTCTCTACACCGTAACTGATCTGCGAGCTACCCGCTCTTTCACTCTCTTCAACTCCTCCACGCTTGCCAATCCTTTGTTGCTGGCCTCAATCTCATCTGCCACGTCCTCGTAATGTCCAAGCAATTGTAATTCGAACCTTCCCAGTACGTCTTCGTTCAATACTCGGCCTCTAGGCACAAGTTTGTCCTTGCCGGTCCATTCCCACCACGGAGCTCTTATCGAACTTCCTGCCTCACCTGTTGTAAGCTTGGAGTTGATCGAGAACTCGTTATGATGCTTGTGTCCGTCGTGGAGCCTCCACCAAATCAGCGCTTCTGGCTTGTACAGGAGTTTGCCTTCCCGGCCGAGCAGTATCTGCAGCCATCGCACAAGATTTGACCACCTGTTGGGCTTCGGCTCTGAAGCAGATCCTCCGAGATCCATGCGCGCTCTAACTGAAGCATGGATAAATTCCTGCGTGTCTCTCATGAGCACCCCGCCACGCTTTTGTATGCCTGTCAAAGGATTTGTCACTCTGTACCGACCAGGTGTCCGGATCAATCGCCCTGCTAGACTCTGTGGGAACGTAAACGAGTTGTAAATCGTGCCCAAGGACCAGCCTCGTACAGGCGGATTACTCTCATACCAGACCTTGTTCAGCGCTTGTTGAGTGTCCAGGTAGTCGTCGTAGAACTCGATCCAATCTTTCTTATCCAGCGGCATATCGGTAGAGTCCTGTGCGCCTCCAGAAAGCTGATCCATCATCCATGCTAGCGTTATATCAGCTGTAGCTGTATCATCATACGAACCACCAACGTTCGAGTGTGCTCCAGGGAACCAGGTTTGTTTTAAATACTTTGCTATAAGTCAGCAGGGCTAATGTGTTAGAACGCCGAAGTTGACTGACTGTATGACTACCCTCAGGCTTCTCCCACACGGCAGGTGAAAAAGGCGCTCGATGTTCATCCAACGCCAGAGCTTGAAATGCATTTTCAATGTTGTCAGAGAGCTTTGTGTCGAGCCATTTGTATTCATGTAAGAACCCAGGTAGCCCAAAATGTTTCTGGAACCACGGATTAACTGGTATACCTAGGGCACCTAAGTTCCATGGTCAGAATATCCGTTTGCAACATACTAGAGTCCGTCTTACCAACTGTTTCCCACACACCAATCGCCCTGATCGGCACATCGCGTTGCTCGTTCTCCCGAATCGGAACGACATGTGTTAGTCCAAAACTCCGAAGCACTTCAAACAAGTCAGGTCTGGTAATGACAACATAGAAGCTTTTCGCTTACTGGCACGGTACTCATTCAGATACTCGTAAACCCTTGCTGGGTCGTTTGATGGGGTTTGAGGCATGCTCTTCCTGCCTGGATCCAGTGGATCACGATAGTGTTCCCAGAAAGAAGATCCCTTCGAGTCCGGATTGCCTGCGTTCTCCCAATCGAGAAAGATCTCGTAAAAGAAGGGCAGGCCTGTCTTGTTCAGCAAACCAAGGTTTCCAATCAGTCCGCCTAGACTTCTTGCCGTAAAGCTGCCTCGGGAGAAGCCAATCAGGAAGATCGAGTCACCAGGCGAGTAATTGTTCGCAAGGAAGTAGTAAGCCTCTCGAATATGCTCGGAAAGGCCTAATCCGGTGCCTCCACCTAATAGTCGGTCACGAAGCCCAAGCCCCGTTCCAATCCCTGCCTGATAATAGACAATTTGAGCATGGTGCTCGCTATCCTCGGGCTTGATCGCTCTCGAGATTCTGGTAACGTTGGAAGGTGTTTTCAAAGCCCCGTTAACCCAACCAGAGTCACTATCCTTTAAGGGCAATTAGAGCTTGTCCGAAATCAATACTTCCCGTATAGCAAGAGACGTAACGCGTGTACTGTAAAAATGCGCAATACCATGAGGAAACAGGATGATCTCCACCGAGAAGCGATAGCCTATCGGCTCTCGATGGACATGCCTCTCCTCTAAGAATATCTATGCCTTTTTATAGTGTACATTTTGCTTGTCTTAACAGGTGGAGTACGGCGCAGTTTACAGATTTTAGGACACGGGGAGGGGTATAAGTCAAAGATCGACTTACCTGCCAGGTACCTGTATTGTGTTAGTATGCATCACGGTTGATCAAGCCTTTGACTCACCATCGAGGGCACAAATGATTTTCTTCGGCTTTCGAAGGATAGCTCGACCAGCTGTAGGAGATAATACCATGGCGATGATTCTCGTGTGGTGAGTATATGCGAATCACAAGAGTATTCCACAAGATATCAACAAGATCTTTTTCGGTGATGTAGATAGCACAGGATGCTGTGGAACAATGGAGCAGAGGAGGAAAGATATTCGCGTGGTATATATGATGGCTGGTATCGGTAAAGTCACTTCAGGAGGATTATCAGGCATCCATAGCCTTGCAGGCAACGTGTTGGTTCTGCAGGTGGTTATGGTGGTCAGGCGTGGGGCCAATTTGCGGCTGAAGAATTGGCGCATACTCTGTCTTTGATGTTGACGCGCTGATTCGCCGCCTCTCTAACAACCTGCCTTCAACTTTATGCACTCCCAAACCAAACCGCTGCCCCAAAAAGCAATCATCTTCTGCGACATGCAATATCAAACAAGATGAGGCCTGGCAACAGAGCTATTCAGAGGATAAATCAATGGATTCATGCATGCCAAGCGAATGAAAAGCTCACTAACTAAGGCATATATTAAACATCATATACGCCGTAGTTCAAGCCGCCTTGCATTTTGCGTAATCGTACACTTGCAACTTGCAGGAAGTGGAGACATTCTGAATGTGTTGTAGCAGAGCTCTTCCCCTTCATGGATCTTGCGACCAGGTACTTAGTCTTACCGTGTGGCGACACTGACTCAGAGGGCCCAGATATTCTACCTAGAAGCTGAAGCCTGTCATGAATATGGTCATGATCTTTGCGCAATATCCGTAAGAAACAGGCACCATTCACTTAGAGTCGTTATTGTGTCGTGTGGGCTGGATTTGGATGTGTAGCAGTTATTGTAGCATCACCCTTCATCACCGTAAGACGTAGGTCTAGCATATTTGGAGGAGACAGAGGCGCTCACTGGCCTTGTCTGGGTTTAGCAAACAAGTATTGCGCGACCCCAAAAACGTGGAGCCAGAGCCACTTGAGACCTACGACAGGCCATTGGTTTACGTGAGGAGATTCAGCACATATCATACATGTGTCTGGAAAATAAGTCGTAGGTGAGAGTTGTGTAAATCGAAACCATGTCTCTTGTACTGGAGGTGTGAACGTGTTGGTCGAAATCCGAAAAGAGACAAAGGTGCGGCTGCGGGTCCTTGCCAAGCAATTTGATCGTGTTTGCACCAACAGCGAGCATGATCTGGCGACACTTCGAGCTATACAACCGAAGTTGACACTACAAACTCAAGTATGGCCACCATGATGTCAAGACGAATGGTAAATGAGTTCTTCCCACTCAACCATGAGACTGCAAGCTCATAATCTCGCAGTTGTCAAAGGACGAAGAAGGCGAAGAGACTGAGGTCCGCCGCGAAGACCAGGATAAAATCAATCGTTTCAGCACATTGCATCAAAAAGAAAAGCTTTTGCAAGCGGAACTCAAGACCAAAGAGGTTCTCATCAGACTTCTGTCACCAGAACCGAATGTAACAGAGTCGCTGACAGCATACTCACAGAAGGAGAAGGAGGATTTAGAAGAAGTCTCGTCAGAACTCGAGCTTGCTGATGAAGACGAGAAGGTTTCGTAAGTAACGGCAAAAAGCTGCTCATATGGAAATTACTCATGTGTCTTCTAGATACAAAATAGGAGACTCGTTCTTTCTACTACCTTTGCCCGAGGTTCAGGAGTTGCTGGCGACATCAATCGAAAAGATCGATGGAGACGTGACGGCTGTCGAAGAGAAGCTGAGCGAGCTCAGAGATGAGATGCAGCAGTTGAAGACAGCACTCTACGGACGTTTCGGCCGCAGCATCAATCTCGAGGCATAGGGGAAAGTGATGGTGCTTGTTCAAGCAGAAGAGAGCACATCGAAATTCCAGGAGGCACCCCGTGCTCGGTACATTGGCAGGGCAGGACGAATTACAACGACTTGACCAGGACGATTCAGGGGAAGAACATGAGGGCGCAGTGCATGAGATCACGACGCTGCTAGTCTGCTACAGATGGCAGA
This sequence comes from Aureobasidium sp. M94-06E, assembly GCA_037040395.1. NCBI lineage: Eukaryota > Fungi > Ascomycota > Dothideomycetes > Dothideales > Saccotheciaceae > Aureobasidium > Aureobasidium sp. M94-06E. The sequence goes on along the minus strand of JAXQGV010000172.1, from coordinate 617,812 downwards.
TTGCCGAAAATGGCACAATCTGCACGAGCCCCCGAAAGTATTGTAGCTAGGTGAAGGCGCAGCTGCTGACGCTCACAAAATAGACTTCAAGGGGGTCCATGAAACATGAGCCACTGACAACCTCTCCGTATGCCAAAGTTCGTAATGCGTATAGCTATATAAATGCACAATGCTACCTAGCAATACGAATATGACCAAAGAGAACTGATGAGAGATAGCTCTTCAGTGGGCAATATCCTATTTTCTGATAGTATTGTGCATTTTTATAGCGTGTCTTTTACTCTCTGCTATGCTCGGAGTACAGTGCCATTTGCGTCCTTTAGCACTCGGGAAGGAGGGGGGGGGGGGGGGGGGTTCCGCAAAAATCCAGTGTAGGGCTGGCTCATGTCTGCTTGCAGCCACTTGCTTTCTTTCCTTCGGCGATGCAGTATAGATGACATGCCGCAGCAGCACACGCGGCCAGCCAATGTTGCAGCTTTTTAAAGAACGTTAGCGCTGGGCTGACGCTTGATCACAATTAGAAAGAGCTCATTCACATGAGCTTTGGGATCGATCCAACGCAAACACGAGAAACTGATGAATAGCGTAAGGTATGATCGACTGCGTTTATTATCAGACTTTCACATGTAGCTACAAGAGCACACGGCTACCTATCTCCATACAGCATCTCACCTACATAGCCAGAGCCGAAAACAATAGCTTATGATGTTGCTCTCTTTCGACAAAGACTTGTGATCTCTACCGCCCGCATATTTTACTACAACAGGGCCGCAAATTGAGATAAATGATGTGGAGCAGAGACATGGGCAAGGTGGGACTTAGGCTACTTCTAGGCTGTCTTGAACGCAATTCCAACGTTCAAATATGACAACTTGACTAGGAGGACACAGGGGTTTGAAGGTTGCCTGTCATGATAATGAATTCGTGTCGATCTATGCGATACCAATGAAAGACACGAATTGCCCGTGCTTATGGCTCGAACCACAAGATTAGCTGCCTGGAGAAGGACGAGTCCTAGATGATGGCAAACAACAGCTCTCAGTGACTATGCTAATTTGGCTTCTTTCCACAGCAGCGACAAACAAAGTGTGTTTTTAGCATCAGTGGTTGATGGTTGAGCATTTGGGGTTGCAACGATCAAGCATGATGTTCAACAGAAAAGTTTTTCAGCAGACTCCTGCGCTTTTTTGATGCTCGTCTTTCTAAGAGCTAGCTGATTTTAATTCCGAAGGCAATTGAGTTTGTTGTTGACGAAAAAGCCCCTTCCGAGTGTAAGACAGTAGAGCTTGCACAGACAACCGATCAGATCAAGAGAACGCGACGCCAACCCGTCGAGAAGGAAACGTCCATCGGTGGCACGAAGTCTGACAGCAATCTCACAGGCATTGACGGAGTACATAGCCGCATCCGGCCCAGATAGTATGCGTACGAGACCAGCCTCTATGAAAGCAAGTTGAGAGTTTCCGACCAAGCCGGATATCCAGGCAGGCTCAGCAGGCAGTGACGAGCGGTCGAGCGTCACCCGTTGTCCAATTTCAACGCGGAGCAACCAGTTGAGCAAAGAATCGATTCATGGTATGAAACAACGCTTTAGAGTTGCATTGAGCGCGCGAGAAAAAAAAACGAGGCGCCTGGCAACTTGGCAAAGCGTGGAGAGAAGGGATAAGCATGTTTTTACAGGGCTGATCGAGGCCGCTGAGCCGGGTGGCTTACTAGGAGCCTAGGGCTGATCCATACGGAGTAGCCATGCCTCTGTTGGGTTCGCTGTCAGAGCCAGGTGGTCTGTGTGGCTGTGCGCAGGTGTTTCGGGAAGGGAGCCGTCATCGTTCCTCCCCTTCCCTGGTCGATTCTGCCCGGTCGCATTGCTGCTCTTCGTTTCCTTCTTCTTTCTCTCCTCAATCTCTGCTCTCCCGTCCATTTCCACCAGCAACACCCCTCGACATTGCCATCGCGCCTGATACGCTCTCATCGGCCAAACATCGTCGCAAAGACGCCAACGCCTCAATCCGCAGTCACTCGCTCACCTTATATCCGACAGGCGCTTAGGCTTGGCACTAAGGCCGCGTAATCCCACAACGTGCGCATCCGCATTACCCATAACTTCACACGCATCGCTCCTCTGCCCCCTCGCCAGTCACCAGCATCATGGCCACTGCTCAATTTGCCCAGATGGGCAGCCTCCCGCATGCCCTCAAGCCAGATCTTGATATGGAGTCGTTCTTCGACTTCAACCAGGGCACTTCTCTCAACTCTCCTCAACTCTCGGGCCCTACCCCCCGCCCTTCGATTGATGCCTCGGCCTACTACAACGCACCCTCGCCTTTCGAGGCAGACGACGCCCACATGTTTGCCGGCCCAAGCCATGAATACGATCGTTTCAAGCAGCAGACCGGCCTCCCGGTTGGTTCTGTCGCCAGTTTCTCTGCATTGAACCAGCCCGTCTCTGACACTTTCACCCCCAGCCATGCCTTTGGCGGCTTCAACTCGGGCATCGACGACATGTCCTTTGACCCCGGCTTTGGTGGTTCGTGGTCCACTGGCATTGATGTCGATGCCGACATGAACATGGACTTCAACGCCACCCAGACCATCCCTACTATCTACTACCCCCAGCCCGCACCTTCCCAGCCTCGCACTGCCGACTTTGTCGACCCGGCTTCTATTGGAAACAACGATGCTTCTCCTAGCAACGCAGGCAGAGTGTGGCCTGGTATGCACCAGCAACAGGCACAGCAGGCAGCTATGGCCAAGGCTCAGGTCCAGGCTCATGCTCAGCAGCAAAGGATGCAGTTTGAGGCCCAGCAGCAACACAGACGTCTGGCACAGCAGCAGCAAGCACAGCAACAGCAACAACAGCAGCAGCAACTCGAAGTCAAACCTAACAGAAGTCGTGCTTCTTCGTACCAGTCTGATCCCCACACTGAGGAAAGCATCTCTCGTCTGCTCAACCAGATGCGTCAAGGTAGTGCTGTACCTTCTGGAAAGGACGACTCTGCCAATGGTATGCTTCCTCATGTTGCTCGCATGCGCAAGGAAGAGGAAGACATGGATGAGGATGAACGCCTGCTCAACAGTGAAGAGGGCAAGAAGCTCAGCAGCAAAGAGAGACGTCAGCTTCGAAACAAAGTCTCTGCTCGTGCCTTCCGCTCTCGTAGAAAGGGTAAGCTTATTCACGACACCAAAGTTGAGACGCATGCTAACAAGATTTCAGAGTACATCTCACAGCTCGAAGGCGAAGTGGCCATGAAGGCACAGGAGGCCAATGACCTGAGAGTGGAGAATCGCAGTCTCCAAGAGGAGAATGGCCGCTGTCGCCGCCTCATCGAGGTTCTGCTGCGTCACCCCTCGTATGCTCCTTTCATCGAGGACATCAGCAAGGACCCCAGCATTGCTGGCCCCGTAGGCCAAGTCCAACAGGGTGCTGCTGGTTCGGTACCTTCGCAGCGTGAAGCTCCTCTTGATATGTCTTTGCTGAACCTGAACAATGGTCTTCAGGTCCCCAGCAACTTCCAGTAAGGAGTGTTCTCATGTGTTGGTGGTGGTCGGTCATGAGAGTCCACATTCGTTTTGTTGGCCATTGATGTGTGGTGGCATTCCATCTCCTTTGTCAAGTCATTCTCTCCTTAGTCATCCATGATTCACTCTATTCCCCCGCCTTGTGGAAGCGTTCTCGGGCAATGTTGGCGTTTGGCTGTTGGTTGATTCATTTCACAATGTAGATATTGCAATTCTTTATAGACTTGGAACCGGAGTTTAAGGTCATATCTGTGCCAAGTATCAAAGTCCGATGTGTCTCGGATGGTCAAGTAAACAACAACGAATGAGGTGAGGTCGGTCGTCACTTGAATTGCTTCAGCATGTGCGAAGCGGAGTGGCGGGCCGTGCTTGCTCGCAATCGACAAGAAATTTGGGCCCTCGTCATGCATCACGAATAGACCAGCGAAATAATCCAGGATTCCTTTGGCGGTGGTACAATAGCGGCTACCAATCTGGCATCTATACGAAATTCATTGTCGAGTCTGACCTCAGTAACGCGGTCGCGGCGAAGGGCACTGGCAACGAGCATACCATTGCAAATCTCGCGTTCAGACTCGACAGACACTCACAGCCAGCGCGCTTCGGAACTGGTACGAGATTTGTTCAGTAGTCACAAGACCACACCAGATCTCGCTGGACATCATCCCAAATCCGAAGAGCTTCGACTGCTGCGAGGCCTTCTGCGAACATCAGCCCGGTCACGTCTGAGTCGCACACCCAAGCTTCGAGGGCAGCGACGGGCACACCGCCTCGTTTTTCCACCCTCCACCTCTCTTGCAATACCTAAAGGACCGGGCCCGGACATCAGAAATAAGTTCCGCAGGATGCGCTCCTTCTTCCAGTTCGTCACTACGCCGACGGCCGACACACCTGGCACCACACTCCTCCTGCACTTCGACAACAAGCGTTACCTGATTGGAAACATTGCCGAGGGTACCCAGCGGGCTTCGGTCGAACAGAAAGTCCGCCTCTTGAAGGTATCAGAGCTCTTCTTGACTGGAAACACAACCTGGGAAAGGACTGGTGGATTGATCGGCATGATTCTGACACTGGCCGACGCTGCTTCGTCCAGTGCTCAGGCCAGCTTGTTGGAAACCAAGAAAAAAATCTTGCACAAACTACAGCGCGAGGGTGCCGACGTCGATGATGAAGACATTGCTGAGCAGGCCGCTCGCGAGGTCAAGGATAGAGCGCGGCTTTCGATCTTCGGAGGGCCTAATCTCAACTACACCTTAGCGACTGCTCGCCGTTTCGTCTTTCGCAAGGGAATGCCTGTTGATGTACACGAGTTCGGCCACGATCTTGCTCAAATTGCGAGCCCTTCGATCGAGCCTACATGGTCAGATGACAACATTCAAGTATGGGCGTTGCCCATTTCTCCCAACTCGAAGACACTGAGCGCCTCGAGTAGCCCACGCAAACGCAGCTACGATGAGCTCAATGAACAGGAAGTCTTGAACACTCGTGCGCCCCTCCACCCTGCAGACAAGGAAGAAGCTCTGATGATGTCCAAGGCTGTGGTTGCAGAGATGTTCGACTCCTCATGGCGTATGGATGCACTTGTTGAGACACCTATCAAGGAAGTACAGCTACCTGCCACGCTATTTGTCCGTGATCCCGAGACCCACAAGATGACAAAGTACACTGGTCCCATGCCAGGTGGTAAGGAACCAGTTCCGGATATCAAGGTTCTGGTCCGCCGCCCATGGCCTGGCGCTCTGATTGAGTGTCTTCCACCCACAGAACCCTCGAAGGTAGCCATGTCATACATCTTCCGCAATCACATACAAAGAGGCAAATTCCAACCAGAAAAGGCAAAAGCGCTGGGCGTCGAGAAGGGCCCGAAGTGGGGAGTTCTAGGCAAAGGCCAGTACGTTGTGAACGACAAAGGTGAAACCGTGACCCCAGATATGGTTATGGAACCGAGCAAACAAGGTGGCGGTGCGGCTGTTATAGATCTGCCTTCTCGTGAATATGTCGAAGCCTTGGTCTCGCGACCCGAATGGAAGTCAGAAGAAATTATGGCGGGCGTTGGTGCTTTCGTCTGGATGCTTGGTCCGGACGTTGCATCACACCCCTTGCTCAAGCAGTTCATGGAGGACATGAAGCATATGAAGCACGTCGTGTCTTCTCCCGACCTCTGCACCAACAGACTGGCGTTTGACTCGGCCGCGGGTGCAACAACCAGACTAGGTCAAGTCGATCCTACACGCTACGACATCCCAGTGCATAACAATACGACCCCCTCACACACGCTTGAGTCTACCAATGGTTTGGAAGGTCTAGTCACGATTGCCGACCGCGGACAAAAATTGCAGCTGGAGCCGTCGATTGAAATTCAAGACAACGAGATGACTCCTTTATTAGATATCGAAAAAGTCAAGGCAGAGATGTCGAAAGACGTCCTTGGCCTCGCACAAAAAGCCAGCGAAGATGTCAAAGCTAGCAAGCAAATTCTCGATGCCTGGGCAGACAGTCTACCCCAGAGAGATGTAGAAATCACCACCTTGGGAACTGGTTCAGCCTTGCCATCCAAATACCGTAATGTTTCGGCAACACTTGTACGCGTACCGGGATGGGGCTCAATGCTTTTCGACGCTGGCGAGAACACTTTGGGCCAGCTGAGGCGCGTGTATGAGCCGAAAGTCCTTGGAGAAATCATGAGAGAACTGCGGGTGATTTGGATCAGTCATATGCACGCCGACCATCACCTTGGTACCGTCTCGGTCATTCGTGAATGGTACAAGACAGTACATGGGTCACAACCAGCACGAACAATCAACCCGGCTAGTGAAGCTGACTTCGACGCCGCTGCTGTATTCGGCAAACAAGATCGTCTGTCTGTTATCTCGGAAGTAGCAATGTTGCACTGGCTTGAAGAATACAGCCATGTTGACGACTACGGCTTCTCACGTCTGGCCCCATTGTGCATAACTCCCAACTTCTACCAAAGGAACCTTAGATCCACTCTTCAGTGGTTCATCCCACCTTCTGCGACACAAGCGCTCAGAGGCAGTGGAACTACAAGCGACTTGTGGGCAGACATGACTGCCCGCGCCCAGGTCTCGCCCCAAGCACTCAATCTTCAGGACATTCAATGTGTGCAGGTCCAGCACTGTCACGGAGCTCGTGCTGTATCGGTGAAATTTCCTTCAGGCTTCAAGGCTTCATATTCTGGTGACTGCCGTCCATCGAAGGCATTCACGCATATTGGCAAGGGCAGCACAGTTTGCATCCACGAGGCAACTTTCGATGATGAGCTGCAAGGCGATGCTGAAGCAAAGAACCACACCACAACTAGCGAGGCTCTTAGCGTGGCTTTGGGCATGGAAGCAAAAGCTTGCGTCTTGACTCACTTCAGTCAACGATACCAGAAAGTTCCGGTGCTGGAATACACAGACGAAGAGGACGGCGCTGTCAACTCGCTAGCGACTAGCGGAGACGAAATGGACATTTCTACAAACACGGACGAGGATGCCGATGCTCCAGTGATGGACACAGCTGCATCTGCATCCGATACAAAAGCCCCTGTTGATGCCACGAATGCGAACAAGGCTGCAAAGCACATCAAAATCAAGGCCGGGAGTGATATGAAAGTCTGCGTTGCTTTCGACTACATGAAAATCAAGGTCGGCGACATCGCTCAGATGGAGAAGTACACAGACTCTCTTGTGGCCCTGTTCGCCGAAGAAGAGTCCTCAGAAGAGATCAAGCCCGAAGCACCCAAGAAGAAGGTCAAGGGTGGTAAGCCACAACGCAACAACTGACCACTTGTATGATTATCCTGTACAGCTGTACCTTTACTGTATATATCTAGACAGCTTTGAATCTATAGTATTGCGCCTGCAGTATAGAGCAGATCGCATATCGTAGAAAGGCATAACAACTATCTTCGAAAGTAGAGGCTTTCATACAGAGTCGATCAAGGAATTCTCGCAACTCTCTCGGCGCCCGCTGTAACCTAATAAGGTTAGCCTCGAGAAATGCCGTGCGAGAAACCCTGGCCGAGCCATAGTCATCGGGATCTTGGGCCCAAGATGTTTATCAGTATATCCTGACATTAGTCCCGGAGCTTGTATGGTAAGCCACGACGTAGTATCGCGATCCTTCTTAGTGTGTCATAAGCGCTGTTTCTCTGGCGTGTGTCAATTTTGGTCAGACGGGTGAGCTGCTGTGGGCAAAACCCATCTCGTAATTCATTGTATAGGCGGCAATCTCACTGTTGTGGCCAAAGAATAGCATGTTCGTATTGGGCCGAGAGCACTTATGATACGCCCACGGCAGTAACAAGGATGAAGCAAGAGCAGTAAGTCACGATATTGTGGGATATGCGAATGTGAGAATACATATAGAATAGAGTGTATTGACTCCCACACCGAAACTACAAACCAAAGGCTCCATACGACTCATCCTTCTCAAAAACGCTCGTTGAAGCAGACAGTAAGAGTACGCATCACCAGTGACTAAAGAGAAACCCCGTCGCAAGAACCAACCAAGCGCAACGTTTTCGAACATCAAGATTCGGGATCGCAAAGCCGGAAGCTGTGGAATTTGAGCCGCTTGAGTTTGACACGGAGCCTGTGTTGGCGAGCTGCTTGAGTTGTGCTGCTTTTGTAGAGAGGATGACTGTACTTCTGCCGCCTGGACAAAACACAACTTCGACACCAGCTCCAGATGGGATGATGAAGGTAGACGACTGGTCGTCGTAGGCATAGCTGTAGGCATCTGGACATACGGTCTTGGCTGCTTTGGAGTAGTAGTTGGGACTGCATGCATTTGGTCCATTGTACTTGCCCAGGCAACAGTACTGGTCAGAATTGTATTTTGCGCAAGCTGAGTAGCACGGGTCAAACGCAGGTCTTTGGATGTTGCCGTCGGGGTAAGGATACACATTGCCTCCCGGAGCTGAGGGGGCATTGACCTGCAGATCCCAAGGACACCACTGATTAGCATTACTTGTGGTGACCTTCGTCTCGAACGGCAGAGGGTATGAAGCGTTTGTGCCGAGGAACGTCCCACTGCTGTATGGGTTGAAGTTGGACGGAGCTAGCATAGAGCCTGTGCCTTCGCAAGATGGATTGGTGAGATTTGGAGGGATATCATCCAACGAAGAATTGCCGTGCGGAACAAGGACGATGGCCAGCGGAAGATTGTACCCATCGACAAGAGAAATGTCGTAGTAGCTTTGACCATCACCAGCATCAAGGGTGAATTCCGCAAGCGTCACCGGTATTGCACCCTGGCAGCAATCAGTACTCGTTCAGCAGTGTGTCCTGGCATGGAAGCTTACTGCTGCCTGACAAGGTATCACACCGTTGCAATCACCTGTAGTGCAGGCTGGACCGCCACCATTCGATCTACCTTGAGCATTGAAGGTGCAATTCGTTCTGCCCCAGATACGCCCTTGCCAATCTTCCGAGACAGTCTGTGACACGGTAGCTCCGGAAGTGAGTTCGAACCCACTCTGTCCGGGTGCAGTGCCGTGCTGTGTGGCGATGCCAGGATATATGGTATCAGGACAATTGTTTGTCACAACAAGAGGGGTGTTTGCGGCGTTGGTCTGACGAACTACAAGTTTTCGGTTCATATGGTGTATGTACGAGCCATTGACTTGCATTGCCAAAGCCAGGACGGGTGCCTTCATTTGGTGCTTCATATCGAAGAGATGCAGAAAGAGACAGGGGATGACGATGTGGCAGGTAACCCGACCAGGTCGGTATGTCAAGTGACAAGTTGTCTATTGAATCATACAGGCTGGTGCGAGCAATAGAAGTCCCGGAGGTCTGGAGGAGCAAGGAAGGATAGGAGATGAATGGAGCGAAAGCGCTGTGATGTAAGGTCGTGCAAGGTAGAGAAGCTGGCGGATGAGGGTATTGAGTAGAGGAGAATGATCGATGAAAGCAGCAGAGACAGCATGGCGACGACAGACGAAGACCTACATGTTGCAAGCATGGAAACAAGAAACACGCAGGAAGGCGCGAACAATCTCGTTGATGGAGGAATGCTATTGGAGGACGCGACTGCTTTATGTTGGCGCTCCATGACGTTGAGGCTTCAGTCTTGCATTTCCACACCTGTCGCACATCGAAGCTACCTCGTTCAGTGACACGGGCCTGGTCATATTATCTTGGAACATCGCGGCATGGAAGAGCATTACCCGTTCTGATCTGAAGTGTGCCAATCGGTAAAAGTGAAATGGCTTGATGCAAGCGAGCAAGCGCCCCAGGTTCTGGGTCTGTGCACTGGTTGCGGTGATCAACCACCAGCCAAGTGAGTCGAGAGATAACAACTCATCATCAACTGTGTCCTGGATCTACCAACCAAATAGAAAGACCCAGATATTAAGATGCGCGAGAATCAATCGTTCAAAAGTCATACGACGGACTCAATTGGAACCCGCTGCGGCCCTGACGTATCTGCCCTTAGTAGTCTTAGCATTGCGATTAAGACTACGTCAAATCTAAATAGATATCCCGGTCAGTCTCTTTGCTCTGAACAGTGGTGTTTCCACCTTTTGCTGACAGTCCTAAGCAAGACAACACGCTCAAAGAGTGGCTCATGCTCTTGACGTCGACCAAGGTCTCATATATTTGCCCGGCGAACAGACTATCAATTATGCCGACAGTGATCAACCTCGCACGTTCAGACAGCTTCGCTACTTTCTGTACCTAAGCGGATGCCAAGAACCAGACTGTTTCGTGACATATGATATCGCCTCAGACAGGTTGATTCTGTGGCTGGCACCAATTGACCCGCGAAAAGTCGTCTGGACTGGCAGAGGATCTACCATTCAGGAAGCGCTTGAGAAATACGACATCGATGAAGCTCGCTTTGTACCATCGCTTGAACATTTTGTCAAGAAATGGGCCTCCACCAATGCAGGGTCCATCTATCTTCTGCATCCTGATAAAGCCCTTGCCAAAAACTATTCGGACAGAATCGATTTGGAGCGTCTGCGACCCGCAATGGATGAATGTCGAGTGGTCAAGGACTCTCACGAGATCTCTCTAGTGAGAAAGGCTAACCAGATCAGTGCGTTGGCTCACGAGCAGGTCTTGCGAAAGCTGCGATCCTTCAAGAACGAAGCACAGGTCGAAGCCGAAATTCTAGATGTTTGTGTTGCCCATGGCGCAAAGCACCAGGCTTACGAGATCATCGCTGGGTAAGCAACCATTATCGATCCCCCTTGTGCTGAAACTTGCTATACGTGTAGCTGTACAAATGCAGGAGTGTTCTCGAAGATTGGACATGTCCAAGGAGAGCCGGCGGACACGGTTTCTCAACGATAATGTTATTTTGCTCGATAGCACTGTGCATCTGTGCAGCTACACGTATAGCAAGCTTCAGTGCAAGGAATAGCTTACAAGTGAGGTGCCTTACTAAGCCAAGTTTAGGTCTGGACCAAATGCTGCGATTCTGCACTATATCAAGAACGATGAGGACTTTGGAGATCGACAATTGATGTGCCTGGACGCTGGAGCAGAGTGGCAAGGGTATGCAGCAGATGTCACCCGTACATTCCCCCTTTCTGGTAACTGGCCCTCCAAGGAGGCGAAGCAAATCTACGACCTGGTGCAGCACATGCAGACGAAATGTATGGACATGCTTGGCCCGGGTAAGCGATTTGTCGATGCCCAATACCTTGCACATCTTGTGGCTATCGAAGGCTTGCTCGAACTGGGTATTTTTCATAACGGCTCCAAAAGAGACATTTACGAGGCAGGCACATCTGTTGCCTTCTTTCCACATGGTCTAGGGCACCATATGGGTTTGGAAGTGCACGATGTCTCGACGGTGCTCACAAAGAGCAATGCGACCGAGGTCAATGATCAAGTAATTCCTGAGGTAATCTGCTATGGCCAGCACAAATCTTGTTGCAAGTGCTGAAGTGTACACAGATCATCCAACATCTGCCGGATGTAGAAAGCAATGCAGAACTGAAGTCGCTGTCGACCAATATTGTTCCTGCGATTTGGAACAGTGTCCTCAGCGAAACAAGTGCACCTAGTCTGCGGCCCGGCATGGTAATAACTTGTGAGCCCGGAATGTATGTTTGCTTATGCTCGAATGTGCAAAGAATGCCAGCAGCTAACCGAGACGTAGTTACTTCAACCGTGAAGCCCTCGAGACGGTTTTCCTTCCTTCTCCCGTACATTCGAAATACATCAACAAATCGGTACTGGAGGGCTTCATGGCGGTCGGTGGAGTCCGAATCGAGGATGACCTTTTGATCACCGAAAATGGATGGGAAACCCTAACGACAGCGGCGAAAGGAGAGGCGGCGCTCAGGATCATCCGTGGCGAGGCTTAGAACCGGATCTGTCTGCGCCAGAAGGGCAACGGCCAATTACATAGACGGACATGGAGGATATTTATGTGAATAGTCAAGTATCGAGTGTACGAAGGCGTTCAACAGGGAAACGAAATGGAAGAATTTGATTCAAGAAGACAGGCCGGTCCCTGTGCGAAGCAGGACTATGGCCGGTAACTCCGTAACGCCGTGGTATCTCATGTTTGAATGGAGAAAAAGGATATGCAGGGAGGAGAAAGTTGCTCAGAAAGCATCCAGAGTCATGCTGTTGCTCACGTCCGTGTTCTCGACCATCTTTGTGAATTCTTCGAAACTGATCTTGCCGTCGCGGTCAAGGTCGGCCTCCATGATGGTTTTGTCGACAATCTGCTGCAACTGTTGGTCCTTGAGATTGCTTCCAACCATCATCTTGAGGACGATGAAGAGCTCGCCATTGCTGATGTAGCCGTCACGGTCGATGTCGTAGACCTTGAAGGCGAAACGCAGCTTTTCCTCCTTGTTTCCTTTCGAGCTGAAGGCACTGAGGCCCGAGACAAACTCCTGGAAGTCGACGTCACCGCCGCCGTCTTCGTCGAAGATGGCAATCATGCGTGTGGCGAGAGGGTTGGAAGAGACCTGAGGTAGGGAGAGGAACTCGTCGCGTTCAATGGTGCCAGAGTTGTCCTTGTCGAGCTTCATGAAGCGCTTGCGCAGGCGGTCGACCTCATCGCGGTCAACTGTTCAAGGAGGGCGGTCAGCACGCGGCACGTTCTGGTGAAGAGTGGAGTGCAAGACGTACAGTTGCTGCCCTGAACCAAGTTCTCGAGCATTTGAGAGTTTGCGTTACCCATGGTTGCGTTGTGTGAGCTGGCTGCAGAGAGTAAGGAGTGTTCAAGAAAGATGGTTGTCGTGGTTGCTCGAGGCTCGCCCAGACCTTGGACGTCTGGGGCTGGCTTTGGCCTGGAGCTTTGCCCCGACTCCTTCAACACCGACGACATCATCGACTTAGTACACCAAAGTCAACAAACATCACAATGACCGACAGTCCCATCCTCCAGCTCGCAGAGACGATCCAGACAGCTTCTATCAACAGAAATCCCTCGCCCGCCCACGATGCCAATCCATCGACTGCCGCCTCGGTCAAGCAGCCCGTGCGCCTCGACGACGAGCCCGACCTTGACCATCTGCCAGACCATGTTGACGACGACGAGATCCCTGTCTCTGTCCTGAGACCGACCCCGCGCAGCAAACAATTCCCACCCCTCCCCGACCTGCGCTTCGAACAGAGCTATCTCGCTAGCATCCAGGACGCGACCTCATGGCAAAAGGTCGCCTGGATCACCTTCAGAGACCAACTGTTCATGCCTCTGACACAAGGTCTGCTCTGGACTTTGCTCGTCGCTGGCTGGAGACACTGGAACACTGTGCACAACACTTCGTCCAAATTCTCTGGCTCCAGTATCGGTGCTCGCTTGAGAAGGTGGTGGTGGCAGACCAACAACTGGGTGATTCCAACTCATTCCAAGTCATCCTTGCGTGACAAAAAGCTTGCCGGCCAAGTTCAAGAGGTATTTACTACATTCCGAGCCTGCTGTCCAATGCTGAGTCTGTGCAAAAGTTGATGCTGACCACCTTGAAGTTCTATCAAGCCGAGTTCAGCGCAGGCGCCGATTGATCCATCTGCTCCCTCTTTCCTATTCGTCGCCAATGCCATCATTTACTCTGCCTCTCACTGGTCAGCACATTGCATATTGCTGCAGACTGTTATCGTCTGGCTCCTCTTCCAAACTACTGTCATGACAAAGTAGACACCGTGTGATAGCAGCGGCCGGGCTTTTCTCGATTATGTGAATAGTCTTTTGTGTCTCAGGGCCCTGAGCTGGTCAATCGACGCAACTGTATCACGCTAGACGGGCGGCCAGGTTTGTCAGAGTTGCTTCTCCAGATGTACTTCTCAGGGTACTGTGCTGTACGTCGGCACGGTGCCACCATTCAGTCCTGCCACACCTTGCCGCAACTTGACCATGCAAGCGTCGAGCTTAGGCCCTAGAGGCAGTATAGACTCGAGTGCTCAGCTCAGGTCCTGTAGCGTCCTTGATTGCGAGGCACACTCCAAGAACAAGGCGCACCCTGTATGATACCGGTAGATGAGAAATACAAGACACAATTTATATGAGGATACACAAGGCTCGGATTCGTGGTGGCATGGCTGCTGATGTTGCAAGCAATTGGCCGGCAATGCGCGAGAGCATTTGGTTGAGGCATTAGGAGCTGCGGCTCAGATTATGGTTGAGCTAAAAAGTCGACGAAGCGGGGTGGACGAGGAGAAACACCCCGCTGCTGTTCCAACCAGACGCGCAAACCTTGTCAACAAGATGCATCGTATCGTCTTCCTTGCAAGCAGGACTCACGATCCGAGGTGCGCTATTTCGGCCACTAAAACGGCTCGTCATGCCAGGGCAGCGACTGGCACCGCGCGCTGAACGCCTCGGGCCCACAGAACACCCACCACTGACCACTCCACCCGGCCATGGATTTGCTTGCACGTCATCAAGACCACCCACTTTTGTCACCACTTTGGCTCTACGCTGTATCGGGCTACCGTTTAATAATCTTTGATAAATCTCTGTTCAAGCCCACGATTGTCTCTCCGATCCCTCAATCACTCTTCCTTTTGCCTGTTCTATTCTACATACATTTGTAGACTTTCCATTTCAGTCCATTGTTGTGCACGAGACGAGCTTTGGAACCAGCCCTCTCCTCAGCCGCAACCATGTCCAACAAGCCCATCTTCGTGGCCACCCACCCTAGAGCATGCTCGACGGCATTCGAGCGAGTGTGTTATTCCCCTTGAGCAACGCGCTTCCACGGCCTCGACAACTGACCCTCACCACCAGGTCTTCATGACTCAGCGGGATACCCTGCAATGCGTCCATGAGCCTTTTGGCGATGCCTTCTACTTCGGTCCCGAGAGACTTAGCGACAGATACGAGAAAGACCAGAAGGCCCGCGCAGAGAGCGGCTTCGAGAACTCGACATACAAGACCATCTTCGACAACATCATGAAGGAGAACGAAGAGGTGTGCATCCCTTACAGCGCTGGGAGCCAGTTCTGCTGCGTGTCCCGCTGATCCCTCTCCTTTCCATCATTTCCTTCCATCCGTCTCTGGCTTCTGCTGCCCCAAAAGCCCCAATCGTCAGACTGGATCAGTTTATGGATCGCCAGTCACTTCTTCCCTCTACATCAGAGACACGTGCATGCTGCATTGCTGCATTCTTCTCTATGACTTTGTCCCCCGTACTCACCATGATCAGGGCAAACGCATCTTCATCAAGGATATCACCCACTATCTGTCTCCCCCTGACGGCAAGCCCGCATCTATCGCTCCCTCATTGATGCAAGTCAAGCGTGGTGTTGGCACCAATGGCAGCAACCCCTTGACAGACATGACCAATGGTTCCAAGGGCTCAGAGACCAATGGCGCCGTGAAGAACTCTCCTCCCTATCCCTACGCCACAGAAGCCGAGCCTGGAAATCCCACCGTCGTGCCGACCGAGATCTTGAACAAGTTCCACTTCGCTTTCCTCATTCGTCACCCCAAGCACAGCATTCCCAGCTACTGGAGATGCACTATCCCTCCGCTTGACGCCATTACTGGCTTCTACAACTTCATGCCCTCTGAGGCTGGATACGACGAGCAGCGTCGCCTGTTCGACTACCTCCGTTCTTGTGGCCAGATCGGTCCCAAGCTTGCAGGCCAGGCCGGCGAGCAAAAGAGTGGAGTTGCAGACATCTGTGTCATCGACGCTGATGATCTTCTGGACAACCCTTCGGCCATTCTTGAGCAGTTCTGCAAAAGCGTTGGCATTGAGTACTCTCCTAGCATGCTGAATTGGGACAACGAAGAGGATCACACTCAGGCCAAAGAGGCATTCGAGAAGTGGAAGGGCTTCCACGAGGACGCCATCAACTCAACTGAGCTCAAGCCTAGAACTCACGTATGTCTTCCGTGCAGATCGTGGTGGACAAATGCTGACAACCAATGCAGAAGAAGGCCGAGAAGAGCGACGAACAGCTTTTCGCTGAGTGGACCGAAAAGTACGGCGAGGAAGCTGCCAAAATCATTCGACAGACCGTTGCAGACAACGTCAAGGACTACGAGCACATGAAGCAGTTCGCCATCAAGGTATAAAGTGCTATGATAAGGTCGCCACTTTCCTAGTTATCTGATCCTAGGCACTCATAGCCATATTTCTATTCGACGAGACATGAAAAACCCCTATAGCACAGATTACTAGCCAAAACTCCACGTTTGTGTTTTGCAATTCATCGTTGAACAAAGTTGTTGTGTTCTTGGAAGTTACGTCATGGCAGTTGGCGTTTGTAAGCACCTGCCGAGCACATCATTTGATGGCATGTGCAGCACCTTTACTTACAATATCTCACAAGAGCATTGCGAATTTCTGCGTTGCTTCAAACCTCTTCTAAGTACATCACACTCTCAGGTTACCGTCAGTCAGTCATGTCCAGCGCTCTCATCTTCGGAGGTTCTGGAAAGGTATAGCTGTATTGAACTTCTTCAGTGTCATCACATGAGACTAACAGCACAAGGTCGCACGACACCTCACAACTAAGCTAGTGGCGTCATCCTACACGGTCCACTCAATCATTCGCAAGGAGTCGCAGATCCCCGAACTCGAAGCACTCGGATCAAAGCCCATTGTGCAGAGTATCGAGGATTCTAGTGTCAACGACCTTGCGGCAACCATCAAGAAGCACAGTCCTAATGTAGTGGTCTGGAGTGCGGGAGCTGGAGGTGGCAGTCCCGAACGCACAAAGGCTGTAGACCATGAAGGCATGTCAACCTCTGCAGAAATCTATCGACTCCAAGGCATGGCTAATTTGAGACTAGGCGCCATCAAGGTCTTTGATGCCACTGCTGCTGCAGGTGTTAAGCGATTTATTATCGTTAGTGCAGTAGACATTCGCGACCGAGAAACCAAGCCGACGCCAGAATGGTAAGGTCCCTTGACAAGAACCAGAGATGATCGTATGCCGATTATTAAATAGGTACAATGACGACGACAACGCTGTTAGCAAGAGGATGTGGGGTGCCATTGGTGTTTACTGCGAGGCCAAATTGGCCGCTGATCGTGACCTGGTCACTCAGAACAGCCGTCGCAAGCTCGATTACACCATCGTTCGACCAGGATCCCTGAATACAGACAAAGAATCTGGTAAGATCGCGGCTGGCAAGGTACACTTGGGCAACAGTGTTTCTCGCGAGGACATTGCCGAGGTCATCGTGCAGTGTATCAAGACGCCGTCTACTATCGGACTGGCATTTGATGTTGTTGGTGGCGAGACTCCTATTACTCAAGCTATAGACGAAGTCGGCAGCCAAAGGGTTAATACTTTCGAAGGTCATTACTAGCTAATCGTTCATAGCAAATATAGTCGGCAGGGCGACCCTGTCGTCAAAACATATTCTATCCAATATCCCCTACGTGCTGGACACTGTCAAGAGAGAGCAGCTGGCTGGAGGACTTTCAGTGAACCTGTTACGTTTTCGCAAGATATCGTGCATTTTATAGCTTGCTTACGTGGTAGCACCTCCACCTGGAAAGGACATATCATCAAGACACCTGCTTGCTGGATTGGGAAGAACCCTTGCTCCTTTTCCACGGGCGAAGAAGAACAACCCAAGCCTATGGCTATTTTGTAGAGATGAACAATGATAGTTTAACAGTAGAGTTGTCCAGAAAGATACAAAGAGATAACGAAATCTCTCTGGGCCCATCTCTTCCCTGGAAAGAATTGTGTATTTCAATAGCTGTTTGCGAGATCCTTGCTAAAGATGGGAAACATCGATGCCGACCTACCCCTTCCAGCAGAAGGGGCCCGCCCTTGCAGAGGCTTCTGCTCATAGTATACAAATGCACAGTCGTTTGCAGACTAAGACTTCTTCCAGAGAGAGCACACAA